>PVHT020000061.1:7724034-7889463 GCA_004024745.2 Catagonus wagneri
TCAGAAGGAGAAAGACAGATGTCATATGAAATCTCTTATAACTGGAGTCTAAAACACTGCACAAATGAACATCTCAACAGAAAAGAAAATCACGAACTTGGGGAACAGACTTGTGGTTGCCAAGGGGGCGGGGGAGGGGTGGGAGGGAATGGGGATAACTAGTGTGTTAATGATGGAATAGCAAGGAGCTCCAACTGTAATGCACGGGGAACTATATCTAATTACATGTGACAAATCCATATATGTACATGTAATCGGGTCACCACATGGTGCAGTTGGAAAACCTGACAGAAATCTGTAAACCAGCTATAATGCAAAAAAAAAAAAAAAATGCTCTTACAGAAAAGGGCAGATCTGCTTTTACTTAATCTAAACTCCTTATTGTCTACGAAAGATATGTACCACATTCTCTTCTTTTTTTTTTAAACTTTAATGTAATTTTAATTTGCAAAAAAAAAAATTGTGAAGTTAATACAGAGAGTTCCTAAATACTCCAAACGCAACTTCTGATATAAATATCATCTTCCATTAGTATGATGTGCTGATTACAGTTAAGGAACCAACAGTGATATGTCCATACCTAATTCAGATTTAATTTTATCTCATGAACATTTTCTGTTCCCATCTGGGATACCACATGACATTTTTTATCCGATCTCTTTAGGTTCCTCTTGGTTGTGATAGTTTGTCAGAATTTTTTTGCTTTTGACAAATGTGACTTTTTTTAGAAGTAATGGTCAGGCACTCAGTCCTTTTTCTCAGTGGAAAACTGCCTGATGTTTTTCTCATGATCGGACTGGGGAGGTAAAGACCATTCTTTACCAGGAGGACAGAGAGGTAATGCCATTCTCATCATATCACATCAAGGGTACAGGTTATCATTGGAACTTAACGGTGATTATTGATGCTGACATTAATCACCTTAGCTGAGGTAGCATCTGTCAAGTTGCTCCACTATAAACCTGCCTTTTCTTCCTCCTTTTCATACCTTACTCTGTGGAAAGAAGTCACTATGCACAGTCCACGGTTAAAGAGTAAGGAATATGTACATATATTATTTGCAAATGTTCCTGCATGAAGTATTTATTATTTACTTGTTTATTTGTTGATTTCTTCAACCATTTGTTAAATCGTGAAGTTGCAGGTATTTCTTTTATGCTTTCAATTATAACCGAATACTATTTAATTTAGTTCTTACTCAAATTTTCCCAGCTTTGGATACTGGGAGCTTAATGGTTGTCTTCTGTGTCGCAAGAACATATCCCATCTTTGAAGTTTTTGTTCGTTTGCTTTTAAATACTTTCCAGAACCGCCTATAGGATGCTCCAGACTCATTTTGTTTATTCCCAACACTAAAATCGGTCATTTCTCTAAGGAGCACTGGTACCTTTTAATGGAGAATAGTGTTATAATCCAAGATCCAGGCACTAGGTGTGCTTACTGTTACTGGAATGTTGTGATTTCCAGGGCTTCTCAGCCAACAAAGCAAGGACATACATGTGTATTTATGCAGTATGTGGTTATATGCGTATTTCAGTTATCATTCCCTATTGTATTGTAACTAAAGGAAACAGCAGTTATTTCAGTCTAAGTCCCTGGAACATTATTTGCTCAATGAACATTTTGATAAATGTATCTTGCTTTTCTCCACTCCTTGAAATAAAATTCAGCGGAAGGTATGAGGAACTAGAACATAAATGAATGTGAATATACTTAAAAGCACAGTCTTGCTTCCACTGAAAATAATTGAGCCAAGATTGTATTTTCTCTAAAATGTAGTTTTAGGATTGCTGAACACAGATAATGAAAATACATTATATCACAGCTTTAAAAGATACTTATTTTGTTAGGGCTTTATATGAATATGTGTCTTCCCAAGCTTCTATCCCAAGACGATGACATGATTACCTATCCTCAGAAAAGCATACACAGAGTTAAATTTTTTTCTTATTAGTCTGTGGAAGCCACTTATATTTGAAGTTAATGTCAAAGATGTCAATTGAATTAAATGTTTCAATAAGATGATCTTCTGAGATAACGAGCGTTAAGATCCGCCATGCAGAGAGCTCACAATAGAACCCTAGAGTCTTTAACTGAAGATAATTGATTTATGCAAAATGCAGACAGATTAGACAATTAGTAGGTGATCACACTGTTTTTCATGGGATGAGGAACTTCCCTCATGCTGGCCTGTCTTGTTTGCACGCTGAACCGGTTGTGTTTTGATGTTTAAAGCTAATGGCTAAAAATTGTAATTCCACTTAAGAAAGAGAACTGGCCCAAGTCTGCAATTTTTGCAGTTTATTTTCTCTAAGAAAATGATCGAATTTAAAGTAGTGTTGCTTGGATTGGGGATGGGAATTGTAGATATTCATATATTCAAAAGAACAAAAGAAATGAGGCCATTCTTTCATTACAAGGATATTTGAATTTTTGCTACTTATGGTCTGTGCAAGAGGGCTGGACTACATCCGTTCTTAAAATAAAAGTTCTAAACTTTTTTGAATCATTCCTTTTTTCTAAAATTCTACATTTAATAAGTATGTTCTGATAATTGGTCAAATAGCAAACATATACTGAAAATGCCAGTTTTTCCAATTTTAGAGTTGATTGTTAGAGAAAATAATTTAATGTACTTTGGGGGCACTAAGAATTGCTTTATATTCTCATGCCAAATATCTATTTTTAATTTTCCCATAAGAGATTAGTTCATTGTTAGAAATTAGGATTAAGGTAGTTGTTAAATATGATCGAGATAGGGTAGTTTTTGAAAGAGAAAGCTTTAATCTTCTGAATCACTGAAGAATATATTTTTAAAAAGTATTATTTACAGTGCATATAGTGACACTGGAAACCCACTGCTTATTTAACTAGAGTCTCTGACTTTCAGACATAACCTTATCTCCTTAATCAAGTACTCTACACAGGATTCTCAATTGGATAATCAACTCTAAAATTTCAAACCCCTCCTTACTTTCTTGAGACCTTTTGGTCAAGGTTTTATACTGTATCTGAACCATAAAAATGAATTTTTCTTCAGTTTTCTCTGCTCTCTGCTTTTGCAGATCTTGGTGTGGTCACAGACTTCGTGACGGATAACTGTCAAAAATATTGGTTGACTTGAAATATGTTATCGAGCTGCATGTTCAGGATAATATCCAGTGGCACTTGCTCAAAACTCTAAAATATTTTGTGGCCGCAGATTACTTTTGTGTGTTCAGTAGAGCAGAATTTGGTCTAACTTGCACAGAGATTGAGTTTTGAAGTTACTAAAACTCGATGTTTTTTCATATTACGTACAGATTTTATTTTAAGGTAAAATGAGACACTCAGTATAAAACACTTAGCCCAGTGCTTAGCCTATGGTAAGTGCTCGATATATAATTATCAGCATTATACCATTTAATACAGCCTTCCAAAATGTTGACAGTGAACAACTCTTTATTTAATAAAGAGCTGAAGTCAGAAAAATTACTTTTCCATAGCTAATAAATAACTGAATTTGTCTTTGAGCACAAGCATCTCTGACTTCCTAGCAGTCCAAAATACGCATGCCATACACAGGCAAATTTTCTTTCTAAATAAAGACTAATTTTTAAGTTATAAACATGGAATTGCACATTTAAAATTTTTTATTTTCTAAATGCTTGAACTGTTCATAGAGGACATCATTTACATGGTATGTCTTTATCTACCAACTATAGATCAAAAGTGATGGAATGGAGGGAAGGCAAAGGAATGTATGGTTAAGGAAGGAGAGAATGTTTCCAGCTTTTCACCACCTTAGTCAGTATGTGGTTCACACTGTTACAAAAGAGCAAGGAATATGTGGCTATTCTACAGCTTGTGCGTTCTTGAAAATCTGGGTGTGCCTCTTGTAGGCAGCGTAAGGAAGAGGCAGGTACAGCCCGGGATGGCTGCCCTAGAAAGAGCTACCAAGGGGCGCTTTTCTTAGGTTAACAGGAAATTGTAATGACATTTACAAAGACTGGGTTGTCCATGCAAAGGTAATCCACTGATACATAATAACAGTTAAAAGCTGCTCAAAATTTTTCACTTCGAACATGGCATATTTTTTTCGTAAATTCAAGTGAGCTATTGTTTAATTTGTTTTGATAAAAGTCCTACTAGCTTCAACTAATTGAGGACATGGCAGTAGAGCTGGTGGAAGAACATCTCCTTATAAAGTGTCAGAGTCAAAGAGGCCTCAGGATCCAAAAATTCAAAGGGCAGTGTCCTTAGAGAATTCTATCAACAGACTGATGCACGCACAAACATTTCATACTTTGAAGTAATTTCATTAAGGCAGGCTAGCATTGTCAGAATTAACTGGATGACTTGGTTTTCACAGTGTGTATATAGTACTGTTGAGGATGAGCTTTCTTTTACTCTGATTAATGATTTTGTGAGGTCAGGCAGTGGTTCCCTTTCTTCATTATCGTTTCACCTACGTACACGTAGCTGGCCTTATGCAATAGCAGGTGACCTCTTCGGTGCTTCTGCTGATCTGCAAGCAGTGCACCCTCCCACTGAATGTTTACAGGTCCGCTAACATAACAGGTGAGTTTAGCATATGAGTATAGACCGTTCTAAGTAGTGTGGTAACTTATTGAATTAGAATTTATCTCTCTTGTTTTGCCTTCTATTCAGATAGTAGACTATAAATGTAACCCTAACTCATAATTTTTTTATTACCTTGCAAACAGTAGAATTAAGGCTCTACAGTCCTACTTGAAGCAGCTGGAACCTCGTGACCTCTACTTTCTCTGTCCAGTAGCAGAGTTGTATATTGAAAAAAAAACAGATGTTACATTTCCTTTTTTTTTTTTTTTTTTTTTTTTGCTTTTTAAGGCTGTACCCGTGGCATATGGAGGTTCCCAGGCTAAGGGTTGATCAGAGCTTTAGTCACTAGCCACAGCCACAGAAATGTAGGATCTGAGCCACATCTGTGACCTATACCACAGCTCATAGCAATACCAGATCCTGAGCCTACCGAGAGAGGCCAGAGATCAAACCGATATCCTCGTGGTTTCTAGTCTGGTTTGTTAACCACTGAACCACGAAGGGAACTCCTAGATGTTACATTTCTGTCTGAGCACATTTTAGAAATTACTCCCCTCCCCCATTTTGATATTTTTTTTAAATTCTGACAAGTTTAGAGAAAAAAAGAAGTAGTGGAATTTTTGATAAATTCTGAGCAGTGGGAAACATGATAAATTAAATGTATAAATACCATAACTTCAGCAATTTCAAATCATTGTAAATGACCCAAAATAAATTTAATGCACAGTGTAAAAACCCATTGTCAAACAGAAAAAATAGAGTGATTTAACTAAACAATGTGAAAAGCAACTCTACAGGAAATCTAATGTCTATTTTATGATAGAACAAAATGCATGATCCTTTTGGACCTAAAGTTTCTCTATGAAAAGTGGCATCACTTGCTTAAAGCCTCATAATCTACCTGGGTGAAGTAATATGACTCATTGAAGGTCAATTTTCGGTAACAATTCTGCTGCCAAAGACTGAAATGACAGCTGTTGACAAGAATGTAGTTAAGGAGCAAAGACTGGAGAAAGTTATTCTAAATAAAATACTAAACTATCCTTGAACTAAGTAAGTAGGAGTACTGGCAACTATTAGTCTTCTGAAAGATAAGATTATGTCAGAATTTATTTTTCAATTGTCTTCAATTTTCCAAAAGAGAGCTTGTTGCATGGAGGGGTTTGTCAGAGACTACACGTTACAACTTAAGTGTGCCAAAAAAGCTACTTTCTTTGCCTCCCAGAACTGATTGCACTTGGCACTGGAGCCGTATTCTCACTGATGGGGTTGAAGGTTGGAGAGGCACTTAAATATGTCCCTTTAAGGTCACTCAGCTCTTTCTATTGAAACAGACACACACTCTTTTTCTCTCTTTGTTTTCTGTTTGTTTTTTTCTTTAATAGTATATTTAGTGTCATTTTTGTACCTCTTGGTTTTATAACTGCTCTGTCCTTCAGCATTTCATCTCAAAACACTCTCCTTCATCTTCAAGTGCTTGGCTTTCTGATTACCAGCTTTGCTGACTCCTGCTGAGGTCTTGCTACCTCTTCTTCAATAGCAAGTGCTTATCCTCGCTCCTTTCTTTACCCAAGAAACACAGGGTGCTCATTGGAGGCTCCCAGAGAAGTTCAGCAATCCTTCTCTGCTGACCAGCATCCCCTAATGAAGTTTGACTGAGGTTCTCACCCACAGAAAACCAGCCGTACATCTCTTGGGGACGTGAACCCCCTCCTGATGCTTCCGCTGCATGGTACTAGCTTCTCACCAGTGCACATCTCTGGTGGGCAGGCTGACTCAGTTCTAAGTTGCTGTGCCTCTGCCTCTAAGAGACTGGTAGAAATATCTACATTTATCACACTACTTACAAGGCCGCTGGCCACTGAAGTGGAAATGGGAATTTCTGTCCCAGGACTCGTAGTGGCTCAGTCACATGATCTCCATTTGGAATGTACCGCAGCCACTCTAATAGAGGACTGCTTTTTTCTTTATTTTTTTTCATAAGGAAGTAAGAGTGACAAGCAACCTCATTCTACTCCCAGCTCTGAATACCCAGAGTTTCAAGGAAATATAAGCAGAAAGTAAGTAAGAAATTCACTGATTGCTTGTCTTTACACTTTTCATCCCTTCAGTAATGAGATGATATATATATATATATATATATATATATATATATATATATATATATGTATATGTTTGCGGAAAGGTCAGATCTGTTTGTTTTTATCTCTGCAAAGTGTGCAAAGTGACCTCTTGGTATTATCCTTGTTCAGTGTTTCAAATTTCAGTTTACATGTATCACTGTCAGTCTATTCACTAATGTTATTTCATGAAATTATTCATTGCAGTTTCTTTCAGTTATTTGTATTTGGTTCACTGGTGACACCTAAATCAAAATGTACACACTCTGATTCCTTGGGATTACTCATGAGTGGCTGAATCTGTGATTGTCATTATCCATTGTAGTTGAGATTATTTTCTAAATTGTGTTTCTTCTTTCTAACATCCTAAAATCAGTTCTGTATTATCTTAAGAATGGCTCCATTTGCAAATTGCAGTGTAGTAAATCTCCATTCTGATTCTTCCTGATTGGAGAGCTCTTTGCTCTGGCCCAGTATGGTCGTGGGAGACGGACTTGAATCTGGGCAGCTATCTCACTGGTTGGATATTAAGGCTGTATCCAAACTGAGAGCATTTTTTGTTTTGGTTAATTAATATGGCACAATTATATTTGGTATGTAGCATCATAACATGTACTCTGGTCCTGTATTTTACTGATCAATGTAACCTTTAATTTTAAAAAGTAGATATTCCTTTGTTGTGTAGTCATTCCAGTTATTTACAGCATGTTTAAATCAAAGGCAAAGCATTATATACCAGACCAAGACAGAGTTTTATAAAGAGAGGGTAATAGAGAAAAAAATAACCCATCTAAATTAAAAGTGGTAATTGTAAACTTAACTTTTTAAAAGCTATAAGAAATCTATATTTATTTCAAAAAATAATGAACTACATCACTCAGGTTTCATTTTATCCCACATTTGTGTGTACTTGTAAAATGATACTGTTTGCAATATTAACTGTTTATATTACATTTTTACTAATATAATTTTTACAAAACATTTTCTTTGGTTTTTAAGGTCATTTTTTCTCTAAAAGATATAACCAATAAAAATACACATTGTAGCAAGTGATACCATTTCTTTTCTTATTTCATAAACTAATTTTGACTTTTCAAAACATGACTTTCCAGTTTTAAACTTATGTTTCTATGACTTTCAGAAATAGCTTTTATAGATGTTTCTAATGAGAAGTTCACAAGGAAACACTTTTATATTAAGATGAAATTGTACTGAAATATTTTGGAATTATTTTAGTGACATGTTAAATTAAAAAAAAATCCCAGAAATCCAAGATAATTTACTTCTAAGCACATTATTTATGAAGAGTCACAGTCAATTCACTTCACAAATTTTTAAGGTGCTATCTGTGACATTGTAAAAGATCACAAGAAGTAAATGGTAGACATTGGGAAATGGGACAAGTGGTGACAGAGAGGGGCTCTTCATGGGGTTTTATGCACACTGAGTGGAGGAGAACAAAGAAGGAACCCAAGTGGGTTCTTACAAAGCGCATCCTTTCATAATGGCTTCTGCTGTGTTTAAGTGGCACATTTTACTTCCGATGTAAGGACATAGTCGATTTTGCAGTAAGTTCACAGTTTCCAGCATACAAAGTTCTGAGAAAAAGTTAACATAGGTCATTGTCTACTGAGAAAAGAAGGAAAGGAAGGGAACAGTAAGGAAAGGAACAGGAAGGGAAGGGAAGGAAAAGTGGAAGGAAGGGAAGATGGGAGGGAGGAGGGAGGAAGGAAGAAAAAGGCATAGGGAAGGAGGGAATGGGGGAGGGAAGCGAGAAAGAAATGTGATTTAAAAGACTCCTAAGTGTCTCCGGGAGTTCCCGTCGTGGCGCAGTGGTTAATGAATCCGACTAGGAACCATGAGATTGCGGGTTCGATCCCTGCCCTTGTTCAGTGGGTTAATGATCCGGCATTGCTGTGAGCTGTGGTGTAGGTTGCAGACGCGGCTTGGATCCCGCGTTGCTGTGGCTGCGGCGCAGGCCAGTGGCCACAGCTCCGATTAGACCCCTAGCCTGGGAACCTCCACATGCCACGGGTGCGGCCATAAAATGACAAAAGGCAAAAAAAAATAAAAAAAATAAAAAAATAAAAGACTCCTAAGCGTCTCCAACATAAAATCCTTTCTTAACTTCTGTGAACCTGTCCGTACATAGATGATGTATCTTCTGCTTCCCATTTTTAGTCCGTGTCTTTGTTATTCTAAGTGAGCTGTATTCTTGTTTGTAATTTATATTTTCTAGTGGGGCCAAAACATTGTCTGTTCCCTGGTCTTCCTTTCTTGATAAATGGAAACTATGCTTGTAATTTCTCAAGATAAAAACCTGGGAGACCACTAGAATTCTCTTTTATAACCTAGATCCTTTCTGTCAAAAAATCCCATCAGAGGTATCTACAAAATGTATTTAGACTTCAAATTTTTTGTTTGTTGGTTTTTTTGTATCATCCTTGGTACCACCCTGGTCCAGTCCACCATCCTCTCTCCCAGATCATTACAGTAGCTTCTGAACAGGGTTTCTTCTTTCCATCCCCGAGAGCCTGTCTCCATAGATCAGTGGGTGTGATCTTTTTTAAAATATAGGTTAATTAGCTCAGTGAGTATGGTCATTTTAAAAATATAAGTTAGATCATGTTGTATTCTGCCAAAATCCCTCTACTGTTCCCATGTCAATGACTGTAAAAGCCAAGCTCCAAACATGGTCCTGTCCCCGCTGCCTGAACACTCTCCTCCCAGAGATCAGCAAGTCTTCCTTCTGCATCATCTCTAGGTCTCTGCTCAAGTGTCATCTAATCGGAGGCCTTCTATCAAGTACCCATACACCCTCCCCTCCAATTTCTGAATTTCCCCATAGCTCTTCTATCCATCTAATAAATGGTATTAATAGTAATAACAGCAGGTGTTTCTATGACTTTATGTTCCATATACTGTTCTAAGAACTTTACCTATATTAACTCATTTAATCCTCATAACGACAAGAGGAGACAGTTTTATTATCCTCATTTTCCATGTGGGGAACTTGAGACCTGCCGATATTCAAAGTTCATCTTAGACTACAGAGCAATAAAGTGGCGGAGGAGAGGTTCAAAACCTTGCCATTTGTCTCCAGTGTCTGTGCTCTTGTCCAATTTGTGTTAGAGCTTCTCATAGCATAGATAGTCCCATTGTTTATTACTTGTGTTCACCAGCAAGAATGGAAACTTTGGGAAGACGGAGATTTATTATTTTATTTATTACCATATTCCAGTTCTTACAATAGTCCTGGCTCACAAGAGATCCTTAATACTTATTTGCTAAGAAATGATTCTGTGCCATCACTGTTCCTGTATCTAAACTGCATGGCTTTGCCTATGAACCTGCTTAATTCCAACTTGATTTGTGTTATATCCTCCACTATATGGACAGTTCTTTGAAACTGAAGAGATATATATAATTTTTTTTTCTTTCTCTCTCTTTTTTTTTTTTTTAGGTCCACACCTTGCAGCATATGGAAGGTCCCAGGCTAAGGGTCAAATTGAAGCTGCAGCTGCTGGCCTATACCGTAGCAATAGCAGCACCAGATCTGAGGCACATCTATGACCTGTGTCACAGCCATAGCAATGCCGGATCTTTACCGCATTGAGTGAGGCCAGGTATCAAACCCGCATCCTCATGGATACTGGTGGGTTAGTTACCATTGAGCCACAATGAGAACTCCTGTCACTGAAGATATTCTAGATGTTCTGTGTGGATTATCATAAATCTTTTCACATGATATATTCATCTTGTTCTCATCCTAAATAGATACATTTATCAGGAAGAAGATATTTCGCAAGACTAGGAATCGAGTAGTAGTAGGCAAAAGGACACTTATCTATGCGAATACACCCTAATAATTCCTAGTGTTGTCTCTGTGCTCTCTACCTCGGAAACTAAGGGTGATTTTAAACATAAAATGATCAAGATTTGATTCTGGACAGAGTTGTATTATATTTTACTCAAGAAACTTTTCCAACCATCTTCAATTGGATAGATTGTTTGTCATGATTTTGTTTTCACTATATAAAAATATGTTTAATTCCCAAAGGAAATCTGAAGAACCCTATTATTTTCTAAGTGTCCTTAGTATCCTTAATCTAAACTGTATATAATGCATTAAAATGTATAGTCAGTGTTTTTATGCATGGCACGTTTTGAACATTCTCATGAAAAACTATTGGAATATGCAGCTTAGTAACTGTAATTGTAAAGAATAAGAATTTAAGAATCTAACCAGATTAAAAATCAATTGAGTGAGACTGTGTTACATTTCCTTCATTTCCTAATGGTTTGTAGGTGTACACTTTAGTTAATGGATAGGTGTGTGAAGTAATAATTTCTCATGCAGTGGTCATTCTGTTGACAATATGAAAATGCTTTCATATCGCCTGTGGAACAATTTCATAATGAAACCATACTGACTTTCATGAGTTATGCAGACAAAATGAACTTCTGTGACAAGTGACTTTATAATTGCTTGCCTTTTAAATTACTTTTGCAAGTCACTCGGCAAACCTTATTAACAGAGAGATTTAGGACATAATATTTTCAGTGATACTGATATTATTAGATAGGAGTTAACATTGATTATCTAAATTTAAATGGATATCCTTTGTTGAGAATAGAATCATCTTTCAAAAATTTTAGAATACACTTTTTGTTAGATTTTAAATCAGGAGACTATATTACCGTTTTTTCCTCTCGATGTGCTGGACGTTAGTGCTGGGTAGTTTACGTGCATACAACAAATATATGGAATTAGGATAAAGATCATGATTTTGCAAATTAAGACTACATGACTCAGAAGTCTTAGTTATCTTGTATCAAACCACATATATATGGTAACCAGGATACAAATTCTGCTCAGACTCCAAACTGGCCTGGCTAATGCTGACAACTACTTTAATGTTAGTAAATGAATATTTTAACACATTGTATAAGATGATTAAAAGTAACCTGTTCAGCTCACAGTCTCTGGTGGCCAGGAGAGATCCCCCACCAGGAGTGTAACTGAGCTAGGGTCCCAGTGCTGCCCTCTTGAGGCCATCACCTTTCGTGCCTCCCATGAGGTCAGCTGCCCATACACAGCTTCCGGCCAATGACTGAGCGTAGTAACTTGTTCCTCTGAGGCCGACATTGGTCATAGATCTCAGCGTGGCCTGCCTCTCCTCTCCGCATCACTCAGGATCACACTTACCCTCCCTGACTGCTACAGACCTCTTCATATTTCCTCTTATGTTTGTTTTCCTAGTAAAATGTTTATACACTTAATTCTGCCCTGGCATTTGCTTCTGGGGCTACCCAGACTAACATGCAAACCATTCATTTAATAAACACAGCGATTTCTGCACCCTACAGATCTTTCTCAACTTACGATGGGGTTACTTCCTGGTAACCTGCTGTAAGTTAAAATGTCATAAATCGAAAATACACTTAATATATCCAACTTACCAAACATCCTCTCTTAGCCTAGCTGAACTTACATGTGATTGGGACACATTAGCCCATAGTTGGACAAAATCATCTAAAACAAAACCTGTTTTATAATAAAATATTAAGTATCTATTGGAATTTATTGTATGCTGTCCTGAAAGTGAAAAGCAGCATAGCGTTCGGGGCACAGAGTAGTTTTAAGTGGTAGTTCACGCTCGTGGTTGCTGGGCCGCCTGGGAGCTGCTCTTGTCACTGCCCTGCATCATGAGATAGGATCACACCGTGCAGCCCAGGGAGAGATCCAAGTACTGAATACATACCCCTCTCACACCATAATGAAGTCAGAAAAACCCTTTAGTAGAACTGGAAGTCAGAGACCATCTGCAGCCTATTCTTCCTCTGCTGACCTTACTTGAGGTGGCCGGCTTCTACCTCTGTATGTCCAGTTTGCATCCTTTCTTTTACCGTAAGTTATAGCTTGAAAGAGAACCGACCTTGGTCTCCTTTAGTCAAAGGCTGTTACCTTCCTCTGGAGTCCTCTGGTAATTTATATGTACCATTCTGTGAAAGCTTTACTTAGTACTTTGTTCTAGAGAAAAACAAAGCTTGTTTTCTATTAATTTGGCTTGTTACTTCTATTAATTTAAAAAAGTCTGTAGGAGTTCCCGTTGGGCTTCGCAGGTTAAGAACCTGACAGTTGTCTCCGGGATGATATGTATTTGACCCCTGGTTTTGCTCAATGGGGTAAGGATCCAGTGTTGCTGCAAGTCGTGGCATGGATCGTAGATGTGGCTCAGATCTGGTATCGCTGTGGCTGTGGCATAGACCTCAACTGCAGCTCAGATTCAACCCCTGGCCCAGAAACTTCCATATGCCTCAGGTGCAGGCATAAAAAGAAAAAAAAAGAAAATATCTTCCCATCTACCTACCTCCCTACCTACCTATCATCAATGTATCTATATCTGTTTAAATGTTATAAAATTCACTGTGCTTAGAACAATGCCTTATAAATTAGCATTCAGAAGTTCTGTGTACTTATTCAACCACACTTACTCATTTAAGGATCCTCTGTCACTGCTTTTCCATTACAGCAGCTGAGTTATATACACTCAGTTCTCTTTATTTGTGGAAGTTGTATTCTCTGAAGTCATGACAAGCACCAAATTAGTGAAGACTGAACCATTTCACTTGTAGGAAATACAGGGTTAGTTTCTTGCAAACCTCTGGTCACATATTTTTTTGGTTTGGTTTTGTTTTTTGTGCCTGCACCCAGGGCATATGGAAGTCCCCAGGCCAGCGGTTGCATCTGAGCCACAGCCGCCACCTATGCCATAGTTACAGGCAATACCACATCCTTTTAATCCACTGCACTGGGCTGGGATCCAGTCTGTAATTCAGTAGTGACCCAAGCCACTGCAGTCTGATTCTTAACCCAGTGTGCTGCAGTGTGAAATTCTGATCCTACATTTTTATAAACCAAATGTAATAGACTTGTGTGCATTTCTGTTTAAAAGTATCTTATTTAATATATACTGTCAATTCATTAATAATGAACTCATGGCCAGCAGCACTACAACTCATGCCTGAAAGGAGCTTATCTTACACCTGTGTTTTCTCCCTCACACATCACAGTCTTCTTGTGCGTAGAGGCACCAGACAATCACTCGCACTGAGCTTGAGGGCCATTTTATTTTATTGCAGTGTATTTTTGCTTTTTAGGTCCACACCCGCAACCTATGGAAATTCTCAGGCTTGGGGTCTAATCGAAGCTACAGCTGCCAGCTTTCATGACAGCCACCACAACACAGGATCCGAGCCACATCTGCGATCTAAACCACAGCACACAGCAACCCTGGATCTCCGACCAACTGAGCAAGGCCAGGGATCGAACCTGTTTCCTCATGGATATGAGTTGGATTCGTTTCCACTGTGCCACAACGGGAACTCCCTTGAGAGCCATTCTAAACAGCAAAGTCATCAACAAGAAGCACAAGAATGCAAGAGATGTAACACGAAATATACCATGAAAATGACACTTGTTTACCGGGTGAAAGTTGAAACAAGAAGGCAGAGCATGGCCTTGTTCAACTTCAGTTGGGAATGTGTTGGACAAATCAAAGATTTGGCAGTTAGAATTTTGTTCTCCTTGTGTGCATCTAACACATAGTATGTAGACATGTGGTCATTGATTACCAATTGAAATATTAAAGAATGGCTTCTCCATGATACAGTCTTATGTTCCACCTTGGCAGGCTTCTTTATTTAGAATGATTTTGCCCAGGAGTACCAATAAACTCTGCAATGGAGGGACTTAACTTAATTAATTCAGAAAACTGTCAAAATTGTGAGGCTTTTGATACTCTGTGTAAATGATATGACATGATTTTCGGTCTCCATTCTGATTCTAGAGAATGAAAGTACTCTTTCACATACTGTGTATAAGATTTTTTAAATACATGTATCAGAAAGTATGCATTTAGATTTAAAATTGTTTTAATCATATAGCCATAATGATTTAAATAGAAATATTTGACTATTTTACTAAATGTCTGTTTTCAGTAGTTGGTGTTTTATTCATTAAGTAATTAGATGCACAATCATATTAAGTAAAATTTTTAAAAAATGTCATTTTTTTCTCAGTCAGGGTAACCTTTTTTTCCCCAGTTTGATTCAAGTTCAGACACATTTTTGAAAATTTAGAAATATTTTAAAATGATTAAAAAATGTATTGGTTCTTCAGAGTAGGATGTGCATTCTCAGCTTTTAAAAATGGTATTATTGAGAAAAGATCTTCAAAATAAGTTTGTAGCTTTTTAATGTTTTTATTTTATTCTCTGGACACACAGTCAACAACTAAAATGCATTATAATTGTTAGTAATAGAGAAAATCAAATTTTTAGTAAAATTTTAAATCTCTAGTTGAAAGTGATAATCCGAGATATGTATAAATTAAAACATGTGGTAGAAAAAGTAATATATTTATTAGGAAATATAAATCACGATTCAGTGCATTTTATAAACTTCTTTGTCCTGAGAAAATAGATGCCAAGTGTTTTTGTAGCTTTAACTATCGCTTTTGATGGCTGCTCCTAGTTAGAACACAGCAACTGTTTCAAATGCTTGCTTACATACGATTTTTTAGGTGTTCAGCAATGCTTGCTGGCCAGCATTTCCATCAGGTAAACATTTTTATCTGAGTGTTTCAGCTGTTCCCCAAGACCTTCAGTGAGACAGGTTGCATCATTCTGCAATTATAAGCAGCTGGTTAGATGGGTCTACACCATTTATTCACTATTGTTAATCACAATTTTGTTTAATTGAGACTGAAGTGTCAATCAGATGCTCCCCTTTTAAACTAGATAGAGAATTCACTACATCCTTTTATCCTATCATTTTACATGTAAAACACCTTACTTTGGTTGTTTAAACTACCATATAGCAATTATTCATGCACCTTCTTTTTTATAACTGAGCTACTTACCTGCCATCTGTGTATGTGCATAATTACATCTGGAAGGAAATTAAAAGCATTTGGCCCAGTATAAATTTTGACTTACTGTTGATGGTTTTGCTGTGGGTGTAAAATTCACCTGAGTATTTCTTCAGAATTGCTCTGAACGATTTTCAGATTTTTTTTTTCACCTATACTCCAAATTGATGAAATGCTCATAAGTTCCAAAAGAGGAGTATTTAAAAATGTGTAGGGACTCAAGATTTGTACTTCTGTTAAACCGATGAAAAAGACTAGAAATTAAAAAAAAAATAGAGTTGAGAGCTACATACAGAGAGTACACACAGAGGAAATAAAAGGGATACAGTTTCTGAAATAGAAAGGCACTGCAAAGAAATCTGACAAATACCGTACTTGAGCACCTCTAGAAATCAAAAATCACTACTGTCCTTGTGTTGTTCAGTAGCTCTCATCATGCTAAAGTTTTAAACTAGTTGATAAAATTATTAGTGCAGCTGAAGTTAACTTAGTCTTTCCTACTGTAATTCCATAATAATTATTGTGAAGACATGTTTATATTGATGTATATACTATTCATGCAGCTATAAATATTTCAGCCCGAGTTCATCTCTTTGGTAAATTCACAGCTTTTGTGTAGTAAGTGGCTCCACTGATTCTTTCAAATTAGAAATCCAGAAGCACAGACTTCTCTCTTCTCATGTCTACCATGCATATAGTATTGAGAAACCCCCTTTATATTAGGAAATTATATTGGTTTCCTATTTCCAAAGTTCTTTCCAGGTCATGGACTTTATGATTTCATGACTTTCTATAATCTATAGAAAGATGTGTTTCTTGCTGGATATAACTCTCAAGTGTCCCATTACAGCACTCTTATTCCATGTTGATTTGCTCTTACCATGGTATTGAAAGTATATAATTGGGGATATATAATATTAGGGATTTGGGGTTCTTCATCAACCAGCCCATCCAAAATACATCTGAAAAACACCTTTATTTCATTTATTTCATGCTTTTTAAAGATGATGCCAGATTCTCAGGATGAAATTATTAAAACAGAAATGATCCCCAGTAGGTTTTGTATTGTGGTATATGTAAATAAGTATACAGATAATGCCAATTAAGCTGGGCTATACTACAGAGGCTTGTCAGAGTTCAGAGCTTGGCAAGAATGGTGATTCAGAATCAGATTAAATAGCTTTCACTTTATTTTACTACCTAGCATAAAACAAAATTGCAAAGGACTTGTGATATAAGAATCAATTAAAAGTGTGCAAACGGCTTCCAGTATTTCTCTAGTTACTTTATTTAATCCACTCAGTCAAGGTTGAGTGGGCCAAGAAACCTATGGACTCATACCTTATATACCATTAGACTCTAGGAAATGACCCATAAATAATCAAATACTTATATCTACTATATAAATAAATTCTTGGTGATACTACAAGCATACATGTCCGTAACCTGATTTTTGCCATAGCCTTAGACAAACAGCTGACCGGGACATGACTCACCATCATTCACCCTTTTGTTTCTGGGCCTATTTTTTATTTCCAGTAAATATTCAATATTTATGGCCAGTGTGAATAGATGTAAACCTTTTACTCTTGTATACAGTCACCATCATAAACAGGTGACACAAATCACTATGTAAGCTTCCACCTTGGAAAGTCTACCTGTTATAAAAATCTCCAGGTGACTACTTCAGGTCTTTTGGAGGTCAGATTTTCTTACTATACAGTTCTTTCAATTGTTGTTTTCAGTTTACATTCAGTGGGCAAGATATCATGCACCTCAATGTGGTAATGAATTATAGATTGAAAGTCTTAGGAAGAACAGAAGTTTATTGCTCAGTTTCAGAGGCTGGAAAGCTCAAGATCAAGGTGCAAGTCATTGCACTGTTAAGAAGGATCTTATTCCTGGATCATAGATGGCTTTCTTTCTCTTCACTGTCCTTACATGACAGAAGTGGCAAGAGATCACTCTGTGGTTTCCCTTAAAAGGACACAAATCCTATTCATGAGAGTCCCACTCTCATGACCTCATCACCTCCCAAAGCCCCCATCCCAATACTACCAGTTGGGATTTTAACATGTGGATTTTGTGAGAACACAAACATTCAGTGTGAAGCAAGCCCAGAATGGCCAGCCCCATCCTACAGTTCTCAATACCTGCTCATCTAGAGCTGTATGTAGAAAAATTTAAATTTATCTCCTGTAGCAAGTTTGTATAGGGGAACCCACTCACATGAACATCTCCTTGTCTCTCTGTCTCTTATTTTATATTAGTCCAGATGTGTTACAGTCAATTCCGATAGCCTGGACCATAAACAACAATAAAATGTGGGGAGAATAGGAAAAGCATAGGTAAAATGAGTTTTAGTAACCAAATTAATATTAGTGTTTCCATATTGTTATTTTGAAACTGTTAGTTTGTAATGTGCTCTATAATGCAAATTAATTCTTTGCGATATTCTAATTCTATCATCTCTTGGGTCTTTGAGATTTAAGATTCTTAGAGTGAAAGAAAGGTGCAACAGAGAACAGATGAAACAACAAAACCCTGCTGACTTGAATCTAATAGAAAATATCAGTATAAATACATGAAATATTTTATATTAAAAATTCAAATTTATGTTTCCTAGCTCTTTTGAAACAAACAGCCTGACTAACCCAGGTGCAGGGAACATCGCTGTTATTCATATTGTAGCCTTGCAATATAATTTGCTTCTCTCTTGAATAAATGGCTGATTCCAGGTCTGAGACAGGCATCAGAACATTTTTCATTTATAAATACAGAAAGACACCAATAAAAATTAAATATGATAAAAAGACTTAGCGTACTGAAGGAGTGCCTGTGAGCCAAAATGAGATTATTTGAGCTTCAGTAAGGATAATAATTACAATGGAAGATTAAAATAAAAAATATGCTAGGAGTTCCCACTGTGGTACGGTAGAAACAAATCTGACTAGTATCCATGAGGATGTGGGTTTGACCCCTGTCCTCTCTCAGTGGGTTAAGGACCCGGTATTGCCATGAGCTGTGGCAGATGTGGCCTGGATCCAGCATTGCTGTGGTTGTGGTGTAGGCCAGCAGCTACAGCTCCAGTTCGACCCCCCCAACCTGTGAATTTCCATATGCCTCGGGTGCAGTAATAAAAAGAAAAAAATCAAAAATATGCTTACATATATGAGTTCATAATGATGTTAAAATATATTTTTTTATTTTTGGAAGGTTATTATAAACCTATACATTAGAATAAAAACTGGTAAATATAAGAAATATATCACTTATTTATTTTGACTTTCCTGGATGAACTCTATAGTCTGGAAAACCAGTAATAGATGAAGGAGGGGTATCTCTTTATAAAAGTATTCCAACCAACTATGAAAAACAATTGAAAAACCATATCAGCATTATGCATTCCCCAGTGAATTATGAAATCTAAGTGTTGAGCCATAGAGATATCTAATGAGACACACAGGAAGAGGCAAATTAGAAGTTGTGGGTCCCCAGATAGGAGGGAAAGCACCAACTAACGTCCTCCTAAAGAGCTCAAACCTGGGTCTGATGGAGCCTCTGTACCCAGCTGCCAATTTGCAGGAGATACAGAGGACACAGGAATGTGTTAAGCTGCACAAAGAGGGTACAGTGGGCTGTGTAGGTCAAATGTCCTTGGACCTTCAACTGAAAAGCAAAGGAAGGAAAAAGGTAGAAGGAAGCTTACAGACTAAAGGGGCTTAACAGACATAGCGTACTTTTTTAAAATGGCCGAGATGAAACTATATTGTCTAGAGGCACACTCTTAGGTGATGACATTGAAAATGTTCAGGAGGTTACTAGGAACTGGGGGTGATGGCTCCTTTTTGAGGAAGAAAAGGGCTTGTTATTATTTCCAGGGATGTGTTTTATAGTGTTTTCAAAAACTAAGCTACATCCATGTCTTGGCTATTCTAAATAGTGCTTCAGTGCACATTGAGGTACATATATCTTTTTGAACTATGGTATTCTTCAGATAGATGCCTAGGAGTAGGATTGCTGGGTTGTTTAGTAGTTCTGTTTTTAGTTTTTTGAGAAATCTCCATGTTGTTTTCCATAGTGGTTGCACCAGTTTACGTTCCCACCAACAGTTTAAGAGGGTTCCCTTTTCACCAAACCCTCTCCAGCATTTTTTTAATATACTTTTTGATAATGGCCATTTTGGCTGGTGTAAGGTGATACCTCATAATAGTTTTGGTTTGCCTTTCTATAATACTTAGTGATGTTGAGCATCTTTTCATGTGTTTTTTGGACATCTGTATGTCTTCTTTGGAGAAAAGTTTAATTAGATCTTCTGCCTTTGTTTTTGATTGTTTTTTTTTTTCGATATTGAACTGCAGGAGGTGTTTGTCTATTCTGGAGATTAAACCCTTGTCAGTTGCTTCATTTGCAAATTTATTCTCCCATTCTGTGGATTGTCTTTTCATTTTGTATATGGTTTCCTTTGCTATGCAAAAACTTTTAAGTTTAATTAGGTCCCATTTGTTTATTTTTGTTTTTATTTTCATTACTCTAGGCGGTGGATCTGAGAAGATATTACAGTTGTGGTACATATATATACAATTGAATATTGCTCATCCATAAAAAAAAGAATGAAATTATGTAATTTGTAGCAACATAGAGGAATTTAGAAACTATCATACTAAGTGAAGTGAGACAATGAAAGAAACATCATATGAAATGTATATGTGGAATCTAAAAAAAAGGGATACAAATGAACTTATTTGCAGAATAGAAATAGACTCACAGACTTTGAAAAACTTATGGTTATCAAAGAGGACAGTTTTGGGGAGGGATGGGCTGGGGTTTGGGACTGTCATATGCACACTGAGATCTATGGAATGACTGGCCGATGGGGACCTGCTATATAGCACAGAGAACTCTGCCCAGTATTCTGTGATAATCTGTGTGGGAAAAGAATCTGGAAGAGAGTGGATACATATGGCTGCATCACTTTTGTGTACAGCAGAAATTACCACAACCTTGTAATTCAACTATACTTCAAAAAAAAAGGAAAGTGCAAAGGTAAGGACTGTTGCGGTCACTCACTTCAGTCGGTGTTTATCTGATGGAATCTGATTTGGGCTGCCCACTGGCCCAGCTGTTTTCCTTCACAATTAATCCCAAGTCCCAGATGGCCAGCGATACTGACCCGAGGAAGGAAGCCATTTGATTAAATATAGGTAAGGCCAGAATCTTATGTTTAGAGCCCTTAGTATTAGCACTTTCAGCCTCTTTCCTGACTGCTGTATGTCCTGTTCCTCTCTGAATTGTTACCATACTTTATGTGTGTGTGTGAAATGATAACAAAGGTGGGTCACTCATCAGACACCCCCTTTCCCCACCAAGCATGATCTTGGGGTCATGTGGTGAACCAAGCTCAGACAGGCATGTTTTTCCCTGCCAGGGTCCTCACACAACTTAGAAAATACAAAATAATCCCCTACTCTCTGGGTGTTTTGGGGCTTTTGCTTATTCTGACTCAGTTTAAGTGGCCAGGAAGGTGGTGTCTGTGTGTGTGTGTGTGTGTGTGTGTGTGTGTGTGTGTGTGGGCATGCACATTACTTCTCATCTCTCTCTCACTTCTTCACATTTCCCAACAGAGATCCCTCCCTAGCCCTTTGCTGATGTCATGCTAAATTAGCTAGACCAGACCAGAAAAGTCTCATTTAAAGATTCTTTAAGAATGGTGACTAAGACATCACCTTTAAATTGCTTGCCCCTGGTTTTTCAAACACATTGACAACACAAGCAATAAAAGAAGAAAAAAAAAAAAAAGAATAAATATGCAAATGGAAGACTTCCCAAGGGCTCCCTGAGTTCCTCACCTGGGGTCTCTCTCGGTTCATTGTTATCTGACATCCCTTGAGAGACAGATTCCCTGAGATCAGGGCACGTAGAGGACTGTGGGACCCTTGATTTCTGCACCGTTTAGCTGGATGAGGGAGCAACATTAGCACTGAAAACACATTGACTGATTATCGTAAGTCAATTTTGTGCTGTGGCCCAGGTGTACATCTCTGTGTTCTCTGTCTTTCCAAATTGTTGCCCCGTGATACAAATGTCATTTGATATGACCACATCGTGTTATTATCCACTAGGAGTTTTAATTACTTCCTGAGATACTGCAGCTATTAAAACGATGAGGCAGAAGGCACAGCCAATTCTATTTGACTTGAAGTCCTTGACCTTTCTTCTCTTATTCCTCTTTTCAGTATAACTTCATTTTCCTTTCCACTGCTTAGATTCCCTCATTCTCTAAGTCCTAGCTTTAGATTTTTTTTCCAGTTCTTGCAGTACACTCAACGCGTTTTCTTTCTCTCAAGTCCTATTGTGTATTTAGAAAACAGCATGCAGCTTATCACTCACTGCTTTCCAGTATTGTTAAGGCTGAGTTCTCAGCTCCTTGCCTATTTCCTTAGGGGCAAGCAGTATTCTTGTTAAAGACAGAAATAGGATTTCCTTTTATTTTCCAAAGGGCCTAGCACTGTATGGCACACAATTAAGATTTTAAAATAACTGTCATGAGGGAAGACATTCTGCTCCTTCTTGTGTCCATCATAAAGACTAAACAAGTAGAAGCCTAAATAATTAAAGCAATCATGGGATTGACTCAACCAATGAAAATATTGCTGTTTTATTTCCTCTTCTTTCTAACTCCCATTACTATCACTTAAGTAGTGTTCATAATCAGCACCTTATAACTCTCAATACTTTGCCAATATTATATCAACTGATATTCAGAACAACTCTGTGGAGTAGGTACCATTATCCTCATTTATAGGGAAAGAAACTGATGCTGGGAGAGAGTAAGTAAGAGAGGGCATCGTGACACAGTAAGTAAGGGAGTGAGTCAGGAGACCTCAGGTGGAAAAGGACAGAGCTGAGGGATTATTAATTCACACGTGACAAGTCCGACTTTGCATGGAAGTCCTCACCGTGATCACATTCAGATGTGGGTACAGAGCCCAAATTCATGATAACTAATTTGAATTTGAAGAAATAAATGGAAAAATTATTAGTAGATTTCAGTTTGTTTTACAAAAAATAAACTGCATCAAAAACACGGTTTTCTAGTTTCTCAGCCCTTTGGTGATAGCAAGACCAAGCAAGATTAGCAGTAAATAACAGTATTTTCAACAGTCCCCTGTCAAATTTAAGACTGCTTTTAGTAGAGGTTACTACAATCTGTTTTAAATGAAGGAATGATAATATTCACTTATAAATTTGGAAATATCCTAATGAAATAAAGTTGTTCAATTTACTTTTAGTAATAGACTAATAAATAAATTTAAAATTTGTTTTATTTGCATTTGGAAATAAATGCCCAGTACTAATGGTATTCTCAAGTGACAAAAAGAGACTGTATCTTTTAAAGGAGCATTTTGTTTTTAATTATTTTTAGTTTTTTGAGGTCTAATTGAGAACATCGTAAGATATTTAAATTGTATAATGTGATGATTTGATATACATAAACCTTGTGAAAGGATTTCCCACATTGAGTTAATTAACATGTCCACTCATTTATTTAAGCTTTTGTGTGTGTTTGAGAACACAAGTTCTGCTCGCCTAGCAAAGTTCAAGTATATGAAGCAGTATTGTCAACCATTGTCACCATGTTATACTTTAGCTCTTCAGATCTTATTCATCTTGTAACTGAAAGTTTCTACCCTTCTGCCAGCCTTTCTGTGTTTCCCTCACCACCCAGCCTCTGGCAACTACATTCTGCTGTTTCTGACTTTAGCCTTTTACTTTTTTGGATTTCACATATAAGTGATACCTTGTAGTATTTTTCTTTCTCTGTTTTTTTTTTTCACTTAGCGTAATGCCCTCCAGGTTCCTCATGTTGTTGCAACTGGCAGAATTCCCTTCTTCTGTAACTTAGGTTGGAAAACCTCATTGTATATATAAACCATAATTTCCTATCAGTAGACATTGAGGTTTTTCATGCCTTGGCTGCTGTGAATAATGCTGCAATGATTATGAGAGTACACATATCTCTTTGAGGTAGCAACTTTCCTTTAGATACATACACAGACATGGATTGCTGTGCTGGATCATGTGGTCATTTTATTTTTAATTTTTTGAGTGATCTTCATACTTCTTTCCGTAGTGGTTGCACCAACTGCATATCCACCAGCAGTACGCAGGCTTCCTTCTCCACTTCCTTTCCAACATTTTTTCTCTTCTCTCTTTAAAAATAATTTTTTTATATATTGAACTATAGTTGACTTACAATGTTGTGTTAATTTCTGCTGTACAGCAAAGTGACTCAGTTATTCCTATGTATTCTTTTCCATATTCTTTTCCATTATAGTTTATCACAGGAAATTGAACATAGTTCCCTGTGCTATAAAGTAGGACCTTGTGGCTTATCCATCCTGTATATACTGGTTTGCATCTCCTAATCCCAAACTCTTAATCCTTCCTTCCCACTCCCCCTGCCCCCCTTGGCAGCCACAGGTTTGTTCTCTGTGTCTATGAGTCTTTTTTCTGTTTGGTAGATATATTCATTTTGTGTTATATTTTAGATTCCACTATAAGTTGTATCAAACAATATTTGTTTTTCTCTTTCTGACTTAATTTGATAATCTCTAGGTCCATCCATGTCGCTGCAAATGACATTATTTCATTCTTCTTTATGGCTGAGTCATTTCCCATTGTATTTATATATATATATAACATCTTCTTTACCCATTCATCTGTTGATGGACATTTAGGTGGCTTTCATGACTTGGCTATTGTAAATCTGCTGCTATGAACATAGAGCTGTGTGTATCTTTTTGAATTATAGTTTTGTCAGGGTATTTGCCCGGTAGTGGAATTGCTGGATCATATGGAAACTCTGCTTATTTTTATTTATTTATTTATTTTGAGGAACCTCCATCCTGTTCTCCATAGTGGATGCACCAGTTGACATTCCTACCAAGACTGTAGAGGGTTCCCTTTTCTTCAGCGTTTATTATTTGTAGACTTTTTAATGACGGACATTGTGACTGGTGTGAGGCAGCACCTCCTTGTAGTTTTGATTTACATTTCTCTAATAATTAGTGATGCAGAGCATCTTTTCATATGCCTGTTGGCCATCCATATGTCTTCTTTGGAGAAATGTCTGTTTAGGTCTTCTGCCCATTTTTTCAATTGGATTGTATGTGTTTTTGTTTTTGAGTTGTATGAGCTATTTGCATATTTTGGACTTTAAATTCTTACTGTTACAAGTATTTTCTCCCAGTTCTTAAGTTGTTTTTTTTTTTGTTTGTTTGTTTTATTTGCGGTTTCCTTTACTATGTAAAATTTTTAAGTTTGATTAGGTCCTACTTGCTTATTTTTGCTTTTATTTCTATTGTTTTGGGAGACTGTCCTAAGAAAACATTGGTACTGTTTATGTCTGAGAATGGTTTGCCTGTGATCTCTTCTAGGAGTTTTATGGTTTCATGTCTTATATTTATGTCAGTAAGTCATTCTGAGTTTATTTTGTGTATGGTGTGAAGGTGTGTTCTAACTTCACCAATTCACTTGTGGCTGTCCAACTTCCCCAACACCACTTGCTGAGAGATGGTCTTTTCCCCATTTTATCTGCTTGCCTCCTTTGTTGAAGAATGACTTTAGATGTGTGGTTCTTTTGTTTTTTTGATAATCCTAACAAGTGTGAGGTTATCTCTCTTTGTGTTTTTTGTTTTCTTTGTTTTTTGTGTCTTTAGGACTGCACCCATGGCATATGGAGCTTCCCAGGCTAGGGGTCAAATCGGGGCTGTAGCTGCTGGCCTACACCACAGTCACAGCAACACTGGATCCAAGCCGCATCTGCGACCTACAGTACAGCTCACAGCAATGTAGATCCTTAACCTCCTGAGCAAGGCCAGGGATTGAACCCATATCCTCATGGATACTAGTTGGGTTCATTAACTGCTAAGCCACCACAAGAATTTCCTCTTTGGGGTTGTGAATTGCCTTTTGCTGATAATTAGTAATGTTCAGCACATGTTCGTGTACTTCTTAGCCATTTGCATGTCTTTTCTCTGAAAGTATTTGTTTAGTTTTTATAACAAGGCTAGGGGTCAAATTGGAGCTGTAGCTGCTGGCCTACGCCACAGCCACAACAATGCCTATGAACATTTTTAATTGTTTTTTTTTTTTTTTTTTTTTGCTATTGACTTGTGTGCATTATTTATACACTTTAAATATTAACTCCTTATCATGATGGAAGGAAAACATCTAATATTCTATATGTGTCATTGTTTCTTAAATATAAGAAAATATTTACAAAATAAGATTTGATATTAGAATTTGATTAGCCATCAGTAACTGCCAGCAAAAAATAAAGAACCTTTGTTTTCTTAATCAAAACTTTGTTTCATTTTCTATGTACCTCTGTGGGCTTCAGGAGTTTGTTAAACATGATTATGTCGTTTTGTCAAAAAGTCTGACAGCATACTCTAGAACATTTTTCAGAGATTTTTTCATACTGAAAGTTTAATAGAGCTTATTTAGTAACTCCTTATTACATTTTCTTCCTTTGAGAAAGAAATGGAATGAACTACCATTTTATTCATCTCCCTTAATGATTTCAGGTTCATTGAGTGTGGAAAGCTGAGAAAGGTTTCTAAAGCACTTTGAATGTTTTTGTAGCTGGACACATAGAATATTGAAAATTGGAGAAGCTGCTGAAAACCTCAGATACACGGTGTGCCATCTGTGTTATCTAATTTGAACCTAAAGAAATAAAATGCTTACTCATTTCAGCAGTCTTGCTTTCATTACTGCTTGTCATAGGTACACCTAAATCTAATGATAGTGATCTTAATACTTTAATACCTTTTATACTTTCCATAGCATGCAGGATAATAAAGCTATCAAAAGTAATCAGGGAGTTCCCACTGTGGTACAGTGTGTTAATAATCTGGTGTTGTCTCCATGGTGGCTCAAGTTGCTGCTAAGGTGCAGGTTCGATCCCTAACCAGGGAACTTCCCTATGCTGTAGGTGCAATAATTAGAACATCATAAAGGAAAACAGATAAGCCACTAAACAGGAGCAAGAAATAAATATTCGAAGGAGGCATTTTTTTAAATTAGAACTGGAAAATTGAGGGATAAAGAGGAAGATGTGGAACAAGCATAAAGAAGGAACACAAGTAATGGGCATACATAAGGACATTATAAGGGATAAATACACTAGCAGGGTTAAACTATGTAACAGCCAACATCAGATGAGTTCGTTGAAGTAGACATGGTTTCAACGTTACTGAGGCAAGGAAAAAGTTACAATGCAAAAATTGAGGCACCAGTCTTTCTAAGTGATATATGAAAAGCAAATGGAAAATCTTCATTTGTTCCATGCAAGAAAGCTCCACAGTGTACTGATCAAATTCTATTATAGATTCATTTTCCCCACTAAGCTATAAGCTACCCAAGTGATGACACATAAAACCAACGTCTTAATTATATTTGCTTCCCCAATGCCTGTTACAGATTTAGGCATCTAGTAGGGATTCAATACATTTTAATTGAAATTAATGGGAAAAAACTTAAAAGGAGTGCTATACTTTTTAATCTTTATGATATTGGATCTTATTAGTGTTCCTACTATGCAGAAATATTTTTCAGATAATGGGAAACAGCAGAAGGTTTAGCAATTCATATATTCATTAACTGTTTCTGTGGCACTTTTATTATCTCTCCTGGTTAGCTTGAGATTAAAACAAACAAAACAAAAAACCTACCTTAATTTGGCTTCAGAGAATTTTGGATGCAACGCCATATTATGTTTTCTACCAGCCAAAAGAAGACCATTAACTTTTTCATTTTTCTTTTTTACTTCCAAAATTCTGGGTGTCTATAACAGATTTAAAAAATTTTAAGGGAAAACATAGAGGTTTTTCTTTTTTCTTTTCTATGATTATTAGCTTCACTTTTTCAGTCAAAACCAGTTAATCTATTCAAACTCCAGTAATATTAAGAAAGTACAGAGAGTCAGTATGCAACTAACTCAGCACACATGTATATTCATGTCACTGGTGTCTGATCCATTAGATCCCAAACAGCCGAACGGCACTTAGTGGCCTTGCCCTGGTTTTGTTTACCTCTGATGCTATTTTGAAATCAGCAAAAGATCCCATGCCTGCTGCCAACAGAAATTACAAAGCTTGAAGAGCTGCAGGTGACCAATAAAAGAGCCAAGTAGAGCAAACAAATTGCAATTGGATTATCCATGCTTCTCCAATTGTTGTCATTTATCTGAAAAATGAGAACTCTTTTCATGAAATGAAATTCTCCAACGTGCTCTGTGCGCTGTGATGCTTGTTAATCCCTGAAGAAAGCACAAGGTCCTCACATCTCTCCCACCACTTTGTTTTTCACCGTCAATATGAGGATTAGAGTTTATGCTGGGTCAACATCAAGCTTATTGGGCTACGGTAGTGAAAGTTTGAGGTGTCATGAGAAAGAATTGTAGCATTTAACCAAAGTTTGCGTAGTTTCTCCTGTTGCTTTTATCTCTCTTTTTGAAGCCAGCTGGTGATTGCGTTTGACATGAGTTTGGCAGTAAGCTAAAGCTAGAGGACTAAGATTTACCAAGTACATTCCCTTCTAGAGACTGCTAATTTTTATTTGGGGAAAAAAACATAATTTTATTTAAATTAAAATAAAATAATTGCAGGGATCCTCTACCATATTTATACTCCGTAAGTTCCCGTATGGAATTATCAGGATCCCACATTATTGGGAATAACTTCATTAGTGAGAGCAAGGAAACTCATTCATACGGGACTATGAAAACTATTGTGTTTCATTTTAACACCCTATCATTTTTTAGTATGTTATTTTAGATTACTTTCTTAGTCCTGGGGATTAAAATTACCATCATAATTTTTAACCATCTAGTTTGGATCAATACCATTTCAGACTTCATTGTCTATGAAAACGTGGCTATTCTACCCCAAATCTTTTGTTCTGTGGATCTCAGACAAATTATATCTTTATCCATTGTGTGCCCATCCACACAGATTTATAATTTCTGTATTATGCATTTTTCTTTTAAGTCCGACAGGAGAAAAAAAATAAGAATTATAAATGAACAATATATTTATATCTTTTATATGTTTTTACCTGTGTTTTACCTCTACTCAGGATGCTAATTTTTTTATCTGTATTTCCTTGGGGAAAATGTTTCCTACCCTGGGTACCACTAAGTCAGGTGCTTGACACTGTCTTTCAAGTGGAAGTCTTCCAGGGACCACGGCCAAGTAAAATAATGACCATTCTCTGGGAATAAATCTTTCAAGAAGCTCCAACCCTGTTCTGCAAACCTGTGGCTGTTAGGTTGATGATGGCTTTTGCTGTGATTTGGGCCACTGATTTTCAAGACTACCACAGAGCTAGAGAGGGGCATAGGTATTAGGCATGCCAAAACACCACAGAGCTTGCTCTTCTAACCAAGATTCAGACATTTTTTCGAATAAATCCTTTCTGGATCCTTATAAGACTTTGGTTAATTTCCTGAGTTTTGAAAACATCGATTCTAACAATTTTTGCCAATTTTATCATTGCTTTTATGGAGAAAAGAATTTTTGGAGGCCCTCACTCTGCCGTTTTTTGCTGACATCTAGTCGTTTTTGAGTATTTATTTTTAGAGTGGAAAAAATCCTGTGAGTTTCTACTATTGGTACTTATTTATTCATTCTTCAGTAATGTTTTTCTGTGCTAGTAAACTTGAAAGGACAAGAAAATAGATTAAACAAAAAATTAAAATATGAAAAAGAATAGTGAGAACATATTGGGCTTTGAATTTGGCATAAGTTTGGGGTAAAACTCATTGAAATAGTTTTTTGACTATTTCAGAGGCTTGGAGAAATTGTAGCCAATACCTTTTCTTATGGACATTGGGAAATTTACTTCTAATTTCATTGATCCTGGGTGGTTGTCAAGCGTTGGTACAGAAGGTGAAGTGGCTCTATATAGAGGTGTGTAGACTTTTTCTTATCAGTGTCCCTGTAATCCCTTTCAAGGAAGGTAACAGCCATCTGATTAAAGTGAGTTAAGTCCCTTGTGTCCTTAGTGGTCATCAGCTTTCCCTCTCAGTGTAGCTCTTAAAAACTAATAATGCCTGGATCCCAGTCACACAGTTTATAACTCATTTAGGCTCAGGTGGAGCCTTGACAATATCTTTTTAAAAATTCTCACAAGCAGCTAATATTGACAGACATCATGTTACAGAAACGAAAGGCTCCCTCCAAGGACTTCTCACGGTCACCCTAAAATTCAAATGGTTAAAGGAGTATTGATAATCTTAGATCGAGATCAAGACTGTTTCTTAGATTCTCGTACTGAGCATCAATTGTTGGTGTATTTTTAAAGAATTAGGATAAATAAATTGGACCATATTATCATAGATTTTAGGAAGGATCATCCCCCATCATTTTTTTTTAATTTCGGTGTACTCTTGTTCCTTTACTTGTAGTTCAGATAATAAGATCCAAAAATGTGAATATGTAAAGCTTGGTTTAAGAGAAGATGCAGAAGTGGAGGCTATTTGACATGTTTTAGTTCCAGTTCTTAGATCTACCTTTGCCTCGGCAAGACAGATTTTTGCAGTTTCACATGGTCCAACCGAGATCTTCAGGGCTAGACTGTTTTCATCTGCATCTCAGCAAGTCACTGCAAAGTGTGTCTCTGGTTACCTGCATAATATGCTCCTTTTCCATTCCTCAGTGACCTTGTGAGACCTTGAGCTCTGCTACACACAGCAGCATTTGGTTCCTCGGGATCCTGGGACCCATCATTCTCTCCAGTTACCTTATTAAAAATTTCCACTAGAATTAACATTAAAAGGCTGAACTTTGAAAATTCTAGACCAGACACACTGGTGTCACTCTCTAGGTGACTCTTGCATGAGGAAATGACTTTGAATAGAGATGTCAATTCTCTCACGCCAAAGACCATCAAATTAGGTTTACAGATTCTTTGTCACAATGGATACTGCACACTGGAGCACTGAGGGATGTCCCAGTAGAAGGGAGCTAGAAAAACAGAGCCTAGAAGTTAGATGTGTGTTGGGTGATTCTGGGGAGCATGCTAACAAGTAGGACTTTGCTCTGAACTGGGTGTTGTCTGGAAACGTGGCTAATTCCATGATGGAGTCTTTCAGTAAATCTTGAGAAGACAGGGAGCAATAGAATGAATCTAATGCTCCTACTGATATTTTTAAAGCTGCAGCCACTTATATTTGCCAGAATAAAGGATGTGCTTGATCATTTTTGGAGTCTGTACAATGTTTTTTCTTTAATCTGTGTTCAGATATGATTATGACAGGCTGGTCTTATCTGTGCCTTTATTCCTCTCAATCACTGATTATCCTCGACTGATGTTGGTGCTCTGTGAACGTGTGTTCATATGGAGCAGGAGAGAAACAGCTCATCTGCAAGTGTCAGGCCAGCTGGTAGCAACACCAAGAGCTGAGAGTGGCAGGCCAGCTCCCCGATGTCACAGGCTGCTTTTCTCTTTCTCATAGAATTTATATCCAAATATGTCACCAAGGCTAAATTTATCTTTGTCAGGTGTTGATACATCTTTTAACATCTTGTTTACCCTTGACATTTATTATGTCCAACTGCCTCTATGAGGCAAGACTCCCTACTATTAACATGGATAAATCATTTCCCTCAGTTATTGGCACTTTATATTCTGATTGATGAGTTTTCTTTGTTCACAATGCTGAAACCCAAGCTTGACAGAGACTTCCTCGTGCCAGACACGTTACCACACGTTTTTAATCCATCTTACCCTTACTACCTGACCAAATGTGAAATTTTATGCTTGTATATTCTCTTATTAACTCATTTTCATGTTGTCCAGATGCTTTATTCTTTCCTCGGTGCTTTTCCTCAAAGACTTTTCAATAGTATTCTTTATATGGCAGTGCTCTTCTCTAGGTGTTCTGCAAACTTAACTGTATTTTGACAGAATTAGGGCCCACTGTGAGGATATTGATTCCTCTTACTGCCCTTTCGAGTGAAAGATATTTTTGTCCCCGTTTCTCAAATCTTTCCATGTTTTAGTATACCCTCCCTCCACAAGACATGTTCTTGGTTTCATATAGAATTCCAGTCTCTTAAAAGAACTGACCTTAGGAGAAATACAGCTGTATTTTAGATATTCTTTGTTTTTTTTTTTTTTTGTTTTGTTTTTTTTTTTTTTTTTTTTTTTTTTTTTTCTTTTGTCATTTTTAGGGCCGCACCTGCGGCATGTGGAGGTTCCCAGGCTAGGGGTCTAATCGGAGCTGTAGCCGCTGGCCTACGCCACAGCCACAGCAATGCGGGATCCGAGCCGCATCTGCAACTTACACCACAGCTCACGGCAACGCCGGATCGTTAACCCACTGAGCAAGGCCAGGGATCGAACCCGCAACCTCATGGTTCTTAGTCGGATTCGTTAACCGCTGCGCCACGGCGGGAACTCCTAGATATTCTTTTTGGTAGTTGTGTTTATGTGCAGGCATTGAAGCAAAGTCTTAACAAACTAGGATATAATTTAAAATGGTGACTAAACTAGTCTGTGGGTAAATTAATAGAAATTTCTGTTTGGGAAGGAGAGAAATTATCATTAATTAGGACAAGGAGAGGGAATGTCAGAGAAAAGAGAGATGCAATGATAACGTCACAGATTCTGGAGCACAGGTTAAACAGTCAGTCTCCTTTTTAGCAGGAGCCTAAGGAATTGTAACAGCAGTCGGGTCTGGTCTTCAGTCGTATGTGTGTGCACTCTAACCCTTTCTCTGTTTCTATAATTGTGGTAAATCAATTACACAGTCTGTAATAGCTATAATTTGGAGTGAAGGAATTGAAGTTGCCAAAATGTAACTTTTATAAAGTTAAAAGTTACTTTTATATGAATATTTGGTTGGCGTGAATACACGGTTTTGTTAATTTAGTAGTTTTTTAGACAAAAAAAGTACTGAAATTAATTTATCAATGGATACGAAAATGGGTATTATTCCCTTGGGCACTAAAAATGTAATTGTTGAGGTTCTATTTCTACAGGTCAAAATCTACAGATTCAAGTCTGAGCCTTAATCAGTCATAAACATTTAATCAAACATTGGTATACTCTTCCAGAATAGTAGAAAAAAAGTTAAAAGTTCATAGAAAATGCTTCAGGATTACATTGAAAAGATATGCCATTATCTTTTTGTCTCTATTTCCAAATTTTGGATAATTTTTCTTGATAACAAGGTGTTTAAGGTGTCATAGTAAACCAGCACGCAGAATCAAGGAGACATGAGAAGTTCTAGAATTTTGTTGAAAAAAAAAATGGAATCAAAGATGACTAGGAAAAATGCAAGGCTCTACCTGTACTCCATTTCTCCCTCAAAGATTCTTAAAGCTATCTGGAGGAGCGTTTCCTTCTCTATGTTGGATGTGGATTTACACCAGAATTTGTTTTTATTTCCAAGGACAGGTTGAGTTTAGTTGATATTTTGGAATTCTTATTTATTGAAAACAAAAGAAAATGCCTTAAAATTAATGATTTCCTCTGTTAACAGTAGCCTGCTTCCTTCCTTCTTTCCTTCCTTCCTTTCTCTCTGTTTCTTTTCTTTGTTTTCTTTTCTTTCTCTGTTTCTTTTGTTTTTTTCTCAAAAGTTCCTGTGCCAGGGATTGAACCAGAGCCAGAGCAGTCGTTATGCTGTAGGCTACCAGGGAATTCCTCTTTTTTTTCAAGTTTTATTGGATTATAGTTGATTTATAATACTGTGATAATTTCTACTGTACCACAAACTGATACAGTTCTACACAATAACCTTCACATAAGGCCCATAGTTATAAAGCCAAATATAGTATTTTTAATTTATTAATAAATAATATATAGAAAATATATGTACACACTTAGACATAAATGGTAGAGAATATATATATATACACACATACTGTATGTTTTCGTCTATGTCTATGTATATGTAGTTTATATACATACATTTATATGCATATGTGTATATTATATTTGCTTTTAAAATATGAAGTCTAGCATTTGTGTAATGCATAATGAAGATTTGTACATATATCATCTCTCATTCAAACTTTGAACAAAACAAACAGTAAAATACCAAATTAAATGATTATTTTCAAGGAGAAATATTTTAATATTTTTGGAGGGGATTTCAACAAAATAAAGCCTCAGTTTACATTTCTGCATGCTAATAGAGCTGATAAACTGCTACTGGCAGCCTGTTTTTTAAAATAAAGTTTTATTAGAACACAGCTGTCCCATTCATTTATGCATTGTCAGTGGTTGCTCTTATGCCATAACAACAGAGTCAAGTAGTTGTAACAGAGACCATTTTGACAGCAAAGCCTAAAATATTTACTCTCTAGTCCTTTACAGAAAGTTCGTCCACCTCTGAGTTAATCAGAAACCAAAGTACGAGTAAATGGGTCCAGTTAACTAAGAATACTCAAAGTCGAGTTCTCCTTGTGGATCAGTGGGTTAAGAACCCAACATAGTATCTGTGGGGATGTGGCTTTGATCCCTGGCCTTGCCCAGTGGGTTATGGATCCAGAGTTGCTGCAGCCATGGCGTAGGTCACAAATGCAGCTCAGATCTTACATTGCTGTCGCTGTGGCATAGGGCTACAACTGCAACTCTGATTCAACCCTTAGCCTGGGAACTTTCATGTGCTATAGGTAAACTAAAATATATTGATGAGATACAAAATTTATTATGAATCATTTTGATTTAATTGATTTGGTGGTTCTAATTCTTCATTGTAAAAGATTACATTTACTGCTTAATTTTAAACCACTCATCCAAATTAAGTAAATTTTCTTTTAATATCATAAGGGAAAATTGGCCTACTTAAATCTTTATTTAAAAAAAACGTACAGACGTATTATCCTCTAACTTATATAAACTTGTAATTCATATCTGAAATTTCTAGTCAATATTTTGTTGAATGTTGGCTCTCTTTGTCCATGTATTTCCTTATAATATTTTCTGTACTCTATACCTTTTATGCTTTCTGTAACTCTTGAATTTTTCTACTGATCTGTCTTCCAGCTTATTCATCCAATATCCTATTAAGTTTACTAATGGAATTCAACATTGTAATTACTTCTTTTTCTGGAATTAGTATTTATTCTACTATTTTCAATATATGTTTCAAGTTCTCTTATAAACACTCCATTTCGTTATTTCCTCTCTTGAACATATTAATTAAAATTTTTTTGGTATCCAGTACTGATAACTCTCATATCTAGGTCACCAGTTTTATTTTGTTACAATAGATGTTTTTTCACAAATGCACCAAAGAATCAAATAATTTTTAAGGCGGTTTTCTTATTTTGTTCTATTTTGTTTCCATAGCCATGATTTTTGGATTTCCTGATTGAATGTCTGATCTCATTTTGAAAAAAAAAAAAAGCATCAGTTTCTAATTAAATAATCACCCTTCAAAGAAAACTCACCTCATCCTCCTGCAATAAGAAGCTGAAATGTGTCTCCCTCCCTGCCCTGGCATATGCTACTTTCTCCAGCAGTACTTGAGTCTTCTCTGTGCTCCCAGCTGCTAACAAGTACCTTCTCCTTCCACGGCTTCTGTCCCTGGTGGGAGTCTAAACATCATATTTCTAAGTCCCCGCCAGATTCCCATGTTAGTAAAAGTTAGCTCCAGTCTTGAGGTTCTTGAGGTTGTTCTATCTGCTTGCTATTGCTCATCTCAGGGTTTCTTTACTGGCTCACTTTTCTCCTTTCGATTATTCTTTCCCCTCCTTTAAAATTTCCTGTTGATTCCCATCAAATAGCAACCACCAGGAAAACTGCTAGGTCAAAGTTGGGCTTACTTTACTTTTCTTTTTCCATCTAAGTTTGAGTTTACTTGTTGCATCCAGGGAAAATACACAAGGGAAGAATCAGGCATCTCAGAAAAATGGTCATTGGATGGATTCATTAATAGATGTATTAGGTGACTGGGGGACAAATTCAAGGAAGTAGGTTTTTTTTTGCTCCAAAATGGGTGCTGTTGAACCATGATGTTAATGACATTATCAGTTACCTTAGTGTTTTTATCATCATCTCATCATCATCCTCACGGTTATTATTTAGAACGTGAACAGGACAGAACGAATATAAAGCTGTAACTGGTGACAAAGCAGAGCTGCAGCCACTGTTGTTTGCAGGGAGAGTATGGTGTTTGCTCTTATTTGCTCAGTATTCCTGTTATGTCTGTGTGCACACATGATTGCAGAGTGGTCTTGTTTTTGTCTTTCTCAGTTACAGTCATTTTGTGTGGATGTTCTGTGAAATTGTTTGTGCGCATCAGGGATGTGCAATGGCTAGCTCTTGGCAGTTGGCTAAAAGGAATGCTTATTTTTTTTCTAAATATCACACTCCCATTAAAATATCTGGTGTGGGTTTCCTTTTGCAGATGGACTCTGACTGAAACAGCATCTTTCATCAGTCCTTATATCCACAAAAAATTAAATGGCTTCATAATATATACTTTCTGTTAGCCTTAATCTATGCTTTGTAAAACGATGTCATTGTATTAGGATAATGAAAATAACACTAACTGAGAGGAAGGCAGACTGAAATGCCATATATTTCAGTTATTTGTAAATCTACAAGATAGGTTAAAAGTAGAGGCAATGACAGGTTTTTGATGATAACTTAAGGAACGTATATCCTGGCCAGGAACAATAGGGAAATACTTCTAAGCACAAAATCTAATTAGTGCAAATGAGTGAAATGAAAGGGAATAGCTATTTTATGAGGTCACCCTTGTCTTGAGCTTTATGACGCCAGGGGGATCGGCGATCGTCATCATAATCCCTCCTTCTCCTTTCTTCCCCCCTCAGAGGGTGAGACGTTGCCTTTCCTATCTCTTGCTACCTTCTCCATCTTTGCCCGCCATACAGTGTCTTCCTATCTTCTCTGAGTCCTAAACTTTATAAAATAAACCTTTTTCAGAGTTCCCGTGATTGCTCGTGGTTAGCGAACCGGACTGGTATCCATGAGGACATGGGTTCAGTCCCTGGCGTCGCTCAGTGGGTTAACGATCCAATGTTACCGGGAGCTGTGGTGTAGGTCGCAGACCCGGCTCGGATCCCTCGTTGCTGTGGCTGTGGTTTAGGCCGGCGGCTACAGCTCCAATTAGACCCCTAGCCTGAGGACCTCCATGTGCTGTGGGTGAGGCCCTCAGAAGACAAAAATAAATAAATAAATAAATAAATAAATAAAAATAAAGTAAAATTAAAAAATAAAAAGTAAACCTTTTTCTTATATATAATAATGCTTTCATTCTCTAAATGAATCTCTCTAGTCTCAGTTTCATTTTAAAAAAAATCCTCTCATACCAATAAACCCATTTTAGCCACCCAGAAATAATCCTTAATTCGTTTTTCTCCTCAGTTCCATTAGCTGAGCTTCTAAACAGTTAAAGAATTGCTCCTCTGTCTATAATGCCCTCTAAAACAGCCTATCACAACTGTATTATCTCTGTATTTCATTATGAATTATATCAATATTTTATTCTTCTCAAAAAAAGGAAGTATAAAAAATCCTCTGTATCAAGTGCTCTTGAATCTAATGTCAAATCCAAATATCTCTCTGCAGTCATGCCAGAGTGAACTAAAATAAAACACTTATGCATGCAGTGGAATCTTGTTGAATCCCTCTCATTCTTATTTTTTTCCTCCCATCTCTTCTGCTATAGATGCCAACTGGGCATTCTGGGCTCTAGTCCTATACCTCTTATCCTTTATTCACATTTTTCAGACTGAGCTGACGCAAACAAAATCCAACTAAGTCAGATTCCCATATTTAAAGCTCGTTAATAGCCCCCCCCCAACTCCACTAGTATAAAATCTGAGTGCCTTTTTGCCATGGGCTTCATCAGATCTGTAACATCTCACTTTACTGTTATTATAATTCATGCTCTGTCACCACCAACAGGCACGGAGTAAGCATAAGACCTCCTGTTTAGTAAAATGCCATTTTCTTATAATCAGTGAATGGTAGATTGGAAATTGTAATCATGAGGTTTAACCAGGGATTAAACCATAGGAGTTAGTTTATTGAGTACCTAGTTTGTGCTGAAAAATTTTCTAGGGAACATGAATACTAGTGTGAGTAGGTTCAACATACAAGAAATCACAATTAGTAATTGTGGGCTCACACCAGGCTCACATAGGTCTTATTCCAATATATATATTTTTATCTCAATTTGTTCTGAGTAGTAGTAGATTGCCAGAGAATGATGCTAAGTAGAAAGACAGTTTTCAAATGAATTTTTTTTTCAAATGTGAGAAGAATTTTTTAAGTGGCAAGATAGAACTATTATGCAACTGAAGGCAGCAGTAAACTACAGAATTAGATGAAGTGCACATAGTTTTTCACATGCTTTATTTTATACGGTGCTCTTTACCAAGTTTAAACATCTCCAAATTTTCTCAATTTTTTTGAAGTGACTGCCAAATTTGTGCTGTTCTTGGCTTCTAACAGCCAGCACTCTAAGCTTGCATCCCTTTAGACTTGGATAACTCAGTGACCTCCTGATGGACATTCTTTCTTATCTCCACCTTCCAGTTCATCTCGAATTGCAAGTCTTAGAGGCGGTTTTCGGGATGCCAGTTCCATGCTTCAGCGCTCCTCCCCACCCCCATGGCTTCTTATTTCATGTCAAGTGTAGCCTAAGCTTTCTTATTTCCTCATCTGTGGATCCATTCCCCAAAACAAATGCCTCTTTCCTCTCTTTACCTAATCAGTCATGTACAACACTTAAGTTTCATGCAGCCTTACCTATTTTATGAAGTCCTTGTTGACAGTTTCACTTCATAATGCTCATTTCACTTCCCAAATCACAGGATATTAAAAGTTGAAATAATTGCAGAATTCTTGTCACCCCGCTTGATAGTTAAATGTGAAAACAAAGGACCAGGGTGGTCATGATTAGCTAATTTGTTAGAGACTAAGATTAGCCCCGGGTTGTTATACCTCCAGTTCATGGGTTTTCCTAATACCCTCGTTCTCTATCCACTGAGTTTGTGATTTTATATTGTTTTCCATTTATTGCAATGTTGATAGATTTGTTTTTTTCTCTAAAACATTTCCAAAATACTTGAAACTGATATTATAGCATGTGCATTCTTTAAATATATCTGCAAAGTACCAGTTTATTTAAATAGAGTGACTGGATATTTTTGAACTGATAATTTACCTGAAATAATTTTACAAAAATTGCTGTTAGACTTACACTGAGCAAAACAATAAATCAAATGGCATAAACTGTAACTATACCCACAGATACTCATTTCGTCAAACTGCCCTAAAAAGAATGTACCTAATTTGGAAACTTGTTTTTAAAACAGTAGTTTCTTTTTAAGAATAATATTTGAGGCACTTGTGAATATAATTGAAGATAATTTTAAAAGGAATATAAGTATGTGTGTAACTTGTATTTTATTATGATATAATTCACTTGAAGTATAAAATATAAGAACACAATACTGTTCAACGTTCAATGGAATACTTCTGCATTTGACAGATTTTACATTTATAGATATGCAATATTTGTTTAAAAATGCCTATATATACATTTTGCATATATTGCTCAAAAATCTACCATTGATTTGTGAATTAAAATCTAATAAAAGTAACAGAAATGGAAAATTGTTACAATATAAGAAATGTTTTCAAAAGACAATCATAGACAAGCTAATATTGGTATATTCATAATTTTGGTATTTGGTTTTGTGAGAATATTGTAATCCCTCCCATAATTTCTTGTTTTTCTAATTTCCTATAAAATCGAAGCAAGAAAATACTAATATGTCACCGATTTTCATTTCATTTTTCCTAGCAATTGTTGAAAGAGGTTGAATGAATAATTTCAAATCCACACATTGCAGTATAACATATTAGGTTCTTGTCTGAATTTCGCCATTGCCCATGCATTAAAAAGCATGATTTTAAGGCTATGGAAGATGCTCATATAGTGTCCCTAAGCATCTATTTTTTAGAGGGATTGGTGGCCTTCTGTGCCACTGATGATAAGGAATTTCATTGTTCTGGCTTCCATACTCTGCTTGACCTGTTCATCCTAAATAAGCTAATCCTGGAGAGGGTTTTGCTTCAGGCGTAAAACGATCAGCACAGGGATGGAAAGCAAATCCACCGCCACACGTGCAAAAACTGATATAAGAGCCGCGGTGGAGGGTTATAGTCACATAAATACAGTTTCGGATCATACCTCCTCCTAAAGTCAAGACAACAGTTTAAGAACTATAATCATCATCTCCAATAATTTGAGTACCAGAAGTTAATGCTACATAGAATATAACATAGTTACCTTAATATAACATGCAGCTGTTGTCAGGGTTCTGAGTCAGTGATAAAATTACCCAGGAGAATACAGTATTAAATACAAGAAAAGAAGCTCTGGTTTGGCTCATTGGTAACGAACTCAAATAGTAACCACGAGGATGTGGGTTTGATCTCTGGGCTCGCTCAGTGGGTTAAGGAACTGGAGGTTGCCATGAGCTGTGGCATAGGTTGGCAGCTGCAGCTCTGATTGACCCCCTAGCCTGGGAACTTCCATATGCCACAGGTGCGGCCCAAAAAAACAAACAAAAAAAAACTCACAAAACAAGAAAAGTACAAGAATGGCCCAAAGCTATAAATATATTAAAGACTCCTTAGGACTTGCTCTTGGAATTAATACCAAATCGAAGTCGGTGTATAAAAATATCTTATTTGATAAGAGAAAAGTCTTAGCCAAGAGTCCAGTAACTTTTCTCCTAATTCAGCACATCTCCCTAAATGCACTGTTATCACCTACCATCTAGAGTGAAGCTTCTACCAACTAATGACCTGCCTCATTAATATCGGGAACAAAAATCTATAGTCCTAAAACCACCCTGAGCTGGAATGATTTCTATTCTAAAAAGCATCAGGGCTTTTGATAAGAAATGCATCTAAGGGATTCAAGTCAAGCCAACTGGGTCTAATCAAAGCTCAGAATGGCCAACATCGGAGATATTTTGCATGAATGCAGGTCTATTGGTACAGAGAAGATGGAAGAACACTTGTCCTGCGGACATATTGAGTTGCCTCATTAGCACATCATTTTTAATATAAGCAAGATTTCTTGAGGGATGTCTTTTCCTTATTGGATTAAAAACCTGTTTTTTAAAAATTGAAAATATTTTCAGTAGAAGACATATATTGCTCAGTCAAATTCTTAAGCTTGAGTTGATTAATTGGAAGAGAAATGTAAAGGTTAAATTTTTGCTAATATATTCAGCTGTTAATTTCTCATTCAGGTGTTATAATGGTAACAAGGGACTTAACCGTTTATATGGCATTAAAAAGCCTATAACTGGTTGGTTTATAAAACGTAGATTATAATCAGAAATTTATACAGTCACCCCAGATAGTTAACAAGTCACATTTCTACCTTTGTGCTATTTCAAAGTTAGAAATTAGAAGTTATACCAGAAATTAGAAGTGTTTTGCTCCCGCGGATGCTACACTTATATTTTCTATTCTTGTGTAAAGAAAGTGAAATTCTAACTAAATATCTATTCATTTTATCAAAAATATTTTGGAGGTCATTGCGCTGGAAATCAAGGAAGTAAAACTTGTTCCTTTGGATGTAGATAGTTTGAGTTAAATATTCTAAATATGACTTTATATATTTAATAACCAGCTTCAAGCCATTACCATTGGATTCATCTTTTATTTCACTTCTTTCAGTATCTAATCAGTGGAAGAATTGTGGGAATCTTTGGGACTAGAACCCACAAACAGGTTTTGATGAAGAATATTGCAGATTTTAAACTAAGTAACCCTATCTATGGACTGTATCGTGTTCAGAAGTTTTAATTCAGCTGTAAAAATGTCGTGTTTGCAACTCACACAGACAAACAGGAATTATAAATCTAGTTACTATGGAAACCAATAGCTTTAGAAAAAACTTTGTCTGCATGACTGTATCCTTAAGTCTACTCCTCAAGAGATGAACATGAAGTTTGTCTCCAATGACACCAGCTTCAGATTTCTGTCTGCAAATGCTTTCTTATTCTGATGAGGAAATGGTCTTATAGACCCCAGGTTTGTATCAAGAGCGTACACAACAGAGATTGAGTTGAGTGTTTCCTGAACTGAGATGTAATTCTTAATACGAGAAGCCTGTGGCATAGATCATGTTGAACCTCTTGCAAATACAGAAGACTGCTTCTGTGTGAACAATATCAGTGCTAAATCTGTGAGACATACCGCTCCCCCAGAATTGTGGAGCATATGTGTAAACGAAACATTACATACTAGGTCTGCCCTGTCCTTTGCTTTAATTTCACATTAAATTCCTGTATCATCATTTAAATAAAATAGGAACAAATTTAAATCTTAGACTCAGTATATTGTATTTAACTGGCACATTGAAAACCAAGCTGAAATGCTCCAGAACGATGACAAAAACTTAAAATCAATAACCACAACAACAATGTAAGAGAATAAAAATTAAAAAAAATAGAATTTTAATCATTATCCTATTTTGCAAAACATCTGTTAGAATGAATAGCATGCCAAAGAATCTGTCTGAGCGAGGGAGAATTCCTGAGGCAGTCTGCTCAAAGCAATGGACAGCTTTTTGCATACGTGCTGCCGAAGCGAGCACACCAATGGACAGCTTTTAAGAATCACTTTTTTTAAATGCATAAAGTAAATAAGACATTAAAGAAAACAAAATATATTTAATTAGAAGAATAGCCATCTTTTAGCAGTCTTTGGGTGCCATGTAAAGAAGCTCTGCATGATATGCAGGCAATCAAAATAAAAAAGAATGTGAGTGGATTGCAGATCTATTTAAGAGGGAGAAATCATAGGACTTTCTGATGGAAAACATTAAGTGGAGTGATAGAGAATGAGGGGGTAATCAAAGGGAAAACTCAGTTTCAAGATTATACAGTAATGGGACTGCTGATATTTTCAGAAATGATGATAACTCGCTGGTAGATTTGGAGGGACTGGATGTCTATAAAATAGTGAGGGCGCTGGTAGGGTACACTCAGAGAGTGTTGTCAAAGGAAGATGTCAAAAGGCCGTTAGAAGTGAATTAAGACATACTTGGATACGTTCAATTCATAACATGAAAAATAACACCTGAGTCTTCCTTCCCAAATACGCTACTAACCAATCTTGTGTTAACGTAGAAAAAAAAATTTTTTTTCTTGGAAACTTCAAGGAACCAGAATTCAGCAGGGTTTACTTTGGAAATCGCTGATACATGCTTGTTCTGTAATTATTAAGCAATATACATTAATTTTTGAGACCCTACCAGATTATTCCTGGGCACCATGGTTCCCATATATCAATTCAAATCATGATAATCATGATTTTTTGTAAGTTTTGTATAGAAAGAAGCTAAAATCCAGGCATATTGTGTACCTTTTACAAGGTTATATGGTGATTAGCTTTCTAACTAAATTTTGAACTCAGATTTGTGTGACTTCAAAGGCCATAAATTTTCTGTGGTATCAAATACTGATTCCTTTTTTCATGTGTTCTACTGAGGTTTATTTAAACCACTGATTTACTGATTCATTGAATTTATTCTCATATCAGGAAGAAATGGATGCTTTTAATAACTCAGAAGATACAAGCTCTTTCTGTTGCTGGCAGGTACTTTTATTCTTTTCAAAATGGGACTCAAATATGGATATGTTCTTGCCTATTTGGTACCTTGGTGTGCCACCAAGAATTCTCTATAAAACAACATTGGCACCCAGAGTTTTCCTCTTAAAAAGAGAGAGTACCTCACAGTCCTCAAAGGAATCACTAAAAAAAGAAAAGAAAACAATGACCAGAGCAGTTTTCCAAACATTCCTCTTGCCTGTAAAATGCAAAGCTGGGGAGAAGACCCAGCTTTTCCCAGATCCTGCACTCACAGGCACGACCACAAGTCATCCTTGCAGAGTTATAGAACAGATTGGCTTCTTTATTTCCCGAGAGAGACATTTTCCCATTTCTACTCCTTGCTCTTTCATTCTTCTGAAAGCTTTTTAAGGCTTGTTTACTTACTCAGCTGTGGCTAAAACTTGTTTTCATAGGTAGGTGGTAAGGCTTTTGTCACTGCCCGTTATAACTTACTTTATCCTCTGAAAGTAATCACTTTGATTTTTCCCATATTTAGAATGATGACCCTCACATGGTATTTTTAAGAGCAATTTCTGTGTATTTATCCAAGGGTTACCTTTGGTTCTGCTAAACTTTAGTACTTGGCTGGATATTTATGTGCCAACAGTTTTCTTTCATTTTTTGCTTTTACTCTAATACCTTCAAAATATCAAAATACATGTGAGTGAAAGTTATTATTTGGCTTTACTTTTTGAGTCGATTTCTGAAATCTTGCTGTGGAATCCACTTTCAGAAGGAATTCAGCTCTAACAGAGTACTTCTGTAGTGTAATAACCCCACTGTGGAAACAGCTTTTCATTTTTTTAATAGAGTTATACGAGGCTTATATATACTCATCAGTTAGAACTGTTAAATTCTTTCGTGTGTGTGATTTAGTAAATCCATGAATTGTTCTTATAGAATATTTATTTTAAAATTCTTAGATTAAGCTGACAGAAAAATGATACAATTAAAGTAGATTTAGAATAGAGTAATGCAAAAAAGGAATAGAATAATGCTTTTGAAGTAATGATTCCATATTAAAAAATACATTGTATACTTTGCAGTGCTTGATATGATACTATGTACTTCATTATCACTAAGTAATTGTAGATCCCTCCCCTCTATTTAAAGATATAGATGGATGGATGGATAGAGATAGATAGATAGAGACAGATGGATAGATGGATGGGTAGACAGATGCTCCTACTGACTACAGACAGCTAAAATTCAAATTTCAGAACTTTCAGCTAAGTCTTCGTGACTTTATACTGTCCGGTATTTTAATAAAAAGTCTGACTCCATTTTTAAATTGAAGAATAGTTGATTTACAATATTGTTAATTTCTGCTGCACAGCAAAGTGATTCATTTACACACACACGCACATATGCACATGTACCTTCTTTTTCATATTCCTTTCCATTATGGTTTATCACAGAATATCGAATACATTACCCAGTGCTATAGAGTAGGACGTGTGTTTATCCATCCTATATATAATAGCTTTCATTTTTGATCTTTGCTGACAACTCTCAAGCACAGACTTCTCTCTTCTCATTTGCCTACATCTGATTAGAAAGCCCTGCATTCTCTTGTTTGGCTCCATTAGGAACTTGGATCCAGGAAAACCCCAGCCAGAGAGTAGGAATCCTCCCCCCACGCCACTTACTAACCATTACAACTCCTCAGGACATCAGCTATTCCATCACTCTCCAACCATTTGTAGATCTGCTGAGGAGCCTGTCCTGTTCTGCTCAGAAAGCTTCCTTCCCTGAGTAATAAATCTTGAACCCCTCTTGTCCATGAGTGTCTTCATCACAATCAGTGTCCCAACCACAGCATCAGCCCTGTGTCCTGCAGGTCAGCCGTGGTGTACCAGTCTTTACATCTCACAGCTTCGCTCAGTTTTTGAGTTCTAAATATTTGAATTAAAATATGGACATCTTTTAATCAAGATAGCATTCCTTCTACTTTACAGTGTGCCCCCCACACATTCTTTGCATGTGTTTTGAACACCACGCAGCCTCACCTATGTAGACATAAGCTAGAATCTACACAAGTTTCTTTTGCTTTTTTTGGGGGGGGGGGGGACGCAACCACAGCATATGGAGGTTCCTAGGCTAGGGATCAGATCAGAGCTAGAGCTGCCGACCTACACCACAGCTACAGCAATGCCAGATCCGAGCCATGTCTGTGACCTACACCACAGTTCACGGCAACGTTGGATCCTTAACCCACCGAGTGAGGCCAGGGATCGAACCTGCAGCCTCATGGTTCCAGGTATTCGTTTCCACTGCGCCATGACGGGAACTCCATAGAATTTATACAAGTTTCTTAAAGTGGAATTCTTGAGTCACCTAGCTGTTCAAATCCCTTAGGAGTGCATGTCGAACATGTAGATTCTTTGTTGTTTTTTCTACTTTTATTGAGAAATAATTGACATGTATCACTATATAAGTTTAATGCGTACTACATACTTGCTTGATATATAAATATAGATATAGATATAGTTATATAGATATATATCGATATATAGATATATAGAACTGAATACCACAGTAGGTTTAGTTAACAGTCATCATTTCATTAAGATATGGTAAAAAGACAAATTAAAAAAAAATGTGCTTGTGATGAGAACTCTTAGGATCTGCCTCCTTCACAACTTTGTATACTGTGTATCATACAGTAGTGAAGCGTGGCCGTCACGTTGTACCTTATACCCCTCGTACTTAACTATAACTGATAATTTGTACCTTTTGCCCACCTTCCCCCAATTCCCCTTCTCCTCACCCCTGGAAAGTACAGATTCTTGGGAAATATCCACGATCCCCTAGAACAGAATTCCTGAGGATGGGGCATAGGAATTAGTATTTCTGATGATAACCAAAGGTACTTACATGTATTTTACTTTGAACACCATGGAACTAGTATGACCTTGGAAAACCTGACTGCATTTATTCATAGACTTACTGCATCTACTTAGTCACATTACAGCTGTTCCACTCAGTACTCATTGGGCTTGTGTGTTGTTGCTGTTTTTCATGTAATTACCTCGAATATCTTTGTGTGTTATGGTTCCATCCAGAAGAAACCTCTCCTGGAAACTTTTGTTTCCATCAATATATGCATTTCATGAGAAATAACAGACTAGACATGAGCTCTTAAAAAGGGCAAAAATAATATATGTGCTAAAGATTTCCAAGCCAGAAGGATTGGCAAGCACACTAAAAGTATCAAAACAACGTGGGGTGTATAGTATATCTCTTTATGGCACACACAGATTATAGAAACTGAACACTTTGAGCAGTTTGATGGCTAAATAATAAAATCACCCTCAACTGCATTCTTTTCACAGTGTATTTGATAAACAGAGTTTCCTTGAAGTCCAATTTATAAACCCTTCCATTTGCGGTTAATTTATTTTGCATCATGTTTATGAAATGTTTACTGAATCCAAAATAATGAACTTATTCTTGTGTTTTTCACTTGGATCATTTATTAAAAAGACTGTATTTTCATCACTGTATGGCAAAGAACCAAGTAAGTTAGATAACCATAAATATGTGGGTTTTAAACCTACTCTGTTCTCTGTCGTATTCCAATGATCCATTTGTTTGTCCTTGTGTGAATACCGGTGTCTTAACCACCGTAGCTTTATAACAGTTTATATCTGGAAGGACAATCTTCCAAATGGCTTTTCTTTTTTCAAAATTCCCTGACTAGTATTTGTCCTTTGAAATCCCATAGATATTGACGAATAAGCATATTCAACTTGACAGAAAAAAAATCTGCTCAAATTTTATTTGAATTCTATTAAGCTGCTAGATTAGTTTCAGTACAACAAATTTTGAGTTGTGATATGAATATTTTCTTTATCATTAAATAATGCATTTTCAAGTTTCCATTGAGATTTTTTATTTGACTCAGGATTATTTAGCCTTGCATTGCTTACCTTACCAGAAGTTGGGATTTCTTTTGATCTTTGTGTTATTGATTTTTAACTTAATTCCGCTGTGCTCAGTGAACATACTTAGAATGATCTAATTCCTTTGAAAGTAAGACTTGCTTTATGGCCTGGTGTAAGTTTCGTGTACTGTGTACAATTTTAAAGAATGTGTACTTGGTCTTTGTTAGGTTTGTAGCTACTTATAATCATTAGATCTTCATTTGAGGAACTATTCATTATTATAAATTTCCCTTTTTATCTCATTTAATGCTTCTCATCCCCAAATATACCTGTATAATATTAATCTGACTCTCTGCCTTGTTATTTTTGTTTGCAATTTTTCCTTAAAAATTCTGTATATGCCATTATATCTAACTGACATCAGTTTGTTTTGCATGTGTCTCCTGTGTATGGTATACAGCTGAGTCTGTGATCCTTTTACATTTATCGATATGTCAGATATGTTTTTACTTTTAGTTCTTTTACACTAACTTAAAGTTTGGTTTCCCTTTCAGTACCTCTTTTTTAAGTTGTTGCATCATGGTCTCTCTGTTTTCTTCTTCCAGTATTTAGGAAGACTTAATTTCTGTTTCACTGATTATGTTCTAGACATCTTTTCATTTTGAAAAGTTTACATTGACTTTGTGCTCTGAAAATAACAAAATTATATCAGTCTCCTCTCCTTTGGTCTGTATAACAGATGGTGGCATTACCCTGTGCATCTGCCCTTGACTAGCCATGGAAGCTAGGCCGATGGCAGTGGGCAGTGAACATACCTTGTACACAGAGGTTCAAACACCGTATGTCTGTCTGAGGACATAGTCTGTTTTACTTGAGCATTCTCTGCCTCCTAGAGTAAATTCCAACCAATGAAAGATAATGAGAATTTGTGGCAAAGTATTCCAACTTTCTTGCTTCTCCTTGGAACAATTCTGAGATTTTATTTGGTTTCTCAGGATCTCGGTTGAATAAATTCCTAGTTGTCTACAGCGGTGGCCCCTCTAATTAAAAGGCATTTTATTGGCTTTCTTTGCCTCCTTGATTAATTTCCTACTCCTGCCTCTCCTCCTCCTCCAACTTATTACCTCTGGCGAGGAAGGAATTAAAGAAGCTGATCGCTGAAGTTAGGTATCTCAGGGAAAGAAAGGCAGCTGCCCCAGTCTTACCTGCTTGTAAGTGTGGTGATTATTCCATCTCTTGTCCTTACAAGCCACACAAGTACTGTTTTCCAGGAGAAGAATTCTTAAGTATGAAATACTTTAAGCAGAATTTCCATGGTTTAGGTTTACGTATGGTGAGCAAAACTAGAATCTATGGATTTGTGAGCTGTGCCTCCCTGAAGATTGCCCCATAAGCTATATAATAATCTGTGATATTAAGTGGGTATATTTCGTAAATCAAACCCTTGCTGCTGTGTGATGTAGTGTTTATATTTCACAGGAGACCTCCTATAGAGCTCTAGGTTACATAGCAAATGGGAAAGAAGGGCCAAGGGAGCAGTTTGCCCAGATCTCTTAGTTCACCTCTGGTTCTCAGTTGCTTTTATTCTTAAACTTTTTTTGTAGAGTTTGACAATAGGTAGGTTCTCTGAGTCTTGTGAGTCTGGCTTTACATCTGAACCTTTGTGTTCGTTCACCTCATATGTAAATGATTTATTTAAATTTGTCTTGGAGTCAGCTTTTGTAGGAACCTAATCTATCTTCTTTCACCCTCACCCTCTGTGGCAGGTTGGGTTCCGAGGAAGCAGGTTCTGAGACACAGTTAATATGTAAGATATTTACTAAGAAGAGCACTTAGGGGGAGTTCCCGTCGTGGCTCAGGGGAAATGAATCCAACTAGGAACCATGAAGTTGTGGGTTCAATCCCTGGCCTTGCTCAGTGGGTTAAGGATCCAGCGTTGCTGTGAGCTGTGGTGTAGGTCACAGACATGGCTCGGATCACGCGTTGCTTTGGCTGTGGTGTGGTTACAACTCCGATTTGACCCCTAGCATGGGAACCTCCATATGCCATGGGTGCAGCCCTAAAAAGCAAAAAAAAAAAGAGGCACTTAGGATACACTTTTGTCAACCAGAGGCATAAGAAGCAGTTCTGGGTAGAAGGAGAGTGTAAGCCCAACAGAAGCCTAGAGCAATGACCCTAGGAGCTTTGAGCTAGAGTGCTCTTTCAAAGTGGTTTCAAGTTGATCTGCGATTTTCAGTCATTTACACTCCACTAGCTCTCAGTCACTGTATATGGTAGAATGTGACTTGGGCTACATGAGTCTTCCCAGTTGCGGCAATCCTCGAAGAAACAAAGACTTTATCAACAAAGCCTTTCAACTAGGGCAACAAGTCCTTCATTGAAATGGGTTATGGCTTGCTCCCATATCACAGTCATTATACACTTTCTGGTTCTTAATAACAACATAGTTTTTTCTAGTATTCTTTTTTTTCCTTACTCTACTTTTTAAAACCTTTGAATAGTCTCATTTTGTACTTGTTTATCAGTTTCTAATGAGATACAGTGTGATTTCACAGCCTCATAATATTTCTTTCCTTTTCCCTCCTAAATATTATCAGTTGTATTACTTATGGATTTTTGGGTTTGATTACATTTACGTGACATTCCGCTGTAGTCTTAGTCTTGTTATTAAATAAATTGAATTGCATATCACAAATCAATTTGCTATAATTTCTCAATTCACCTTATGTTCAGCTGAAGATTTAAAATTGTTCATTTCTTTAGGAAGGGCTTGCAGAACATATGACTTAGGTTTTTTTGTATGTGTTCAAATGTATTTTCTGCCTTATTGTTTTTTTAAATATATTAGTCAGCTTTTGCTATAGCAACAAGTAACCAGGATTTCAGTTGTACATTTGCTGGGCTCCACTGGGTTGGACTGGCTCAGTAAGGCTTTATGACCTTTTCATTTCAGGGCATAGGTTGAAGGAAAGGTTACCGCCTGGATCTTGCTGTTCTCATGGCAGGGGACAGGAGCATAAAAAGGACTGATGAAAACATGAAATTTCCCTTAAAATCTCTGGACTAGCACACTGACGTTTTTGTTCACAATCTCTTGGCTGTAGCAGATCATAGGTATCAAGTCCTTTCTGATTTCTATTTGATTCAACTCAGATTTAAGTGTAAGTGGCCATACCCATAAAATGTGCATCTTTTCCTTTGGGGTTAATTTTTAGTATTTGTTATGTATCAAACTTCTGTGTAGTTGCCCTTTGTCTCTTTTCTCTGAATCATTTTGTTCACCTGAGAATTAGATCAATTCAAGAAGGAAGAAAATATGCATTGTTCCTTTGACATTCAATGCTAAACGTTTTTAATCTTCTTATGAACTTTCTTATTTTCTCTGAAATATGATACCTTTATTTGGACAAGACTCAGTATTGATATTTCCATATTCATTTTGTTCCAATGTAGAATCTTCTTAATATTTGTGGAGTCTCTGGCAGTAATAAAAATGGTACCTTACATACCAAAATTCTACATCTTTAAACGTAATGGATTCAGCTAACACGTGTTAAATAAATCATGTTCTGTCATCCTACTTTGAAAATAGAGTCATGACCAAAAAACAATCACTGTGCTTTACAAACAATTGCTCTACTTTCAAAGGTGGCAACGTTAAAACCACCGAATGCAATAATTAGTGAGTATATTTGGGGTTATTGCTTTTGATATGTCAATGTTCAGTGATCCACAATTAAGTAAAAAAATAATTTCTATATTATGAAATTCATTGCATATAGATATTTATGGTTTTCTTTGGGAAAAGTCAGAATTATGTTATTATAATTAACATCTTCACAAAATTCATTTTGTTTGTAAAATTTCAATACTGATTAAATTTCTTTAATAATTATTTCATTATTATGTCAATTTGAAGAAGCCATTGCCTGCTGGGGCAGAAGGCCTTGAATTTGTCTGTAAAAGTCTGAAAACAAAATTTAGAGTCATAATTAATTTATGTACTTAATATATAATATTCAACTATTAAATTATGTCAATAACTTATCATTTTACATAAAATATAACAAACTGCATAAAGTAATCATATAAACATAATTTTTCACCATGTCTTAAAGTATCTAGATCAATATAGTATTTGATAAATTTCTCTTCATTTGAATTTTATGCTTTTGGAAGACTTTTTTTTGTCACATCACTTGGGACATTTCCATTTCAATTTGCTCTTTTTGTAATCTGATTCTTTTCATCCTCTCCTGAGTTTTTAACTATGTCTAATTAATTGTTAATTACCTCCGGTTTCCCATAATTTCTGGAATGCTATATTTGCTTTCCTTTTCCTACTTTACTAGCTCATGCTGCATTATTTTTCCTGTCTTGCCGTAGATTAGCCTGCTTAATTTTTGCTATTGTTCTAAAATGGTAATCTACTCACTGAGCTGTCTTTTAATTCTTGGAAATGTATTTCAATAAATTTTCAGTAGCTCGATGAAACATTTTCCTGAGAATATTCCTTTTTAAATTTTTATTTCTGTCTTATCTGTTTCTTGTAATATCTTTTTTATATATTTTATGCTAGTTCCCCTTTCCCCTATTATTAATGTTTTTAGTTCTTCTTTGTGAGCTTTTTTCAAGATTTATATAGGAGATGACCATGGGTATGCACTATCAGGAATTTTTCTGGCTTGTACACAGGAGTGTGTGTGTGTGTGTCTGTACATGAGAGAGGAGGAGAAAGAAAGAGAGAGATAGATGAGAGAAGAAAAGAAGAACAAGATTTGATGTAATTTCTAATTTTGCCTAAATAGATACTGCATATCTTTCAAATATAAATAAATGAAATATGTAAATGGAAGACTGTGCACTCCTGCCAGTATGTTTATGGAAATCCAGAGTTGCTTCAAATACAAATTTAAAGTGATCCATAGTTTTGATTCCCCCAGGAGGGCCCTAGATTTATAGGCTAGGTAGGTTGGAAGTAGAACAGTATTCCTCTTAGAGGTAGCAGTAATGATTGCTATTCATTAAAAATACTTTATGTTCCGGAGGCTGTCATAGATGCTATGCACACATTACTTATAACCCTATGATGGAGTTACAATTAATAGCCCACTTTACAGACGAAAAAAGTGAGGGACATAAGAGTATGTAACTTGCTTCAAATCACAAACTTCTAAGTTTCTGTTTACTCTCTCCTGGTTGATTACATACTCAAGTGTTGTAGAATACTGGATTTTTATCTGAGGTTTGGGGAGGAACCCTCTAGATACCCTCTGTATTTTGAGCTACTAAATATCTTTGAGTTTCTTAGATGTCTTTATTACTTTTGAGCTCTTAAGTGTGACGATTCCCTTGGAAGAAACTTAAAAACATTTTTATTACTATTTTTAAAAGTTTTATTGAAGTATAGTTGATATAGTGCTGTGTTAATTTCTGCTGTACAACAAAGTAATTCATATATCTGTGTGTATGTGTGTGTGTACATACACACACACACACACACACACACGTATATATACACATATATATATATATATTCTTTTTCATATTCTTTTCCATCATGGTTTGTCACAGGATATTAAGTATAGTTCCCTGTGCTATACAGTAGGACCTTGTTATTTTCCATTCTATAGACAGTAGTTTGCCTCTGCTAATACCAAACTCCCAACCCTTCCTTCCCTCCCCCTCCCCGTTGGCAACCGCAGGTCTGCTCTCTATGTCTAAGTCTGTTTTTGATTTGTGTCGTGTTTTAGATTCCAGGTATAAGTAATATCATAAGGAATTTGTCATTCTTTTTTTGACTTACTTCACCTAGTATGATCATCTCTATGTCTATGCATGTTGCTGCAAATGGCATTATTTCATTCTTTTTAATGGCTAATATTCCATAAACATACTGTATCTTCTATATCCATTCATCTGTTAATGGACATTTAAGTTGTTTCCATGTCTTGGTTATTGTAAATAGTGCTGCTCTGAACATAGGGGTGCATTTGTCTTTTCAAATTATCATTTTTTTTCTGTATATATGCCCAAGAGTGGGAATGCTGGATCATATGGCCACTGTATTTTTAGTTTTTTGAGGAACTTCCATACTGTTCTCCATAGTGGTTACACCAATTTACATTTCCACCAACAGTGTAGGAGGAGTCCTTTTTCTCCACAGCCTCTCCAGCAGTTATTATTTGTAGCCTTGGAAGAAACTTTAAACAGGAGGAAGAGGATGGGAGAAGTCTTCTCTCAAGTCTGTTGTAGACGCCAGTGAGAAAGAAAATTGTTCTTCACATGTCTTCCTTAAACCAAGTTCTTCAAGAGGCAGAGGGTCAGCGGAAAATGCTCTTTCTGTGAATTTTATACTTTTGGATAATGCTTCCTTTTAGATCTCCTGGAAATGTGGATTGCTTAATGGATTTTTAAAAGATGAGGATACTAGCTCTTTTAAAATTCAAGATCTATTAAGTTAATCAAATCTGGTCTTCAATAATTTAAGAAAGGATTGTTAAAGTATTTTAAAAACAATATTTACTAACTAAAGTATTAAGGTAAAACTTTCTGAATGTCTTCCATTCTTACAAAATAACTATAGATTGCAACTATGTGATTACTAATATGCTGATGATTATCTTTCTTTTAAAAAATTTTTTATAGTTGATTTACAGCATTCTGTCAATTTATACTGTACAGTAAAGTGACTCAGTTATACATATATATAAATTCTTTTTCCCACATTATCCTCCATCATGTTCCATCACAAGTGATTAGATAAAATTCCCCGTGCTATGCAGCAGGATTTCACTGCTTATCCACTCCAAATCTACTAACCCCAAACTCCCAGTCTATCCCACTCCCTCCCCCTATAAGGAAGAAATATACAGAATAGGAATATAGTCAACAAGTTTTAGATTTAATCAAATTCTTAAAATCTTGAAAGTGACTCAAATATTTCTTGCCAGGAAACAATAACAAGTTTATATTTTTCAACCAAACTAACAGTGACAAGGGTCTACCTTTTGAAAGTTCAGTATTGCTGAAGTGCTGCATGCAGTATGATCTGTTCTTTTATTCCAGTGATTGAAATAAAAAGTGATTCTTGAAAGAAAACAAGCAGCAGGACTGAGAGACACTGAGTATAATTAACAGGACTTTGAGACCAGTTGTGTGTGCCTCATGAGCAAGTCACAAGAAGAATATTTTCACTAAACTATGATTGCTCACTTGGAAGAAATGATGATTTTGACTTCTTTAACCAAGATCAAGAACACACAGTTAGGGGTGTTGTGTTGTTTTATAACGGGAAGGCTGAAGTGAAACAAGACACTTTTTTTTTTAGACTTGAAGGAACCAGATATATTCAAGAAGTTTTCAGGAATATGAGTTTGTGTTTCTCAGAGGTATGGAGATTGAAGAGGTAGAAGGGGGGTTGTTAGCAGATTCTCAGGACATGGGAGTGGGGGAAGGTAGGACACACCCAGAGATAGAGGCAGAGACCAGGGAAGGGCAGAGTCAGAGCAGATTCTTGGGACTTGCCGTATTTCCATGATGGGATGAAGCATGAGAGATTTTTAAGAACAAAGAAAATGTGAGCTGTGCTGTAGTCTAAGAGAAAATGGGAAGGGGGAGAAGAGATTTTTTTTTAAGAATAAAAAATAAAGTATGAGACTGAAAACCACGAATTATATAAACTTTTGATATCCACTATATTTTTCAAATTGAAGACCCTTTTTTGTATGAATCACGGTGACTTCATATATTCTGAGAAAGGAAAAATGCTGCCATTAAAATTTGATAATGCTTTCTTATTATAAAACCCATTCAGATCCCAGAGGTGTTAAGATGTAAAAATGATGACAAATGGTGGTTATGATTATGGACCCTATTACACCTAGAACGTCGCTTCATTGATTATCCTTTCTTTCTTTTGAAGCTTCAGTCTCTCTGATTTGCCTGAGACATTCTTCTCTGCCTACACTTTACTTTATCCTCCTTTTCAACATAAAAACTAAAACAGAGCAAAGACACTAGAAACGCCAGCACAGTTGAATTCAGCAACTCAATTTGCACTTTTCAAAATGGCCTGGGCTTTTATTGAAATCTCATTCTTTCCTGCCTGACTCAAATAAAATAGCCCCTCTTAAACAAAATTCCCCAGAAATCATCTCTTTTTCATGTGAAATCTCATGAGACTCTGGGACAGTTTCTCTTCTCACATCATATATTCTTTTTTGTCTGCATTTCTTTTTTCTTATGAAAAATGATTGTAGGTCCCTCCTCGTCCATGAGATGGGTAGAGAATGTTTCTTAAAAGGAAACAGTGTGATGTGTTGGAGCAGTAGTTATCTTGTGGTCACATGGAATGTGTAACAGTTCTATGATGGTAGATCAATTGCTTATCCACTTCACCTTCCCTTAAACTCACCTTACTTACTTGTAAAACAGAAATACTAACATCTGTTTTACGGGGTTTTGCAGCGGCCTTGTGAAAAATACGTGTTGCTGAAGCATCTTATACCATGCTTGGTACCATGAGATGAATAAGATGAATGTTAAGTTATTTAGTTACTTTTCTTGTTCATCTTTGTATTTCGTTTATCATCTTCCATGTTTCTTTGTGCAGAGTTAAAAAAAAAAAGGATTGCTTTGAAATTCTATTTCTTTCTATGAATTCCTAACAAACACCAGCTCACAATTAGCATTATTTTTAGATAAATGTGCGTGGTCTCTGTAAAATCAGTCAAGAAGCCTATACTTCAGTAGTCCAGATTTTAAAACATTAATGCAAGTTATAAAGAAATGTCATTTGACACAGTGCCTTACTAGCTACAGGAATCTGTCAGCATTGCCTAAACTTTCAGCCTCTATGTAGCAGAGTGATTTCACAGGCTAATCTATTTCTGTACAGGGTATCCCACAGTGGTTATGATTTCAGGGGTTTGGGACTGAAGGGTTTGGGGAGCAGAGGTGGGTGGGAACCTGTGAAACACCAAAGCCATTTCTACTGCAGAGCACTCATCCCTTTCTATGGTAGTTCCAAAAAAATCGCAAATATAGGATTCCAGGAAAGTAGTACAAAGGAGATGTTCCTATTGAATCACTTTCTCTTCTCTCACCTTCAAGTAGGAAAAAAAAAAAAGTACTCCAAAATGTAATTTAAACTGATTTGCGGGACATTAGTTTTACCCAGTGGTCATTATTCACAAATGCTTATTAGTCTTTTTTTTTCTTTATTTTTTTAATTACTTAATGAAGTTTATTACATTTGTAGGTGTACAACAATCATCACAACCAGATTTTATAGCATTTCCATCCCAAACCCTCAGTGCATCCCCCCCCAAATGTTAGTCTTTCTAGTTAAATACTGAGTGAAAGAGTGGGAATTTATGTGTTGTTAATACTACCATACTAATATCATGAATAATTTCACTGCAATTCTCTTAAGTTTTTACTTTAATGGGAGCAGTCACCATCACAACAATAATCAAAGGGCTTTGGTAAAGCTCCTTTTCCAGGGCAGGACCTTGCCTATTGGGAGACTTCAGGGATACCCACAGAACCTTGCTTGTTCCCAGCAAGGCATTTCCCTCTGCCATGCCATCTGTCTCCTGATTTGCAGTGCCCAAGAGATTAATGCTTACAAGGAGGCAAGGCAGTGACTACTTTCACTACCTTAAGAGAATACCCATTCTAATTCTACCATTTGTTGTGACTCTATTTATCCAGCTCTTGGCCCAGGTGAGCCATCATCATAAGGACATTTATCCCAGCGACTTTGCCTACCCCCTGACCTGACCCAAACTCCCATCCCTTCCGAATCCCACAAATTCTTTCATTGTATTTTTCAGAAATCACAGCTAAATCTTCCACATCTTCCAGTTTGTCGGAATATCCCTTTCATCTTCTTGACCCCACTGAAATACAGTAGAAAATGAAAAGCAAGCTTCACTCGTCTGTAGCCCTTTCCACTGGTGGCTTCCTTTCTTCCCCCTACGTGGTGTTCCATGAGCCCTGGGAGTGGTTTCTTCCTCCTTTTCACTTCCAACCATTTCTTCTTCCTCCATTCTCAAACAAACCAATGAAAAGAAAAGGACTTTAATCCCAATCCTAGGCATATATCCAGAGAAAGCTCTAATTCAAATGCCACATGCACCCTAATGTTCACGGCAACACTGTTTACAGTAGCCAAGATATGGAAGCATCTTAAATGTCCATATGGAAAAAGAAAATGTGGTACACATATACAGTGGACTATTATTCAACCATATAAAGAATGAAATAATGCCATTTGCATCAATATGAATGGGCCTAGACATTATCATACTAAGTGAGACCAGTTAGAGAAAGACAAATATCATATGCTATCATTTATATGTGGAATCTAATAAAAATGATACAAAATAACTTACTTAAAAACAGAAACAAGCTCACAGATTTCAAAACCAATATTATGGTTACCATAGGTGAAACCATTGTGCGTAGGGAAGAATTAGGAGGGTGGGAATAATAGAGACACACAGGTAATTAACGAGAACCTACTGTGTAGCGAAGGAAAATCTCAATAGTGGGTAGTAACTTAAATAGGCAAAAACAATGGATATATGTATATGTACGAGTGATTCACTTTGCAGTACACATGAAACTAATACAACCTTGTAAATCAGCTGTACTCCAATAAAATTAAATCAAAAAATTAAAATTTGAAAGAAAAAACTGCTTTTGTTGATAACCATCAGACCATAGCACCTCCTTGCTACAACCATTTGTATATTTCCCATTTGTTCTTAAACATTGACATTTTTAACACCAAGCTCAATTTGTATCTCTTCATCAGTGTCCTTTCTTCATTCCTGATTACTTAAGTAACATGTCACAAAACATCCAATTTATTGGCCTCTGAAATCTCAAATAACTTTTTCTGCATCAATAACTTCTTCCCATGTCCATGTTTATAGCCTAACATCTTTTACTAACTATAACTTTATTCTACTAAAAAAAAAATCTCAGTTTCAGGTACTCTACTTTCTAACTACCAAGCTCCCCTTTTTCCTGCCCATTTTAGGCAGTAACCATAATTTACCATTATCCATTTTTATTATGGCCATTTATCCTGGCATGTTTTACTATGCATTGTCTTATTCTTTTCCTGACATCTTTCCATGCACAGCTCAGATTCTCTGTGACCACGGAGGCCATAATGCTTCCTTCATCTTGACGACATTGAAGAAGGGTTTCTTTCTGAAGATAGACTCTAACTTCCTCTTTCTTAGAGCATTGATTTTAGAACACTTGCAATTTTGAATTCTTTCTCTGCCCCTTTTAGATGTAAATCAGCCTCTTGGCAGTTTTACAACCTAGGAATGTCTTTCTCAAGGGCCTGAGAGTCATCTCTTCAAAACTGCAATCATCAAGGACAGCATCTGTAGATGGATAGTCAGAACACATATCAAGAGAGAGAGCCTTAGCTCGCTGAGTTGAAGAACGTTGGATCATTTTTTGAGACCATGAGTCCATATAAAAAGTTAAATATTAGAAAGCCAAGTGCCGTTAAATATGATATTATAATTCTAATCTTTAAGGCACTGTTTGGTTCTAACACTCTTAAAATAAAGCCATAATAAAGAATTATCAAAAAAAGGCCAGGGGGAAGCACCTCTATTTCAGAGTCTCTGGGAGGGTAGGAGCCTAATTTCTTCTATAAACATTAGCAAATGCAGAGGGCCTAACACATTGACCAGCCCACCCAAGAGTTTTTTCTTATTACTTCTTCCTCATCTCCCGGGCTGTCTTGCATCCACTCCTCTCAGACTTTCCACCTTTCCAAGGAAACCATTCATATCAGTGGTATCTGTGATCTCTCTATTGCCGAAGCTTTAATTCAGTAACTTTTCATCCAACTGGATCTCCCAATTAACTCAAATTACTCCCTTCTTTTTAAAATATTTTCTTCAGTTGGCTGTCTAACAATACATTTCTGACTAGTCTTCTGCACTTTAACTCCCCTTTTCCAAGTCACTTTCCCAGTGTCTTATCCTTTACTAAATCCCTAAATTCAGTAAAGGGCTCCCTTGGGCTAATTGCTTCAGTCTGTGTACTTCCGTAGGTATTCTCATTCATTAAAAAAAAAAAAACCTCTTCTCATTATTTAAATATTATCCATGGCTTATTGTGTCTTTATATTTCTAGGCTCAACCCTTTCCCTGAGCTTCAGTCTGGAATATCCAGCTGTTTAACAGCTCTACTTTCATAAAAAATAATTGTTTTTTTATATCGAAGGAACATTATTTTGACTTTACTGATTTCACCAAAAGGATAATGGAGATATATCTCAGGTCAAGCAAGACAGATGTCTATAATCTGAAAACTAAAAAAGAACGGGTATATGTCTATGTATACATGATTTGCTTCGCTGTACACCTGAAACTAGCAAAACTCTCTGTCAACTATATTCTAATAAAATGTATTAAACAAAAAAAAATTAAGTAAAATGTTTCGTATTACAGATACCTGTCTCCAGGGTGTAAAAACTGTTAGAACCATCTTCTCCAAAGTAGATTAATCCTGATTACATATTATATAAAAAGTATGAGAGTTTCATTGTTCTGATATTAATCTAAGGTTCACTTACATATTTAGGAAATAACAGGGATAGTTTAAAAAAACAAGGTTTAATGGTCTGTAACTTCTTCTGAAACTTTGAGGGTTTGGACAAAAGCAATGGTTTTCATACAGGGTTCATGGGTTCTTTATGCCTTTGATCCCTTAGACATGATGCTATCTAAGGGATTAAGCAGGGGGTGAAGAGAAGCTGGGTAGGCTCTATCTCCAGCATCCTTCCCAACCAGAGTATTCTTCTTTCATCTGCTTTATAAATTGAGGCTCCCTATAGAATGCAATTAGACAGCATTTGGGACTGTATTATATTGTAAGATGTCTTAACTTTAAAAAACATTTAATCCTATTAAAATAATAAGATGTCTTAATCCTGATGGTGTATTACTTAATACTATTGTGCTGTAAATGTTGACTCAGTACTTAAAGAACAGGTAGACTACCAATTCTCAATGAAAATCGGTATTTGGAGTATAATGGAAGGAGCACGAGGCCCTGGAAATAGGTTTTCAGTCATTTCCTTTTACTGATTAACTGTGTGAAATAAATTATCCTGCCTTACAAGGCTCTTGTGGCAATTAGTTAATTCCTTATAGGAGTCTGGTCTTCTAAGTATAGTGTGTGCTAGGTGAAGAGCTCAAGGCATCGTTGGTAATTTTGAATTCAAAAGGAGTATATTCGATGGAAAGCAATCTCCGTTCTATTATTTTATTCATTAATTTCACATTAATTTATTAAATGCTTTTCAAGCACATTGTCAATACATGTCAGTTTTATATAGATTGGGGGTGCATTAGCAGTAAAATTAATACGATCCCTGCCCTCACAAAGGTTATGCTCTAGAGGAGGAGACAGACTAACTAATCAAATATTTCGCAAAATAAGTGTGTGAGTGTGTGTGTGTGTGTGTGTGTGTGTGTGTGTGTCTAACATTTGCTAAGAACTAAGTAAGGATTACCAGGTGACATGACATTGAATAGTTCAAAGCTGCACTGGAAAGTAGAACAATGTTCAATAATTGGAAAGTTGAATCACTAATAAAATAGTTATATATCATTATAAATTAGTAAAAAGGCTAAACCCATGATTATTTTAAAATAAAAGCTGCTTTTATACTTAAAGTACAGGCAATGAAAGTATTACCTCATGAAAACCTCTAGGGGAACTTATTTTAATGACTGTATCATCATAAATTGTAATTGGTCTTTCTGCAGTTGCATATACCTTGTCTTTGAAGTGTTCATGCTGCTGGAGGGTATATTTCCTTCATTCTTAATTATCCCTGTGAAAGTTTCCTTCATTATTAATTTTGCCTCTCTGTGAATGTGCTAAGTCAATAGCAGCTTAGCTCCTTTGCAAAGGATCACTGAATTTGCAAAACACTGAGACTACTATATCTAGAAGAAATAATCATAAGCATTAATGCTTAGATTTAAATATCAAACTGATAAATATAATTAATGGCGTGCAAAATGAAGTAAGACTTTAGGTTGGTGCTAGGATGTCTGAAGCTCAAATATTTCTAGAGCAAAAATCCTAATACTGTTAAATTATCTTATTATCATGTAAGGTCAAACTTTTAGATTTTTCATGTTGAAGTAGAAAGATAACAAATCTACGTATTAAAAATAAATCAATAGAATATGTTTTTATAAGATAATCTTCCTCATTTTCTGTTGTCTTCATCCAAATTCTAACTTAAAACAGTAAAACTGTACTCTTTTGTAATGTAGTTAATATAACTGACTTTCCACTAAAACAATATTTTAAACAATTACATACAACAAAGAAATTAACCAAATTGTTTTACTGACTAGAAATAAGAATGGGGAGAATGCTTCCTACATATGTACCTCATCTTTCTCCCCTCATTTTAGGTCTTCATTCTCTGAAGGGAATCCTGAATCAATAAATTAGAATGACTTAGAATCAATGAAATTAAATCTCAAAATGTCAGCTTCAAGGGCAGTATTTTTTTTCTTTTTGACTTTTACTCTAGTTCTCTTTAAATATCCATTATCCACTCCTTCATAAGTAGCTAGAGGCAAGATCCAAAGAGAAAATATATCTGCTTATACATATATCTGGGCTACATCCTAGTTAGAAGGAAAATTTCATTTTGAGGTAGTTTGATCATCTGATCAAGGATATCTGTATCTTCTCAATTTGTTCTATTATCACTGACTAAAAACTTTTTTTCAGTTTCAATATTTATTCATTACAAACAATTAAATGTGTGTAATGTAGGAAATAAAACTACTAATGATTTTTCAACTTTTAACATTCTCTCACGGAAGCTAGTATCCTGAGAGTGAATTAATATTTTGTAAGTCTTGGGAAGTCTTGACCATGCTTTCCTATCTTACTGTCTAAAAATATTAAGTATTGTCTTTAAGAGTATATGTGTGTGCGTATGTATGTATATATATATTCTCACCTTTTCCCAAGAATTTGAACTTGGAAATCAGCTGGGTTGGGTTGAATCCTGTACCTGCTTCATATACTTTGCATGTCTTTGCACAAGCTTTTTAACCTTTTTGCCTAAGTTTCTTCATCTGTAAAATGGGATATTAATAATAGTGCCAAACTCTTAGGATAAATACTTAAAGATTTTGTATATAAAGCTTTTAGGATACTACCAGTTGTAATCTCATTGATTTTTATTATGAGCATCTTGAGATCTAATGATTGAGGAGCCAGACTCAGAAGAGAGATATTTGTGAAATTTGCTCGAGGATTGTGAAGGCTGAAAGTCCAAAATCTACAGGCGAGGCCAGCAGACTGGAGACCCACGAAAGAGTAACAATTCAAGTCCAAAAGCCGTCTGCCTGCAAAATGCCTTATTATTTCGAGTGGGTTTTACCTTCCAAATTATCAAAATCATATTCCTCTAACCCCCAGCTCATTGCTTCCTTACTAGCAAGTTTGCCTTTATGTCCCAGCCAACTCACTCCATCATTGATCCTTGGCAAGTAAAATGTCTTGGACCTTCCAGTTATCAATTTACAACTCAATTCAGAAGCTAATCTTGAATCTCTGTTTCAGAGTTCCTGTTGTGGCTCAGCAGGTTAAGAACCCAAGAGTGTCCATGAGGATGCAGGTTTGATCCCTAGCCTCTCTCAGTGAGTCAAGGATCCAGTGTTACCACAAGCTGCAGCACAGGTCATAGATATGGCTTGGATCCGGGTGGCTGTGGTTGTGGCGTGGGCCTGCAGCTGCAGCTCAGATTCAGCCCATGGCTTGGGAACTTCCATATGCCACAAGTGTGGCCATAAGAAAGGAAAAAAAATCTCTATTTCTCCCTGTGTCTCTGGTCCACTGTTTGACATGAACAATAGATAGATTCAGAGATTGCTTTATTATGTTTCCAGATTCTTTTCACAGCAGAGGCACCTTCCCTGCTTCTTAGCTAAACAGAAGCAGCCAGAGGAAGAGTTACGGGCAGAAGGAGCCCTGTATGGAGAGAAATTTCGTAGAGAGAAATGTCTTAATTGCACGCTATCAATTTAAAAAGCATCACTTATATAAAAAGTAGTATGTTTACACGTACTCTCTAGTAAATGAGCATTTCTTCTCTCAGGGCAAAAGGATTGCATCTTTACATTTCATAGCATCAGTAAATTCCATGAGTTTTTGTGCCAATTCTAAATACCTTGTAAAACACCCTATTGTCATTTTTGACAGAATGTAAATACATTTGCCCCTTACTCCTTAGAAGAAATTAGATGAAAATATAAATGTAGAATATAGCATCTAATTATCCACAGGACTCATTAGATCTTTTGTACGTTTGCTACAGCCCTAGTCCAATAAACCTTACTACATAAATCATTTAATCCCTTCCTAGTTTCAGTTACCTAGACATAGTTATAGTCAAACTAAAAGAACTAGGATAGAGTGATTAGATGTACTTAACAAGTACACTTTAATAATTAAGGGCCATCGATTGTTACTAAAACAGTTTTCAGTAACTGCAAATTTAATAACTCAATATCAATTTTTGTTTCATAAATTATATTTAGACATAATATCTAAAAACAGATGCGTAAATTCTTATACAACTATTTTCTAGAAATGTATAAGATATTACTGTTCTTTGTTTATAAACCAACACACAAAATCAGTGGACTTTGGATAATTCATTCTGTGGGGTTCTAAGGACCAATATTACTCACCTGATTTGAAACATACAGAAGTATGAACTAGCAGTCTGGACTGTGAATATTAATTTCATGACACTCTAACATGACTATAAAATTTATTTAACCCAAGATTCGTACTTATGAAATTATATAAGAATTTTTCATAATCTGTAGATGTAGCATTTGGAACACTTTTCAGAAACAGCAGTCACACATTTTGCTCTGTTATGATTAATAAGAAAGGACTATTTAAAAAACTTTCTTAAAGGATAAAAATGTATTACAAGAAATTATTTCCATGGTTACTTGTGGACCAAATTTTAAGAATTTAATGTTATAATGAAATGCCATTTTTAGAACAACGTTTTAAAAAGATTTCCATTTAAGCAGGTGAAATTTGGAATTTTGTCTTCCATTTGATATCATGTTTCTGATTTTATACTGTGACAGGGTTGGCTTTTGAAGAAATTGCTTATTCCAGAAGTAGCGTTCAAAAGCAAAGGATCTTTCTTTTCTATGGACCAGAAAACAGAACTTTCTCAGTACAAAGTGTCCCCCTAATTTCCATGGCGCTCCAGACTTGTTCTCTTTTTCTCCCTCTTCTTGTTAAGACTGGTGTCATTGATCGCTCCTCGGTGTCTGAGATGGCATACATAGAGTTTCACCCACATTTGCTCATCTCCACTTCAACTTGAAAGAAATGTCTAAAATTTAAAGGATCAAAATGAAGCTCTTGACTTGTCTACCCACTCTGACCTTCTCACGGTAAAGCCCATTCACACCGTTTTTCAACCTTGAAGAGTTAGTGCCTCTTTTTCATCTCGGTGATGATGCTGGTCATCACCGAGAGCTGTCAGTTCTACCTACCGCCCACCCCAAACATTTCTCAAATCCGTGACTTCCTTTCCAACTCCACTGAAAGTTCCTAGTTTGTGGTGTTACCGCTATAATAAGCTGGCCTCATTGCTTCATTTCTGGTCTCCAATCTTTTCTTACAAAGACCATCCAGATTACTGCACTTTTCTGCTTCAGTCCCTCAGTGACTTCTAAGCTCTTTTAAAATAAAATCCAGACTTCTTACAAAGACCACAAGACCTTAAGTGCTCTGGCTGGTATGCAAGCTGCCTTCTTCACTCTCCTGCAGCAGGAGAGAGCTTTCTTAGCTGGTGCTCCATTCTTGGAATGCTACATTCTAGAATTAAGTCCAGGCACGTGAATATCCTAATCCCTTACTCTGGAATATTCTTTCCTCTTCTATTTGCTTAGGTGGTGCCTTCCAATGTTTCGGGTCCCAGATCAAATGTCACCTCTTCAGAGAAGCCTTCCTTGATTATCCTGTCTATAGAAGCTCTCCCTATTTTCTCTCTTCTTACAAACCTATTTATTTTTCGATAGCTTTCAACACAATCTGAAGCCAATCCAATTGTTTCTTGTTTATAGTCTTAATCTCATTTAGAAAATAAATTCCATGAGAGAAAATATTCACGTTATTCATCATTGATATAAGGGGCTGAGTATATAGCAGCTTGTTTGAATTTGGGGCTTCACAGCATAAATACTAATGCTATCCATAGCCTCAAATCACAGCAACCTCATTTCAAGCCCCCTATTATTTCCTTTCTTGCCTTTTGTCCTTGGACAATCCACTTAGCTAATTTGAACCAGATTCCTCCTGGCTGCGTATGTTAACATAATGATCAGTGACACTTATTGAATATGTGACATATGTAAGTCATTCTGAGAGAGATTTAAATGGATCAGTAATTTGAACTGTTACAAGAATCCTAAGAGGGAAGCGTTATTAAAATTCCCACTTTTTAGATTGAGAAAAAAAAAAACTGAGTCTAACAGGGTTAAGGAACTTTCTGAAAATCTCAGAGCTACGGTCTTACTGCAGAGACTGAAGTGTGATACTGTCTGAAAAGCTGTGGGACTGGTGGTTACTACAGTTATTACTGAGCCAAGAAAGTATAAGTAGATCTGGACATCACTTGAGTTATACTCTTGCAACAGAAATTCCAGATTTTAGCAGCTATGGAGCATGAGTTTTGGGGCCTTCTCTGTGTTGTCCTGCCTGCCTGGTGTGAATCATTACACCTGGTGTGCTGATATCAGAACAAGGAAAAAAGGTTTGTACGCTTTTTCTTCAGTACAATTTTCAATTTTCACATTCTTGTCTTCATTCAGTCTTTGAAATTCCAGTTAAACTCACATGGTCACATTTTATTTGTTCGGATTATTTGCTTGACATCTTACAAATTGATGTAAGGGCTGTTGTTATAAAATGCGCAAACAACCATTACATCTCATCAGAGCCTACATATTCCCAAGAAAAAATGAAGCAGTGTAAAATTTAAATTTCAAATAAATATTTCATTTTGGGGGAATATGCTTGTAGGTTTCAAAACACTCAAGCTTAAATTATTGAAATAATAATTGGTTAATTCCCTTCTTTACTGTTTCTGGTCAAAGATGTATGTTCTGTGTCCAATTAGAATTTATTTCACTCTCCTTTAAGCTCTTATAGTAACTTATTCCTACCACTTAGCCCATCATCAATCAGGAAATGTTCTGGTGTGTTGTTTTGTTGTTGTTGTTTTGTTTTGAATTTTTATATCCCCCACTAAATTCTGAGCTCCTCACAGACAAATGCTGCAGAGCTTGACAGACTAGCTGTGTTATGAATGAATGCCCTAGTCCGTGGTATCTTATAACCTACCTCTCGCAAACTCCTACATGTCTGTGGGTTTCCATGTGTTATCTAATGATAAAACAAGGAAAAGCTCAGTAATAATAGATGATTAATGAAAAATGGGGGGGGGGGCTGTCACATTTTGGTTCTCTGATAATATCCCAACCCAGAGTGCCTCCTTTATGGAATTAGGGAAGCTGCGATGTAGTGATGTGAGTAACAGAACAGACATCAGACAGTGTCACCTTCATATTTAGCCGTTGTTTCAATACAGAAGGTTGGGAACTCTAAATTCAGGTCCTGCTCTGACCATCTGTTATTGCACTAGCCCCCGATTAGCATCTTTTTCCAAGTATATTATGACTGTCTAGTGATGGCAGCAACAGAAAGAATGTAAAATAGCCTTAACTGATCAGTGATCCCTTTTTCCTCCCTTCTGTGCCTCCTCCTCCAAGAGGACTTTTGAAAGATGTCTGTAAGAGACAGTATGTTATCAACCCTTATATCAATAACATTCATTAACCATCTCTGTACAATAAATGTTTTTTTTTTCCTGTAGTTATAGACCTGGTAGCTTCCTCCAATACTGCTTACCCAGGGTGATGGTGATGGTAAAACTGGTGTGTGCAGAGCACCTCATGAATTACAGTGATGCAGAAATCCCAGTCCTATAGCTGGCCACCACTACTTTAACGGAGAGAACTTGTCTTTTATAGCATGTTAAACAAGCATTCACATGTATTACCTCCTTTCATGCCAGCAAAAAATTGTGGAGTAGGTGTTACTTTAACCCCATTTTACAAATGAGAAAATTGAGGCTTAAATAACAGTAAATTTAAAGTAACCGATAGAACAAGGATAATTGCAGAGTCTGTCTTATTTCAAATTCTATGCACTTAAATCTTAACCATGACTTGTAGTGATTCTCCATCCTAAATGGTAATAAATTATAACTATTTGGGTGATTTTATCTTTCAGTATCTTTCAGGACTTCACTGATATCATATAATTATGTTTTATAGTAACACACAATATTTAGATAGGTGAAATGAAACAGAGTGGAAGAAATAATGTCAATATTGTACAATTCACTATCCTATGGGGGGAGGGGACTGCCAGAACCCCTGGTAGCATGTCTGAATTATTATAAATATAGCATATTTATGGAGTCATTATGACATAGTATAAAAGCATTCTTTACTAATTTCAGACTGTTTTATTCTAGCTCATGAATACATTCTTCACCTCACTGCCCTGGGCTTTAATTTTTTTGCCCTTCATTAACAGCACTGTTTTTATTGTGGGCTCATCATGTGTTAGGCATTGTGCATAATGTTAAGAACCGTGGATAAATGAAATACTGCTTCTACTTTGAGACATCATAGACAAGTAGTGAAAATGACAGATGACAGGTAGCATGCAGTGGACACAGGTGTTTGGTCACAGATAAAGGTATATGCTGTCTTCCTCATTCTACACTCCTCCAAGAATCAGGCAAGAAGCAAGAATCTGGAGGAGGGGGATGAGGAGAGGAGGCAGAAGAGGAGGAGGAGGAGGCAGGAAAAGAATGAAAGCAAAGCATTTGCTTCAGTGCAAATCATCCTCTTATGTGTAGGTCCAGTGTACCTTCTCCACAATTTTATCTCTAACTTCCTTACCTGAAAATAAACTTACCTTTTTCTGAGCTTTCATGGTTTCTGTTTTGTATTGTTTACACACACACACACACACACACACACACACAATTTTGGCCACACCTGTAACATGCGGGAATTGTTCCCAGGCCAGGGATTAAACGTGAGTCATAGCAGTGACAAAGCCAAGTTCTTAACTGCTAAGCCATCAGAGAACTCCAACATCTATTATTGCTGTACATGACTTTCTCTGCTAGGTAGGAAAACATATGCATTTTATCTATTTCTAGAATAATAGAAATAGAATAACAGTATTAACTCAGTACCCAGTGAATATGTTTTGATTAATGGAATAAACTTATAAATAGAATAAATATAGTAGTGGAATGCCATGTGAGTTTGATCCCTGCCCTAGGAACCTCCATGTGCTGTGGGTGGGGTCCAAAACAACAACAACAAAAAAGAAAAACAAACAAACAGAAAAGCACAATCTACCAAATCCCAGCATTTCTCAATCTCTCCCAGCCCCCCTCAGACATGCTCTTTCCATCACTGAGACTTTCTTCTCTCAGATGTTTCTCTGTCCTCCTCTGAGTATCATTAGAAATGTATTTTGCATCTTTTTTCAATCATTCTGTATTTTGCCTTGTGTTGTATTGATCTTATACCAATATGGGATACAATGCATTTGCACGTAACTTGAATCCAGCTATGTATCATTAGCTAAATTCGCATTCTCGTTCTGTGTTTTGTTTGTTTTTAACCCTCTGGGACACATTCAGTGAGGAATATTTTCCTTTCCTTAGGATGATGACACTAATTAAAGACATAGCTTTTTACTGATGGCTTTTAAATCATCCTTATGTTTATTTCTAGGTTTTCCCTAATGACTAGAACAAAGGACATTATTTTCAGATTGTCAAATAACAGTTTCAAGCACTCTGTGTAGTGCTTCCTATACATTCATCATTTTCTGTGTATACCCACATATGATCTCACAGTTAATTATTTAGAACAGTAGGTTGTCCCCTCCTCCAAATAAAATAAACTAGTTTCAGTCTGCCTTCTAACTAGAAACTTAATGAACACAAGGCAAGAATCTTTCACTGAAACCATTTCCATTATACTCGCATAATATTCTTTAAAAACGACTGCATTTCTGAGTTCTTTGGTAATAGAGGAAACAAGTCATCATAATTTCATATAATTGTGCTGTTTTTCTAAATAGTTTGAAACTCTGACAGGTCATTTTTAATCCAGCTAGCTGTTTACATTATATTAATGCGAAGAACCCAAACTACAAATTTGCAAGCTCTTCATGCCGAAATAATGTCGGTCCTTAAATAGTTTATTTCTTGATCCGCCAGCAAAACAATTTTAATCAGTTTATTGCCTACATCAATGTTCATTAACAGCAGGACAGAGTCGATTTTAGTAAGTACAGCAAACGGTTCCCTCCGTCTGTTTTCTGCATTGGTTTCTGGAACGTTATAAAACTTGAGCAATGAAAGTCATGTCACAGCATGGCCGGCTAGCGAGGGAAGGCGAGGGCTGAGGCGGCTGGCCAGGAACAGGAACAGGAACTCTTCTGGACAGGAATGTGCAGACAGGAGGCTTATAGCGAGTGCATATTAGGAAGAGCAAACAGGTATGCAAACTCTGTTCACCTCAACCAACAATTTTGATAAGGAGATACTTACTCCTGAAAACAATTGCCTGCCTTTGGCCAGATCTCAGTAGAAAGGGCATGTTGGCTAAAGTAGAACAAAGGTTGCACAAAGGTGGACGTGTTACTCAAAAACTAGATTCATCTGTTGGTGGGTGTCAAGCCCATAGACACAGCCAACCCACAGATGGGGAGGAGGAAGGGTTATTACATGCAGCAGGTAAGGAAGAACACGGAGATCTTTCCCAAAGCAGTGTCTCCCCAAACAGCAAAATCGGGGGGGGGGGCTTGTTAAGCCAAGGGTACGTGCGTATTCATCAGGGGGGCTTGAATGAAGGAAAATTGAGCATTGAATTGGGGCCAAGGTGCACAGAGGCCAAGCTTCGGTTGACTGAAGTCAGAGGGTCAGCATCATTCCATCCTGCACCCAGGGGGGCTCCGAGTTCCCACAGAGCTAAGGTATCTATTTATGTATATCCTCTAAAGAGGAACTAGAGCTATGCTTTATTGCGACACTTTTTTTCTCTTTTTTTTTCGGACTGCCTTTTCTCTGTTCTGCATCCCTTTATTCCCTAAGATCATTGGTTACTGAGATCTGATCAAAGGCAGACATTGTGGACAAACTTAGATCACAAAATGGCTTAGGCAAAGGAGCTTCTCTTATGTCTGGTTCTCTTTTCTCCAGGATACCCTTTCCTATCTACCTACAGACCTAGCTCCCCCAGCCCAACATCTTGATTTTGGAGACCTTTAACCTAGTCATCAAAATTCTGAGACTGCTTCCGCCATGATGCTGGGTTCTAATAACCAGAAAACGTATTGAGTTATATTTGTTGGCCTGCTTCCCACATGGGGAAGAGTGTAGAAAACCAAATAAATAGCTGAATGTCTCAGAAGTAGAAGAAAGAAATATCTAACATCATTCGGCTTGCAGGAACAAAAGTATGGCTAAGCTCAGAACTTCAGAACTCACAGCAGTTGTTTGACTTAGGAACTAATAACACGAATGTTAAAAAGCTGTCATAGGAACTAAGTCATACTTTTAATACAAGCCCAGCCTAGATTATGTATGAATATCTTTCTTCTACTTGAACTGAAAGAATATTTGACAAAGATTGTCTCAATTGCTATGACTATCACAAATCACCCAGATATTTAGTGGCATAACCCATTTCTTGTGTTATGTCATAAATAATGGGCCAGGACCTTGGACAGGATGCAGTAGGAATGGTAAGGATGGCTGTTGTACTTTAAGATGCCTGGGGACTTGGATGGAAAGATTGAAACCTGAGGGTCACTAGCAGCTTAGGGGCTAGACTCATCTGAGGGGACATTCCTTTACTCACATGTGTGACAGCTGGGCTGGAAAGATGAAATGGTGCCATCAGCTGGAGACACCTACACATGGCTTTCCATGTGGCTTGGGCTTCTGTCAACAAGATAATTGGCTGTGATGGCAAACAGAGAGTGATTATTCCAAGAAAGCCCCGTAAAGGTTGTGTGGCCTTTACTGACCTATCATTGAGAGTCGAAGAGTATCGCCTGTGCTGCCTTCCTGTGGTCACAAGCAGGTCAGCTTGGATTCAAGGAGAAGGGACACAGATTTCACCTCAAAGCATCATTAGTAGTCATTTGTTTTCCACAGTCCATTAGCAGACACATTAAATCAATAAAATCCCCTTTAACCGTCTTCAATCAAATGTAAACATTTTAATACCTTCAATTAGAAAAACACAAATAAATTTGTATTAAAAATGCCAATAGCTGATGTTCCTCAACTGAAGTTGAAAGGGGCACTGAAGACCAGTGAAAAAGTGTTCATTTTCTTTTTATATTATTCTTCTGGGAACTTTTTCGAGTGACCTTGCTTCATTCCTGCTCTTAAGCAGCTCTCTAAACTTTGATCCAGTACTTTCTATTAACTCAAAATCTGTGGGCCCATCTCAACAGTAAGGTGATCTCTGAACTGGCTTGTGAACAGCCCAATTCCTTGAGCATTAATAACCTCTCTGCTTAGGGCCTCCATTAACAGTCTTTCTACCAGAGACATGCCCTTCCACTTACAGACTTGAAAAGTTCCAGTAATGTTTTCAGGAGCTAAATGTCAGGTGAGAAGAAATCTATCATCAAGCGATTGCTGCCTTGAAATCGCCCAGTAGGATACAAGGTTTCTAAGAAATTGTCTGAAGTTAATTGCACATCTTTATTCCTCTTTACAAAGAGAGGTAGTGATACCTACAGTAGGTTAATGCTTCCACTTGAGAGCTAAAGAAAAGAGAAATCTTTCTGAACTTGGCAAAGCACGACAATTAATTTTATCTGTTAAGATATAAATGTACAACAACGAGTTAGGCTTTGAAAGCAAAAAGCTAGTCATTCTTAAACCACCGTAGGGAGCCCATGAAACACCAGATAAAGTGGAATATCTTCATTACCTGAATTAAAATTCACCTTTATCTTTGAAATCTTATCAACGCTTCAGAGTCCGATTTCAGGCTTTATAACGCGTTCCACATTAACTCCAGCTGGTCATGACTTTGCCTCTTACCTTCATTCCGCAAAAACCATATGGCACTTTCCCCACAACAACATTGTGGGCATATATTGCATTTTCTCTTCAACACTTAAACTTACCGTATACAGCTTTCTCCAATTTGTAAGGCATAAAATATAGTAACTGAATGGAAAAAGAAAAAGGTGTTTTTAATGCATTTGAAAGGAACAGGTGTTGTATTGGATATACAGTCTTTAAAAAGGGATGGCAAGCTCAAAATGGAGTAATTTGCCTCCCACGACTGCAAACTAAGACTGCCGTGCAATTTCAACCTCTCTCAGGTATCAATCTGAAACTCTCTGATCCCCAAGAGTGAGTAATCTGCATGATAAAGTGCCCTGTCACTTCCTTCCCCCAAATGGAGACCTGGCCTGAAATAGTCCTTTCTTTTCTTTTGCTAATAGCTTCTTTTTTACCCCCCCTTTTAGGGGTGAGCACATGAGGATGTGTGGCCACAGACCACCACAAACTGGCCTAAGCAACACGTTAATTTACAGGCGTGTGCCCTAGATTTAGATCTAGTCCTGGGGCTCTTAGTGAAAGTGTAGAGCGATATACCCTCCTTTTCACTTGGTCTTGAACTTCAGAAAGCAATGCTATTACTGTTATGCTTTCTTAGGGAAAATAATTTTAGAGGTAATTGAAGAATTACTTTCATTAACATGGGGCGTTTCCCTCGTGGCTCAGCAGTTAATGGACCCGCCTAGCATCCATGAGGATGCAGGTTCCATCCCTGGCTTCGCTCAGTGGGTTAAGGATCCAGCGTTGCTGTGAACTTTGGTGTAGGTCACACACCGGACAGGATGCTGCATTGCTGTGGCAGAGGCGTAGGCTGACAGCTATGGCTCTGATTCAACCCTTAGCCTGGGAACTTCCAAAAAAATAAAGGAATTAAAGGAAAGGAGTTACTTTAATTAACATAGAGGTGATTTCCCATCATTAATGGACTGTGTTTGGACTGTTTTTCTTGAAGACATATCACTCCAATTAGAAAAAAATAAAACAACACAGAATGTACAAAAATTCAAAATAGAGCACTGAGAGTGAAAACGAAGAGTGGTAAAACTGTATTCTGCAGTCTGCATTTTTCTATCTTCTAGTTCTTGAATAATATCTATTTAGTCATTCATATGAACAAGATACATTTTTTGCTTCCTCTTTGACTTAATAACCCCCAAAGTTACCATTAATAAGAGATAGGGTGATTTTGATGATTTTATGTTGCATCTCATGACTATCTTGCATTTTTATATGCTTAGTTATTGAAGTCAGTGTATGTGTGTATATATAGGATAAAGAAAAAAGGAATTTGTATGTTAAGTCAAATAAGCCTTAAAAGAAGTAGGAAAAAAAACACTAAAATACAGTGAATTTCTTTCAATTTAATATTGTTTTATTATAGATTTTTCATTTTTAGATCTATAATATACAATGCCAGTTCACCTGCATTTAGGCCAAACTTTGCACATCAGGGCACAGACCTCCAGCCTCACTTCAGACATGAGCCACAAGCCTGGGGCTTCCCAAACCAAAAATACTTCTGATCAAATGACTGCAAATTTAGGGTTTCTCATTACTCCCTCAGGTTGGATAATTTACTAAAACAGCTCAAGAACTTGGGGAAGCATTATATTGAATGATTATAGTTGGATTATAACAAAAAAGGATACAAATCAGGGCCACTCGGAAGGAGAGATGCACAGGCGTAGAAGGGTCCCAAATTTAACTCCCTCATGTCCTTTCCCTCTGGACATCATCCTCCTGACAGGGTCACCAACAGGTAGCAGTATGTCTGGAGTGTGGTTAATCATGGAGGCACACTGAACTCTATGTTAGAGGTTTTCCTAGGGTTTCATTTCACAGGCATGATCGACTGAGTCACTGGCCATGTGATTGAACTCAATCTCTAGGCCCTCGGAAGGTCAGGATGAGATCACGTGGTTCAAAGGCCCAACCCTCACGTGACACAGTTGGTCTTTTGAACACACCCAGACCCTGTTCTGAATCATTGTTAGCATGGGCTGCAGGGCCCTCCATAAAGAACAGGGACATTCCTAGCACATGGGAAATTCCAAGGATTTTGGAGCCATAAACAGAAGTCAAACAAATTCTTTATTACAGAAGAGATGAAATAGTGATTTTATCTAACTCTACCTGCATAAATGTTCTTAGAATATACTTGATAGCAACTTACTTGGATGATAAAGGAATTATGTAGTTTATACGGTATAATGGTAAATTGTTATCAACATATATTTCCACTTTAAACAACAAACCTGTGGTTAAAACTGGTGATGTAAATATTTAACAACCAATCTTTGGGGAAAACAGTTTTTATTTGTGGCATTTGCCACTTTCTGTAGTGAAGATGTCAATTACCAAGTTGCTATTTCTAAATGTGGAGTTGGGAAGAGAAGCATAGGGTGTTTGCCAGGCTGTCTGAGTGGCTCCAGCATGCCACATGAAAATGTGATTCACATATTTTGATATATTTCAATGTTTTAACTATCAGGGTTTCAGGGAATAAATATTAATTCATTTGTATTTTAACTCCTCAGTTTGCTTGCCAAAGAACAGTTTGTGATCTGACTGGACTGTAACCAGTTATATAAGTTGGTGTTTCAGCTACTGCTTCCCAGCGGTAAAGCCGGAAAATAACACCTACGTCATTGTCAACTTTCTTTCCCAGAAACCTACAAACTTACTGCTGGCTTAGAGCTCTAATAACCCAGAGCTCTACCTTCCAATTATTACTGGTGTTTCAGCATATACTACTCAAGAATATTTTTTAGGCCAAAGGCAATATTTTCATGCTTATCTGTGCTGTAGAAAAAAAACCAAAACACAATCCAAGGAATTTTGCCTGCAAATGACTTCCCCTGGGAAATGAGGCACTTCTGGATTAAGGGTCTTAGAATAATCAATAGATTAAAGTGAAGGAAGAGATGGTAATCACTAAAACAGGACTGACTCAACTTTTTAACAATGATTTACATGGTTTTTGTCTTTGAAATCTCTGTTATTATCATGACTGATAGTTATCTACATATATGTATATATATATGTATATACATATATATATATACACTGTTGTCTCTTTTCTAAGCAAATCAGCTTTTTTTTCCCTCCAAAATAACCTTTCCTGCCTTCGTTATTTATTCAGACTGCTTTTGAGTTTTCTGTGTTTATTGACCTCTGTAAGTCTGTGATTGTTAATTTCATGTGTAAACTTGGCCAGGCTAACCTATCAGTGTGAGGTCCAATACCAGGAGAGATGTTACAGAGTATTTTTCATATGTGATTAACATGTATGCCAGTAGGTTTTTGAATAAATCAGATTACCCTCCATAGCATGGGTGGGCCTCAATTAACCAGTTGAAAACCTTAAGAGAAAAGACTGAGTTTCCCTGAAGAAGAGGAAATCTGTCTCCTGACTTGCCTTTGGATGTGAACTATCATAGCAGCTCCTCCCTGGGTTTCCCATGTGTCAGTCTGCCCTGCAGATTTCATACTGAAGTAAATTCTCTCTTTGTATACACACACACATTCTATTCCATTTTTTTTTTTTTTTTCCTGGAGAACCCTGACTAATGCAATACCCATGGCACTCCCTGTTTATTTCAGTAATAGTAAGATGTGTAAATACTTGAGGACATGGACCAGGTAAAACCTTAACAAGTGTAGAAGACAACACTGATAAAACATGTAGGCAATATTAGCTATCAGGGAATCAAATCAAATTCATGATTTATTTAGAAAGACTGTTCCTTTTCCCATTTTTCTAAGGAAAACTTCTAACAGAAAAATAATTCCACATACACCTATAAAATATGACACCTAATCTAAATGCACCAGGCCTATGTCAGTTACAACATGTACACAAAATGTATAAAGTTGGTGGAGGAAAAAAAGCCAATTCCTAAAAATGAAAAATGAATGTCATGAATTCATGTAAGTGGTACAAGCACAATTTTCCATCCTTGATCAGTTCCCTTGGATTATCTGAAGCACCTCATTGTCTGCCAGCTGTCAGACGTATTTTTAATTAGGCACTAATGAAGTAATATATGTATGTAAACGATTTAAATCTTGTTCCAGTTTGCAAGGACATCTGTGAGGTGGAAAGTGAGAACCTTGATCTTTGCCAGACGTTACAAATTATAAAACTATAAAACATGAAACTCAGGTACTCAGAATGACTCAATTTAAAACAGGGGAGGGTGCTATTAAGAAGGTTAAAAAGGACATTTTGCTTGACTTATTTCAAAATAAAAGGTTTCTTCTCCTCCAGTTTTCTCTGCAGCTATATTTTTGAGCTGCTTTATTGCTCTCTCTAACACAACTAAGTGACTCTAAGTGTTCTAATATGCCGGAAACATAGATTTTGAGTAGAATTTGGGGGATAAAGTGATTTTTTTTTGGTTCAGTTATTTCAACAAATATTATTCTATGATTTTAGTTAACATAACACTTTGGCTCAGAAAAGGAGGAAACTGCTCTATTGCACAAACTACCTTGCATGCAGCAGACTCCAAACAACATTTTTTGACTTAATTTTAACTAGAAGGTTCCTCACAAGTGGTGGGAAACAGCCGTGGTCCCCTGCCCCCCTCCCCTCCCTCCAGGGAGTTTCAGTGTAAATTAGGTCAGTATGCAAGGTAGAAAATAAAGCATGTTACTCTTTAAAAGATCACTCTCTTTTCTGATTCAATTCACGGCCCTTGTCAGATTCACAAATATTTGTAGGAAGTATTAGTTTATTTATTTATTTATTTATTTTTGTAAGTAACTAATGGTAACCAATTCACTTTTTCATTTGCTTTTCACCATCTGGCAACTGTGTGCATGATCCCTGTGACATGAGAACATTGCCAGCCTCTGATTGGTTCATCTTTGGGGTCCGATCAGCCCAATGGTCAGTTGATAATGCACCTTTAAAAAGGGGTACACATTTTAAAGGGAATACTTCACTGCTGCTCAGTTTGAGCCAATAATCTTGCCAATTAAGAGTCGTTGTTTTATGATGCTATTAGAATCATTTCAAAAGCTTTTTATACAAGCATTGATCTCAGAACACATCTCACACCACTGTAAGTAAGCTGTCTCTGGGAAGGAACTCAGGCAAGTTAGTTTTAAAAGCACCTATGGTGTCCCAGATGCAGTGCCATTAAGACCCCTTGGAAGATTATATTAGAAAGCCATGATGGAGGACTCAGTGGAAAAGACTGATGTCCCTCAAGGAAAAAGGAAATCTGCCTCCAGATTGCCTTCGCACTTGAACTACAATATCAGATCTTCTCTGCTTGGCGAGTCAGACATGTATATTAACCTTAATTCCGTCACTAGTAGTGTCAGCCTTTGGTTTGCCTTTAACATCAAAGAGTAACTTTAAAAAACAAGTCAAAACCAGCATTTAAATCCCAAGCACAGAATAAATGTTGCCGATTGAAAGGAATGGGCTTTGGTCTACCCGAAGGCCACTTTTAGATGATAATTCAAAATTTAAGATCTTAAATCTCAAATATAGCTGTACATCCAGTCACCCAGCCTGCTTGGTAAGAATATTTGCAGCACAGAGTTTCAGAATCAGCAGACTGGGGTGTGTCCAGGAATCTCAGTTTATGCCAACGTCACAGGCAGTTCTCATTCAAATGGTCTATGAGTCATTGAAAAACACAAAGGGACTCAATTAATTCATCCCTAATGGAATTCCTTGGGGGCATGGTAAACAAGAATGCTTTAAACATAATATATTCTACATAAAAATATGCCTTAGAAGTGAAAACAAAAATTAAAGCCCTTCAATTCTCAAGATTTTATTAGCCCGGGCTCTTTTGGTTTCCCTTCTCCCTTAAAAAATTTTCCTCTGATCTGTTTTCTCATGGTCTCGTTTCCCTTCCTTTCCCTCTCCTGTCTTATCTCACTTCTTTTTCCTTTCATTCTCCTCTGTGTCTAATATTCTCTCTCTCTCATTTTTTTTTTCTCAATCTCCAAGGCTGTCGGCACCTCTGTGTAAGAAATTTATAAACAAAAACCTCAATTAAGTAGATGTGGGAGACCAGAAGGGGAAGCGCCCACCCCCTTTGTGATGATAGCAAAGTCCAACAGGAAGAGGAAAAACTCGTCCTTTCCCAGCAAGGACTCAGCCAGTGAAAAGCCACAGACTTCATTTACTCCACCGTTCCCCAGCCTCCTTTTCCCCTTTATAAAATTGTTCTCCTTCCCTTGCTCTGTGGGGCTTGCACTTGTTTTCAGATCCCAAAAGGCAAATTTCTGCTGAACCTCAAAAAAGCCATCTCTGCTGGAAAAATATCTGGCAGTCAACTGTTTCAGGCCAAGGTGTAGTTCTACCTCATAGTCATCTACCAGTGCACTTAATTCCGTCTCTCCAGATGCAGACGATGAAGTAGGAGCTGAGGTGGAAGTTAAGAGGTGGGAGAGTTGGGGGAAGGACTCACAGACCAAGAAGTCCTGGAAGCCTCTAGAAATTAGAACACCAAGGAACTGCGTTCTTACCTAGCATTTCCAGAATGAACCAGCCCTGCTCATACATCGACTTTAGATGAGGGAAACTGCTTTCAGAGTTCGGGCTTCCAGAACTGTGAGATAATAAATTTATTCTATTTTAAGTCGCCAAGTTTAAGGTAATTTGTTACAACAGCCATAGGAAGTAAGACAGTATATATTTCTCTTTACTCCCAGATTAGTGCTTTTCTCATCAATTCATAACAATTATAGCACATATTTCAAGTGCTCTGTATTTCTTAGGATTTCAAAAAAATGTATTTACAAGATAACTTGAGAGTAAATGATTATTAGTAAAAGTGGAATTTCACAGAGTACTCATTGTGGCTCAGCTGATTAAGAACCTGACTAGTATCCATGAAGATGTGGGTTTGATCCCTGACCTCACTCAGTGGGTTAGGGATCTGGCATTGCTTCAAGCTTAGGTATGGGTTGCAGATATGGCTCAGAGCCAGTGTTTCTGTGGCTGTGGCATAGGCCTCAGCTACAGCTCTGATGCAACCTGAGCTCCGGAACTTCGATATGCCACAGGTGTGGCCCTAAAAAGAAAACAAAAGGAAAAAACAGTCAAATTTCACAAAGCAATAAAATTGTTGACTTTATGATTCTAGAAAAGTACAAGAGTAATTATCACTTTACAATGTGGACAGAAGAAACTAATAGCTGCCGTGTATGTTATCATCTTATATCTGTTCACACATGGGCAGTATTATCTACACCACAAAGAAAAATGTAAAGCATGTTTAAAAGTATAGTTAATAACATTTGCATAGAATTATGTGATTATAGCGATGTATGCGAGAATCTAAAACATTCTATTGGAGAAAAACAGGATGTGAAAAAATATTGGTTTTTTGAATAATGCCAACTTTTTTCCTCTGCACATATCTATTACTTGAATGCTGTCAATCTCCCCATACAGATTCTACTTTTCTTCACATAAATGAAGATCATTTTATGAGTGAAATAAAAATATAGCATATTGCAAGCCAAAGAAGAACACATTCCAGATGTGTAAAGATAGATAACACAAAGCAGAACCAATAATTTATTAAGATACTTGTGTCAACATTCAAGATTGGCTTGTGGAAGTATATACTAAACTTTGTATTGACTGCGTCATCACATAATTAAAAATCACTGCCAACAGTTGTCATACGGATATAGGTATGCCTAGACTAGAGATGCTGCTGCGAACACCAAAGTCGTTGTCTTAGCACTTGAGTTAATATGACATGCAGCCAAAATGATGGACTTCAAAAGACGTAGTCCTTACAGTACACAGGTCTCCTCCCGAGGGGCAACCACTGGGAAGTCAGTTCAGCAGTTCTCTGTACACTCAGCCTGACTCTTTACTTTCTGTGTAAAATATGACTTAATTAAAAAGCTGCATTTGAAAAAGTAATCTTCAGAGTATCTAGTGACATTTAAACTAGAAGTTATGACTCAAAATGGTGTTGGACGGCAGTTTCAGTAATGCATGCCATATCCCTATGGTTTGTGATGATTTTTAACACCCTGTAATAGGAAAGTTCTAGTTTGGTTAGCACTTAGGAATCTGTTGGTTACTTTAATCAGTCTTGGACCTACAGTTAACAAACAGTGCAAGGCATTTGGTGATATAAACTTAACAGTAGAATATATAATTCCAAGCAGATACTCAGATATATCTTAAAGTAGAAAATGAAAGTTTAGAAACAACATTTATGTAAAGGAAATTTGATAAATACATGACCCATCTTTCTCTATTCTATTTTCTTTATCAGACAATTTGAGCTTAGGAAAACCTCCATCTGTTTCATTTATTGTTGTTGCTGTTTGCACTCTTTTTACCAGGAATAAACGTCATCCTGAAGTGTACAGGGAAAAGCCTTAAATAATGAGAAATAATCTCCAGTTACTGCTGTGTTGCTAATTAGCGTGTGACCTTGGGCGATCGCTTCCTCTAGTTATACTTTAGCTTCCACACTTTTCTTAACAAGTGATTATACTATATAATCCACATGGTATTCCCCAGTTTTGAATTGCTAGGAATATATTTTTACACTGGATTCTACGATTCTATTTGATGCCTTAAACTTTGAGCTGGGAAACAGATTATCATAGACCTGAGAAGGGCAAATAGAAGAGACACTTCAAATATTCTTATTTTACCTGCTAATGGAAAATTTACAGGTTCTGTGTTAATGGGTCCAATCATTAAAATACAGGATAACACTCTCTCAAATGCTAATAGATTGAAGCCTTTTGCATGAGTCCTTTATGATCTCAAACACCTATTGTCTAATGACCCTGCTGCAGCTATGTAGCAAATGCATTAACCAGTAGAGATAGTAATTAGTGACTCAGGACTCCAGAGGAAAGGACCCAGTAGGGTCTTTGATTCCTCCTAAATGTTATGGATCAGTATTGCCTTTTGTCAGTTGTGAATTCTGGGTGCTCTTAGGCAGCTCATGGATAGATTATTAAAAATTATTGGGAAAAAAAGAGAAAGACATAAGAAAGAAACAAGGAGAAAGATAGTCCTTGAACAATTCCATTTGTCTTTTCTGATGAACTCAAATGTAAAAGCCTCATTTGAAGCTGATATGTTTTTGATATTTCTCTATCACTTGTTAATCTCCATTTTTAACAGAGCTTCTCATGGGCTCAACGCGTTTGGCAGCCAGTGTTATTTGTCATCATTAAATTTATTGTTATGATTACAGTCTGTTAATATGAGAGGATATTTGTTTTAATTTGCAAGAATGGTAAAATTTCACTTAAAAATAAATTCATTTAATTAAAATATTAAAATGCAGTAGAAAATAGAATAAATTGTATACAGAAATAGTAAATAATACAGCTCATAAATGGATATGGCAAAAAGATTTTGGGTGTTGTTATATAAAAGATGTAAATTTATAAACCACAAATTGGAAAAATCAAAATTTGATATTGCAGAGACTATGAGTAAATCTCCCCCCTTTTTCTCCTAATGCAGATAACTTTGAACAAGTTCTTGAACTTTCTAAGCCTGAGTTTCCTCACTTACTTAAAAATAATATATCAGTTTTTCAGAGCTGTGAGGATGAAAGCAGATTCAGGATTAAGTATCTGAGGGAGTTCCCTTCATAGCTCAGTGGTAACGAACCTAACTAGGATCCATGCTAAGTCCAGTCATGAAACAAGACTTGTATGACATTGGACGATTCATTGCTGATCTGGGGGGAAAGTGACAAATCCTAGGAATGGGTACGGGCTCTGGGAAAGACCCAAGACAGAGAAGGAGCACGGAAGAAGGGATGGCAAGTTGACCTGAAAACCCATCCTGGGCAATGGGAGGCTCCTCACCTTTCCCTGCCCCTGGAATGTACCCTCATCCCACGGTCCCCACAGTGGGAGTTCTTCTGGGACACAGCTTTGCGAAAGTAAGGTGTTCTGTAGAGAGGCCGTCAGAGTGATATACGTGATTGAACTCAGTTAAGGCCTTTTAAGATTCTGATGGGGATTCAGAGATCTACTAGTCTTGTGGCCACAAGACACATCCCCTAAGTAGGTTCCCTTGCTTATTAAACCTGCCACCTGTCAATCCTGATGGAGCATCTGCCTCTGTCCTCCAACTCTTCCTGCCTTCCATGTATGGGGACCAATTTGCAAACCAACAGTTCTTGAAACACGGAGAAATAATCTATGTGGAAACCACAGAAACCTAAATAGGACCTGCACTTAATGTGTAGAGTGCAGATGACTATTTCAAATTGAATCTTACTATGATTGATGCTTTTGGTGTTTACTGATTCAGAGCATTTGTGTCTATTCAGTAAAATGACAGATGAGTAACACCATATAAACCCTAAATCTCCTTAAAAATAAATAAAGGCGTTCTCATCATGGTTAGGCAGAAGCGAATCTGACTAGTAACCATGAGATTGTGGGTTTGATCCCTGGCCTTGCTCAATGGTTTAAAGATCTTGCGTTGCCGTGAGCTGTGGTTTAGGTCACAGACACAGCTCAGATCCCTCATTTCTGTGGCTGTGGTGTAGGCCGGCAGCTGTAGCTCTAATTCAACCCGTAGCCTGGGAACCTCCATATGCCACGGGTGCAGCCGTAAAAAAGTAAATAAATAAATAAAAGGCCTACAATATATTCTCGTAATATTAAAACCAAAGCTCCCTATGAATCGTGCTATTTAAGCACAATGATTTTTATTGTAAACAACTTTCCATATTGATGAGACATATTGAATTCTCCAAGGTCCATTCAGTTGTAAACTAGAGCTCTTACTCAGAGACTTTGTTACAGGTATTGGGTTATAACTTCCAAAATTCTAGTTACCTAAAAAACAATTGAAAGACCAGATGCCAGTCGTCCACAGTCAAATGAATGTCGCTCTTGCTCCATCTACAAAACCTGTCTCTGACATAACCATTTATGCATGTGGACTGGGGAAAGCCATCATGGGAGAGAGAGAGAGAGAAAGAGAGAAAGATTTTAAAAAATCTGCAGCATAATTAGGAAACCATATGTTTTCTTGATGGCCCTTTTTTTTCTTTCACTTTAAAATAATCTCATGAGTTCAATTATCCAAACCTGGGCTCACAGCAGGTTGAATCTGAAGAACATTTATAAAAAGAAAGAGCTTCGTACAAATCTCATAGCACTGAAAGGTAAAAAAAAGTTAGCCGTGAAATGTTGATATAGTTGGGGAATTATAAAACTAGAGATATGATTTTGTTTTATTAAATAAATGCATTATTTATAAATTTTATTCTTATGCAGACCAAAGCATTTTTTTTTTTTGTCTTTTTGCCTTTATGTAGAGCCGCACCCGCGGCATATGGAGGTTCCCAGGCTAGGGGTCTAACAGGAGCTGTAGCTGCCGGCCTTCGCCACAGCCACAGCAATGTGGGATCCAAGCCGCGTCTGCAACCTTCACCACAGCTCATGGCAACGCTGGATCCTTAACCCACTGAGCAAGGCCAGGGATCGAACCCGCAACCTCATGGTTCTTAGTCGGATTCGTTAACCACTGAGCCATGAACGGAACTCCCCAAAGCATTATTTTTATAGTCATAAACATTGCTATACAACCTTTCCCCACTAATTAATCCTTAAACTCCAATAGCTTCACTACATGTAAAATATTGGAATTAAGGTCAATACCATTTCACCAAATGTATACCAGGGAGATCATATGAAGGTAACACTACAATGAAACCTGCAGAACACTGCTAACTACAAAAAGAAATTGACATGAAGCAGATATGTTTGGAAAAATTCCAAAACTGATTTGTAATTTAAACAAATATAAATACTATTCACTTTTGAGAGATGACTCTCTTGTTTTTTCCAATATCCATCTCTGCTAATTACTGCCAATTTAATAGCTCCAAATATCTCTCAGCAGAATCCCAGTCCTGTATTTCCAACTACTCATGTAATATTTCCACTCAGATGCTTGGTTGCATCCTCAGAAGTTCAAAACTGACAGGATCTTCATTTTGGCGTGTACCGTCTTGTTACACAACACGGTGACTCTAACGAAAATGATCCACATTTCCCAGCATTAGAGGTTCCTTCTCCCTGTTCCGCATATCTAATTGTCAGGAAATCTTATCTTATGGTCCCTCAAACATCATATTTTTTCAACTTTAATCACATTTGTATAAGCTATTATAATGTCTTACCTACAAGATCAACTTCATGAGACTTCCAGTTTAATGTTCTTCAGGCTTGGAGGAGGTTTTTGCTTAAGAAAGTTAAAATCTGGTTACAAATCAATGCTCCAACCCATCATTTATAGACCTCTGGAGTGTACTCACATGCTAGCATAAAATATTTTTCTGATTGTCTCATGTGAGCCTTATGCCTGAGCAAGAATTTTCTCTTCACTGTACTCTTCCTTTCCACTCTTAACAGCACCCCACGCCATCTCCTTCACCAACGCCATTCTGTCTCATCGACAGGAAAGCCACAGGCCATGCTCTCCCTCTCATTTTTTTTTTGAGTTTTATTGAAGTACAGTTGCTTTATGAAGTTGTGACAATTTCTGCTGTACCCCAAAGTGATTCAGTTACACATACATGCATATCCCCTCTCACTTTTTCCTACTCTTAATCTATAAAAATTACATCCATTCTCTAAAGCTGGATCAGATTCCACTTATATTCCAAGAGTCTCCTATTTTACTCATTCACTCATGAATTCCGTTGTTCATGCAGTCAGCACATATTAATTGAGTGCCAAACTCTGGTGACCCAGACTGCTGCTGTCATGAGTGTGCTGCTACTAAGGATTAAAATCTTCCTTTTCCTTTGCCCTCACTGGTTTCTTTCTGCTGCACATCATCGTAGACATTCTATAGTTTAGGATTTATAATTTGTCTCACTTGTTAAAGGTTTAAAGCTCTTTAACAGGCTTAGAATCTAGATGCTGGAAGAGATCATGTGACTATGTCTTTGAAGGCACCAAAAAGTCCAGAGTCCATAATACTGCCAGTATATGGTAGTGTCAGAAATACTTCCTAATTAATTATTGGATTAGAGTACAAAAAAAATTTTAATAGCTTTGTATGTTTTAATGAATCATAAGGGCAGCAGTCCAGTGAATCTTTGATGTGTTAGTTCACATATTTGTATCTCTACTCTTTATGAGTTTAATATATCAGAGAAAAACTATGCCCATCAGTAAAAAAGAGTGCAATATAAACTATGACAATAAAATTCCAACTCTGACAAGACATTTTTCTTCCCAAGTTTTCCTTAATGCACCTCTCCTCCAGTTTTAAATTCGAAGGACAAAGGCAGTATTAGAGATAATTTCCTTAAGTATCAAGTTATCTGTATTTTGCAAAAAAGATTATTGCAGAGAGAGGGAGTATTTCTGCCATCAAAACCTCTCCAGGGACAGGTTAGAAAAACGGAAGATTATAACAGATGTTTTCAGCTATCTAGTTAGCTAGGGCTATGATGCGAATAATTGTTATCGCCATTATCTTTGAAACCAGATGTCTGACGTTCCTATGAGAGACAACAAAATAATAATAATAATGGTATAGATGATTTTCAAGCCTGTTGCTGAGTTACAACTTAATACTGATTTTTGCTTGTATAACTGCTGACAGGCACATGAAAATCTTGAGACAAGAAACACTTTTTTTTTCTAATTTTCGCTAGAACATCATTTACAATTAAGACCTAATTTATTGTTAGTAATGACTTTTCCTGTCACAATATGCTAATAAGATTCCAGAAACAGGAAAAGGGAAACAAAGATCTCTCCAGAAATTCTCTGTCAACTGATTTGAGCTTGAGAAACTATTGAATTAATTACATGGCATGTTTATCCAGAATTTCTTCTGTGGAGGCAGCTTAGTGCCTGCCTACATTTCTGTTATTCTGACTTTGCGGCCAGGCTCAGAAAAAGAATAAGGCACTTTAGTGGGGTTTCTTCTGGGCCTCAATCCGTCTTGTACTTGGCATGCTGTCCTCTAGCCAGCACGTTAACTGGCCAGAACTGAGCAGAGCAGGTTACATGCCGAAGGATGAAGGATTCCAATGGCGTAAAGGTGTTTGGAAATGCTTGACAGGCGAAACATTATCAAATAAAGTCAACCAGAAGACAAAAATGAGTATCAAAGTTTGCAAGAATGTGTTGGCTTGCTTTACATGACATATTTAATTATAATCACCATATGCAGACTCGTTCTTGTTTGTTTAAAAACTGATTCCATTTTAAATATAGTCACACTTAAAGGAAAATAACAAAGTGAAACCGTCACCAATCCCAATATGTAAGACTATGTTTCCGTGTTGGTTTTGTTTATTTTTACACATGTTTGTAAGTAAAGGCATGCAGTTTCCAAAATTATCTTAAAATTCACTAAAATAAAGGCTGTATGAAAACAAAACTGATGCAATACCAAAAGCAGTGTAGCAATGAAGTCTGAATTCTGTAGGTTCTATCTGATAAACGCGGGACATGCAACCTGGGAAAACTCTGATGTATGTCAGGAGAGAAACTCAGAATTTGAAGGAAATCTATAAATCATCTAATGCAAACCTCAAATAATTTATGACTTTAAAATACAACATGTTGGCAAGCAGTATTTCAGCCTCTGCTTGAAGTCCTTCACTGATAGGGAACTCTTTGTCTCCATAGTGAACCCACTCTAGCTTTGGACCACTCTAAGTTTCAGAAAATTATATTACTGTATTTTTTGAAAATTATATTATTATTATACATACATTATTTATCACTTTCCCTCCACATTTCTGAGACATTTTTTCAACCTGAAAAATAGTTACTCTGGGGTTCTCATTGTGGCTCAGTGGGTTATGAATCTGGCCAGTATCAGTGAAGATGCAGGTTCGATACTTGGCCTTGCTTAGTGAGTTAAGGATATGGCGTTGCTGTGAACTGTGGTGTAGGTCATAGACATGCCTTGGATCTGGCATTGCTGTGACTGTGGTGTAGGCTGGCAGCCATTTTGATCCCTAGCCCAGCCTAAAGAGCAAAAAAGAAGCAAAGAAACAGTTACAAAGAAACAGTTTTTATAGTCAAGCTTGTGTACCAATTTTCAGATTGCACCTAGTCAGGACTGAAAATACCACAATAAGAGTGAAGTAAGTCCCTGAAACAGTGCTTGGTTTAAAAACCATCTAATTAGTTTACCCAAAGCTTATGAGTCTCTGGCCTGGCATGACTTACCACATTTTGCAGATAAAATTGGGCACCATCAAAAAGTTATTGTGCAAACATATATTCCCCCTACCCTTCCCTGCCACATGGTACAGTGGCTACCACACCAAAGGGAAAGCCTGATCTAGTTCTGCCATTAGTTTCATTAGATCTAATGTTAGTTATTAGCCACTAATTTGATTTTGGACAAATAACCTCATTTCTTTGACATGTGGTTTTCTTACTTGGAAAGACTTCATAACCAGTAAGATTTTTTATGATAATACTAATGCTATTCAGAAAAAAACAATGATACTGCCACAAAATATTTGAACATACCTGTTTTGAAAAATCACAGAATTCACTTTAAGACTTTACCTCAAGCATGAATACCTTTTTTTTTTTTTTGCTTCAACGAGACACCTTATATATGTTTTATTTATTTATTTACTAAAAAAACAGCTTTATTGAGGTGGAACTGACAAAATGAATGGCACGTGCTTTCAAGCTTGTACTTCAAACGTTCTTTTTTTTTCTTATTAACAATGAATTTTATTTCAGTTATAGGTGTGCAAAGATCATAAGTCAATTCGATAGATTTTGTGTCCCAAACCCACAGTGCATCCCCCCACCCCCCAGACTGTCTTATTTGAAAAACCATGGTTTTCCAAAATCTGTGAGACATTGTCTGTTTTTCAAAGAAGTTCATTGTGTCTCTTTAGTTTCCACATGTAAGCGGTAGCATTGGGTGTTGCTGTCTAATTGTCTGACTGGTTTCACTTTGCATGATAATTTCTAGGTCCATCCATGTTGCTATAAATGTTGTTATTCTGTTCCTTTTAATGGCTGAGTAATATTCCATTGTGTGTATGTACCACATCTTCCCTATCCACTCCTCTGTCCATGGGCGTTTAGGTTGTTTCCATGACCTGGCTTCTTCCATCTCTAGCTGCTTTAGATGTAAAGTTAGGTTGTTTATTTGAGCTTTTTCTTGTTTCCTGAGGTAGGCTTGTATCTCTATATACTTTCCTCTTAGAACTGCTTTTGCTGCATCCCAGAGGTTTTGGAGTGTCGTGTCTTTGTTGTCATTGGCTTCTAGGTATTTTTTAATTTCCTCTTTGATTTCTTCAGTGATCCATTGGTTGTTTTCTTGTTTTTGTATCCATACGGCTAGTCTATGTCTTTTGGTTGGGGCATTCAGTCCATTAACATTTAAGGTAATTACTGATATATATGTTCTTATTGCCATTGTATTAACTGTTTGGGGTTTTTGTTGCTCTTTTTTTTTTTTTTTAGCCCTGAAGTTTTGATATAGGAGTCTATATACAAATGAGATTGTTTTAAGTTGTTGGTTTCTTAATTGCACATGCGTCTCCAGTGACCTGCATTTGTGTTCTCTTCTCACAATTTCTGATTTTGGTAGCATAGTTGTGCATGGATGATTTAGTATCTTAACTGTATTTATGCCTTTACTGGTGAGCCTTATCATTTGTGGTGTTTTTGTTCCTGGTTGTGGCCTTTTCTTTTCTGCCTAGAGAAGTTCCTTTAGGATTTGTTGTAAAGCTGGTTTAGTGTTGCAGAAATCTCTTAACTTTTGCTTATCTGTAAAGGTTTTGATCTCTCCTTCAAACCTGACTGAGAGCCTTGCAGGGTAAAGCAATCTTGGTTGGAAGTTTTTCCCTTTCATCACATTAAGTATATCACGCCACTCCCTTCTGGCCTGCAGAGTTTCAGATGAAAAAATCCGCTGATAACCTTATTGGGGTTCCCTTGTATGTCATTTGTTTCGTTTCCCTAGCTGCTTTCAATATTTTCTTTTTGTCTTTAATTTTGGTCATTTATATTAATATGGGTCTCAGGGTGTTCCTCCTGGGTTTATTTTATATGGTACTCGTTACACTTCCTGGATTTGACTGAGTGGTTCCTTTCCCATATTAGGGAAGTTTTCGGCTATTATCTCCTTGAATATTTTTTTCTGTCCCCTTCTCTCTCTCTCTTCTCCCTCTGGGACCCCTATAATACGGATATTGGTGCATTTAACGGTATCCCAGAGTTCTCTGAGACTCAGCTCATTTCCTTTCAATCTTCTATCTCTTTTCTCTTCCGCATTAGTGATTTCCACTAGTCTGTCTTCCACCTCGCTGATTCGTTCTTCCGCCTCCTGTATTCAACTGTTGGCTGCTTCTAATGAATTTTTTATTTCAGTTATTGTATTTTGCATCTCTTCTTGTTTAACTTTTACAGCTTGTATTTCTTTGCTCAGTGTTTCCTGTAAATTATCAATCTTTGCTTCCAGTTTATTTCCAATCCTTGCATCATCTTCAGCATCAGCAGTCTAAAGTCTCTTTCTGGGAGGCTGATAATCTCCTCATCACTGAGCTGTTTTTCTGGGCTTTTCTCTTTCTCCCTTACCTTTGTTATAGTTTTCTGTCTTTTCATTTTTATAGGTTTTTGGTGTGGTAACCTTTTTGCCAACAGTAGAGTTGTAGCTTCTCTTAGTTCTGGTGTTTGCCTCACCTATGACTGAAGTTGGTATGGTCGGGGCTTACTGTAGGCTTCCCAATGGGAGGGACTGATGCCTGCCCACTGGTAGATGGGGTTGATTCCTATCCCTCTGATGGGTGGGGTTTTGTCTCTGGATGAGATTAGAGGCTGGCTGTGTTCCTGAGGGGTCTTTAGGCAGCCTGTTTGCTGATGGGTGGGGCTGTGATCCCACCTGGATTGTTGTTTGGCCTAGGGCTTCTCAGCGCTGATGGGAGGGACCAGATTTTCCCAGAAATGGCCCCATCCAGAGAAATACATGCTGGTGAATGTTCCCAGAGCTTCGCCTCCAATGCCCTTCCCCCACAACAAGCCACAGTCACCTCTGTTTTCCCAGGAGATCCTCCAAGAATTGCAGTCAGGTTCCACCTGGATTCTTATGGAGACTGCTTTGCCCTGGGACCCAGTGCACGTGAAAGTCTGTGTGCGCCTTTCAAGAATGGTGTCTCTGTTTCCCCCAGTCCTGTGGAGCTCCTGCACACAAGCCCCACTAGCCTTCAATGCCAGATGCTCTGGGGGCTCTTTCTCCCTGTGCCCGATCCCCAGGTGTGGGGTTTTGAGGTGGGGCTCGGAACTCTCAGTCCTGTAGCTGAGTCTCTGTGATGCAGTTACTTTCCAGTCTGTGGGGCTTCCCACCCGGGAGGTATGGGGTTGCTTCTATCGCATAATCGCCCCTCCTACCTCTTGATGTGGTCTCTTTGTCTTCTGGAGTAGAATATCTTTTTTGGAAGTTTACAGTCCATTTGGTTGAAGGCTGCTCGGCATTTGGTTGTAGTTTTGCTGTTTTTTGGGAGAGAAGTTGAGCTCCAGTCCTTCTATTACGCCATCTTAATCCAATCTCCCCCTTTTTTTTTTTTAAAGGGGCCTCACGCCAATATTTTAATTAGGACCTAGTACTCAGTAATGTGGGAATGTACTCTAAATCTTTGAGAGGCATATTTGATATTAATGTCTGCTTTCATAGTGAAGATTCACTAAGATTAAAGAGCAGTTATAACTGAGTCTTCAACAGGATGCAGTAGTCAAAATACAGTATGTGAAAGAATGTTTGTGTTCTTCCATCACATCTGCCATTTACCGATACCCTGGGTCTTTTAAACTTGTGTCCAGTGGAATGGTAGAGTTAAGCAAGTTGACAGGAAAATGTGAATATTTAATTTGTAATTAAGTGTGACCTAATAGATTATTTCAAAGAATCTGTGGAAATTTCCTTTTATTAGATCTATCTGAAATAATCTTACCCTACATTTTATAGTAGCAAACATTCAGTACCAGATTTTTTAATGTTTCTATAAAATGTGTATGTCTGTAAATACATACAATACTTTATTATATGTGTGTACATATGTATATATAGTTACTCAAATGTACACATCTCCCTCTACATGTCCTACATGTTGCATTGTTTTCATATACATATGTGTGTGTGTAACTTTTTCTCTCCATTATATTACATATATTCAAATTAAATAATCTAGGTAATGAAATATATGTAACAGTGGAACAATTCACGTCACTAATACTATTTTAATGGAAATATGTGGAATAATTAACAAAGTTGATGAAAGTCAAGCTCAGTCCAAGAAAGACCTGGAAGTATGGGAAGTGAAAAGAATGGTATGCACCCAGCTAGAAGGAGGAATTGGTTGTGTCTGTATCGGCTGCTTATCTCTCAGTCATGCTATCACTTCTCCAAAACAGACACACATGGCCTCAAGCTACATAAAGTATTATGATTACTTGTCTTACATGTATTTAAGACCGAAAAACTTGTGGCAGCTGTTGTCATGCTGGTGCAAGTTTTCTCGGGAGTCTTCAAGAAATGAAGTAGTTAATTCGATAAAAATCTGTTCAGAGGGTATTTTAATATATTTATACATCCTGCTTTAATTCCCAAACCATGCACAATCAACCCCCAGTGCTTTTTCCCATAAGACCTCAACCCTAGAAGATTTTAAAAGATACAGCAAAGTGTTAGCTTCTTCAATTAGGAAACATCTTGATTCTAGTAAATGTTACAAGAGAAAAGCATTGCCAGTTGGATATTTTCCAAACTCATTTATACTCAATTAAGAACTTTATTTTTAATCTACAGAACCATTCAAATCAGTAATTAGAAAGCATGGTTGAACAACAACAACAAAAGCCCACTTGCATATTGCTGTGAGAATAACAAGAAAGAAAGGAACTGTTTTTTTCCAGCTGGATGCCATCTCTTTTCTGCCTGCATTAGAACATATTGAGCAGAAATGCATCATAAGTATCAGCTAATACCTGTCCCATCAAAACACTACAATAGAAAAAGCACCATGGTGGTTTAGCCCTGTAAAACAATAATGAAAATACGTTATATAAGGAAAGATACGTGAAATTTGCTTTTTATGACTACTCTTTTTGATCACATTTTACTATATGGGAAATAAAGCAAATATCATATTTAGGACATTTATTCTCAATAAAGAAGCCAAATCATTCTCTCAGCATAGAGTAAAAGAATCTCAGTCTTCCACTTTAGAAGACCGGAAGACTTTGAAATCCGTACACCAAGAGAATGACCATAATTCTTGGAATTTAGCTTTAGTGCCATATTTTAGATTTTCAATTCAAATTATCCATGTTTTATAGTCTATTTCTCATTTTCAATAGGGCCCTCACTAGATAATAGAGGCATGGATAGGAACTGTTGGGTTTTGATTTTTTTTTTTCCGAAGGAATGAAAGGATGGAGGACTCAGATGATTGTAGCTGAGAATTCTCTGGTGTCAGTCCTCTGATAGTTGATTTGCCAAACTGGTAAACATGTAGAACCAAATGAAAAAAGTAGCTTCTCCTTCGGCTAAACAGTTTGTCTAAATCTCTTAAGGAAAAGAATAATGCAGCAGTGGTGTTAAAATTTCATCTTCGGTCCTGAACACAACAGATAAAATGGAAGCAAGATAGACCTAAGTACTCTAAAACCTTGGATGACATGACAAAGTAGAGTTTGATCTATATTCAATAATGAACTGTGAAAACAAGCAATAATCAAAGTATTTGTGGCTAAGATGTTCAATGAAATAATTCATGAGAATTCTCTAAAGTCAACCTGCATTGACCAAATGCACTACCCCACATTAAGCTAAAACCGCGATAAACAAATATTGTGTGTTTACAACTATGAAGCAAATATGCTTGAATCTGTGATTGGCAAATATGCCAAGATTAGGACTTGTATTTAAAAATGAATGAAATCGGTATCATTTGGACTTTCTTCTGAGCACAAAAGTTTCAAATTTCGGAGTTCCCGTCGTGGCGCAGTGGTTAACAAATCTGACTAGGAGCCATGAGGTTGCAGGTTCCATCCCTGGCCTTGCTCAGTGGGTTAAGGATCCGGCATTGCCATGAGCTGTGGTGTAGGTTGCAGATGCGGCTCGGATCCTGCGTTGCTGTGGCTGTGATGTAGGCCAGTAGCTGTAGCTCCTGTTAGACCCCTAGCCTGGGAGCCTCCACATGCTGCGGGTACGGCCCTAAAAATGACAAAAGACAAAAAAAAAGTTTTCAAATTTTCTATAGTAGTTCAGATTTACTCTGCTCCTAAAACTTCACATATAGTTCAGTGGAAGAAAAATAAGAATTAATGGGATCATGTCCAAAGCAAATATGACCAGAAAATCTCATTATTCTAATTTTTGTAATATTCTGTGCCCACCTACAGAAATTATAAAAACAGAACAAAAAAAAAAGGCTTTGGAAGTTTCACAGCTGCCCTATCATCATCTCAATGCACAAAAATCCTTTGGATTAACAACATTTAATTGATTCAAATATGCTAATTAATCAAATACAGGTTTTAAATGTAATCTATAAGGCAGAAGAATCTATAATCTGTAAGGCAATGGCTTAATTTTAATGCTTTTCTCCATATTCTTTGGATGTCTTTTACAGCGTTACACTGAAGTGATAACTGGAGTGATCCACACACGATGACACGTGTGCATGTGTGTTCTACAAGAGCGTGATTAAAACTTGCTGGTTCCTCTTAACATAGGCAGCGGTTAAAATGACCGAAAAACCTTTTTAACTTGTGAAATCCTTTAGCATCTCGTCAACTGAGTTGTTTTTAGGCTTTGTGCTCCATTATCCATTCATAGAGTTGATGGATTCCTTTTTCCTAGCTGAACTGCTTTGGTAATGACTACAGATACTAAAGAAGAGGTTTTTCCTTCCTCTTTGATTGAGGTGATTCAGTTCCCATACAAGTAAGCCCTCATCGTGACACTCCAAAGAATACTGGTTTCAGTTCTGTGGAAATGATTTGTTTCCTTATCTGAAAGCAGCATGACCAGAACATAACAAAGAAGGAAGGAACGCAAGAGGTCTGTAGTCATGCAATGAGTTCCCTGTTTTATAACAATTGTAATTGTAAATATGTATCAAGTGTTTATAATGGTTTAGGTACTCATTTCTCTTGTTAAAACTCACAGCTACCCCATGAGATAGAAATTATGATCATTTCAAGTTTCCTTCAAAGAATTTGAGGCTTAGAGAGAAGGAGCAAGTTACCTGTGGTCACATAGCCCATGAGTCATCGTTCCATGAATCAAATGCATGCAGTCAAACTTTGGCAGCGACACTTGTAATCAATACACATTGCTGCCTTAACACTGAGTCTCGCAGGATGCTCAGCTGAATCCTTATGTCCTCGGAGTTGTGTAGGTTAACAGTAACAAAAAAACTTAGATTCATTTGAATTGTATGGAAAATAATTAAGAATTGAACAGCAGCCAGATTATATTATGGGTGAAGTGTATATGGATTTACTGAATAATTAAAGGCATATCCAGCAGTACACAAAAACCGTCTTGTTTATTCTCTATTTCTGCCACGTGAAAACTCATATTATGAGAGTCCAAGTCTCTGGCTGAATGAGGTTGTCATTCTTTTTGGCTTCATGCTTGTGTGAGAGTCCTGTCTGCAGAAGTATTTCGCCTCTGGCGACTTTCCACATTTGCCAAAATTGAATCTCTGCCATGCAAAACATTCTTTCCTCATCATAGATGCCACTGCTATTCTGCTGCCTTCACTTTCTATTCTCCTGTCTCTGTCTCTGCATTTTCGTTATATGGGTGTATTCTAAAGACTGCTTTCTGTTTAGGCAGAAAAACATAGCTTCCTTTCTGTGTACTTGTATTTTCCATAATGAATCAAAGTAATCCATTTGGGCTCGATTTCTCTAAATTACCACTTGCCATGCTACTGTTTACTGTAGTCCCTCAATATACTGAATTGGGTGTGTTTCTCAAATTGAACTGAATTAGTGGCTTCTGGTCTGCTTAGAAGAGTTCCCAGATATCTCTGACATTCTTTACGTTCTAGGAGAAATTGCTGGGATAATTGGTAGCACTTTCATGCTTATTCCTGGAGTTCTGTCCTTTGCGACTCATCTTGGCCTGGCCGCTGGCCTGAGGCAGGTCAGAATCTGATACCTGTATAGTCTCTCTCAGAAGGACTATAAGAGGACATGCTGTTGATGTACACCTCTCTTTGTATTTTCACTTGCTCAAAGAATGTAAAACTGGAGTAGAAAAATAAAAGCCTGTAGAAGGGCTTAGAAGGACTAGAGTCCAAACAGACTATTTCTGTTTTGCTCTGTTTATGTTTCTAAGTTTGGCTGCTCCATCCTTGACAGAAAAAAAATTATTATGGCCCATTTTAGCTTACTCATATTCTACTTTGACAACTGAGAAAAAAAAATCTAATAATTAAAAAAAGAAACAAAAACTTCACTGTTTACCCTTCAATTTCATCCCTGATAATATTTCTCTAAAGGATAACTTGGTGTAGATGACTTTGCATTTTGGCCACAATTTCATATGTCAGGAAATCCATCATCTACTTGAAAACTCAGGAGCATCAAGGGTGCAACATGCATGTGCTAGTCAATTTAAACTTCATTAAACGAATCAGTTGTGCTACTAAGGAATGTGTGCTCCAGGAACAATCAGAAAGGTTACATACTGATTGTATCTACAACTCTGAATAATTGCACACTTTGGCAAATTATCACATTGATGGTCTGAAATGGATTTCCAGTGGTGTAATTGGTATTTCATCTCGTAACATGATCATTATTAGATTTATGATAGAGGAATTGAGGATATTTAAGAGAATAATTTGGCTAAAATACTTTAGCTATGTACCTGATCCTTAGGTGATCAAGATGTAAGAATTAAGAGAGCCCTGCGGGTGCTGGGGAGATGCTCTGGGGGTTTGGGATGGAAGTGCTGGAAAACTGGGCTGTGATGAATGTTATAAAACTATAAATGTAATAAAATTCATTGAGTTATTAAAACCACAACCAATTGCCTGTTAAAAAATTGCTTTCCCATTTTCCTAGTTTTTAAAAACTTGTGGTTAATATTAGTAGTTTTCTGGGACTGTTTTAACTGTACTTTTGGTAACCAAAAAGCTCAAGATATTGGAGTACAAAAAAAAAAAAGAGAGAGAGAGAGCCCTGGAGCCTTTATTTTTTTAATTTTTTTTTCTATTATAGCTGGTTTATAGTTTACTGTCAGGTTTTCAACTGTACAGCTTGGTGACCCGATTACACATATATATATAGATCCATCACAAGTGATTAGACATAGTGCTATACAGAAGGATCTCCTTGCTTTTCCATCCCAAAGCCAATAGTCTACGACTATTAACCCCAGACCCTCATCCCATCCTACTCCCTCCCCACCCTCTTGGCAACTACAAGTCTGTTCTCCAAGTCTGTGATTTTCTTTTCTGTAGAAAGGTTCATTTGCGCAGTCTTTTAGATTCCAGATATAGGTGGTATCATATGGTATTTGTCTTTCTCCTTCTGACTTACTCTACTGAGTATGAGGGTCTCTAATTCCATCCATGTTGCTACAAATGACATTATTTTATTCTTTTTTATGACTGAGTAGTATTCCATCATGTATATATACCACATCTTCCTAATCCAGTCATCTGTCGATGGACATCTGGGTTGTTTCTATGTCTTGGCTATTGTGAATAGTGCTGCAGTGAACATGCATGTGCAAGTGTCTTTTTCAAGGACAGTTTTGTCCGGATATATACCCAAGAGCGGGATTCCTGGGTCATATGGTAGTTCTATGTATAGTTTTCTAAGGTACCTCCATACTGTTTTCCATAGTGGTTGTACCAGCTTACATTCCCACCAACAGTGCAGGAGGGCTCCCTTTTCTCCACACCTCCTCCAGCATTTGTTGTTTGTGGACTTATTAATCATGGCCGTTCTGACTGGTGTGAGGTGGTATCTCATGGTAGTTTTGATTTGCATTTCTCTAATCAGTGATGAGCATTTTTTCATGTGCTTGTTGTCCATCTGTATATCTTCTTTGGAGAAATGTCTATTCAGGTCCTTTGCCCATTTTTCAATGGGTTGTTGGCTTTTTTGCTGTTGAATTGTATAAACTGTGTATTTTAGAGATTAAGCCCTTGTCAGGTGCCTCATTTGACCTTATTTTCTCCCATTCTGTAAGCTGTCTTTTAGTTTTCTTTGCTGTGCTAAAGCTTGTCAGCTTGATTAGGTCCCATTGGTTTTATCTTTGCTTTTCTTTCTGTTGCTTGGGACCTGAGAAAATATTTGTAAGGTTGACATCCGAGAATGTTTTACCAATATTCTCTTCCAGGAGTTTAATGGTGTCTTGTCTTATATTTAAGTCTTTAAGCCATTTTGAGTTTATTTTTGTTCATGGTGTGAGAGTGTGTTCTAGTTTCATTGATTTGCATGCAGCTGTCTGGGTTTCCCAGCAATACTTACTGAAAAGACTGTCTTTTTCCCATTTTATGTTCTTGCCTCCTTTGTCAAAGATTTATTGACAGTAGGTGTCTGGGTTTATTTTTGGGTTCTCTATTCTTTTCCATTCGTCTGTATGTCTGTTTTGGTACTAGTACCACACTGTCTTGATTACTGTGGCCCTGTAATATTGCCTGAAGTCTGGGAGAGTTATGCCTTCTGCTGGGTTTTTGTTCCTCAGTATTGCTTTGGCGACTCTGGGTCTTTTGTGGTTCAATATACATTTTTGGATTGTTTGTTCTAGTTCTGTGAAGAATGTCATGGGTAATTTGATAGGGATTTTATTGAATTTGTAGAATTGCTTTGGGTAGTATGGCCATTTTTGCAGTATTTATTTTTCCGGCCCATGAGCTTGGAATATCTTTCCATTTCTTTGTATCTTCTTTGATTTCCTTGATTAACATTTTGTAGTTCTCAGCATATGTCTTTCACCTCCTTGGTCAGGTTTATTCCCAGGTACTTGATTTTTTTGGGGTGCTATTTTAAAAGGTAAAGTATTTTGGTATTCAATTTTTCTAATATTTCATTGTTAGTATACAGAAATACGATTGATTTCTGAAGGTTAACCTTACATCCTGCCACTTTGCTGAATTTGTTGATCAGTTCAAGTAATTTTGGGGTTGAGTCCTTAGGGTTTTCTATATATAGTATCATGTCATCTGCATGCAGTGTCAGTTTTACCTCTTTACTTCCTATTTGGGTGCCTTTTATTTATTTTGTTTGTGTGATTGCTGTAGCTAGGAGTTCCAATACTATGTTGAATAAGAGTGGTGAGAGTGGGCATCCTTGTCTTGTTCCAGCTTTTAGTGGGAAGGCTTTCAACTTTTCTCCATTGAATATTATATTTGCTGTGGGTTTTTCTTAAATGGCTTTTATTATGTTAAAGAATGTTCCCTGTGTCCCCAGTTTGGTAAGAGTTTTGATCATGAATGGATGTTGGACTTTGTCAGATGCTTTTTCTGCATCTATTGAGACGATCATGTGGTTTTTGACTTTTCTTTTGTTAATGCAGTGTATGGCGTTGATTGATCTGCGTATGTTGAACCATTCTTGTGCACCTGGGATGAATCCCACCTGGTCGTGGTGTAAGATCTTTTTATATGTTGTAGGATTCGGTTAGCTAAAATTTTGTTGAGAATTTTTGCATCTATATTCATCAAAGATATTGGCCTATAATTTTCTTTTTTCATGGTGTGTTTGTCTGCTTTTGGAATTAATGGATCCTTTATTGTTAAAGACAGCACCTATGTACTTGTACCTAAGCAGACTGAGTCCAGACATAGGGGTAGGATTTATGGTTTCCAGGTGTCAACTCTCCGGTGAACAAATACTTTTTCTAGAATACCATGGTGACCGTCTTCAGTGAATCTTATATTTGAGGATGTGACTGAGACATCACCAAATGTATAGCAAGCATTGGAAAAAGATGTTTTAAATTCACTGGGTAATAAATATTCATTTAATAGATGTTGTCTGTATGCCAGAATTTGGACTGAGTGCATTTTTTTATGGTAAGTGGGTGGTGAAGCTATGGAAAAATGACTAAATGTCATTCCACTCTAAGTTCTCTGAATCTGTCCTTATTACCAAAATGAATCAGAATTATCTATTATCAAATATATTTGCGTTAGATAGCAATTTTTATCTGATTCCATTCGTACCCTAAATTGTTCATCCTCAGATCATCTTCAGCTCTTCTATGCATTCTGCTTCTCCACTGTTTTCTCCTGATTATTTAAAATCTATTTTTCTATGACATTTAAAAAAGAAAAGTGAGAGAGTTCCTATCTCAGCTCAGCGGTAACAAACCCGACTAGTATCCATGAGGACGTGGGTTCGATCCCTGGCCTCACTCAGTGGGTTAAGGATCCGGTGTTGCCATGAGCTGTGGTGTAGTCACAGACTCGGCTTGGATCTGGCTTGCTGTGGCTGTGGCTGTGGCTGTGGCCAGTGGCTACAGCTCGGATTTGACCGCTAGCCTGGGAACTTCCATATGCCTCGCCTCCAGCCCTAAAAAAACAAAAAATAAATAAAAATAAAATAAACACACTATGTCTATTGTTTACATTGTGTTTACTGCAACAAGTTAATTCTCTACTCCAACTCTAATGAGTTGCATGCTGGGTGGTGCTGGCTTACCTGCAGCCTTCTCTCGGCTGTTTATCTCAGGGAGATGTAAATTCTCTACTGCCAGTGTTCTGTGACACCATCACCTCCTCTTTAGTTCTTATTTTCATTGAATACTGATTTTGTTTTCCTCTGATTATTTCTAAAACGTTTTAAAATAGGTACAGGGAAGGGACCGTAGAAATCTTAGCAGTCACTGCCGTCAAAGTCTATGGCTGTGCTTTTAAGACAAGACTGAAACTGACCTTCTTCATCAAAACAACAGCAAAATCTTATAATTTAGCACTTGAGAGATTTAGGGGCTAGCCTCTCGAAAAGTTGAGGACCACTCTGAGGAATGGGTGGAAAAAAATATGAAAGGGTTGACAAATAGTTTAACCTCTGCTTTGAGAGATTACCAAATGATGCCTGTGAACTGTGTGTCTTAGATGGAGAATTAATGACGTAGAGACAGGAACAGGGAAGGAGAAATTATAGTTTGCAAAACATAATCAGCTGATTCTAACCTGCTGGTTTTCCATACTGTTTGTGAAACTGAGAAATCAAGGAGGGCATTTTATTCAATGGCAAACTGATAATGTATGTTTTTTTTTCATATTTGGAAAATGAAAACAGAATAGAGACACAGTATGTTTTTTGAAATATTTTAATATTTTGACTGTTACAAGTAAAACGTTTTGAGTTTTTTCTAATCAAATGACTATATCTACAATTTGAATAATGTATACAGAAGTTATTCCAAAATACTGGAAATAATTTTCAATGATAAAAATTTGTTATATTAGATTTTGGTTATTTTCATTTATACCAAATTTGAAATCATTTTATAATTTCCCATGCTTAACAATTTCACCATTGTTAAGTGGAGAAATGATTATATATATACAGGTGACTCAAAAATTTATCTAACTCAAACATTTATATTTCCAACTCAAATCACTCCATTAGTCAATCACCTAATGAAAAGTTCCCCTAATTACTCTGTACAATTGGAAAATCCCCATGAATAGCACAAGAGAATAATCCATCATCTTCCCTGACGCACTGTTAACTTGTCTGTGTTCCTCTCTGAGGAAATGGCAAACTCCAAAGCTGGAAGCTTGAAATTCATTGGCCCTTCCATTCAGCTTCCATTTAGAAGCTTATTTTGTTAGCTCAGGCAGTCATCACAAAATACCATAGACTAGGTGACTTAACAGAAATTTGTTTTCTCATAGTTCTGGAGTCTGGGAAGCCCAAGATCAAGGTGTCAGATGATTCGGTTCCTGGTAGGAGCTCTCTTCCTGGTTGGCAGCTGGCCAGCTTCTCACATCATGTACTCACACGGAGAGGAGGGACAGAGGAGAGCGAGGGGTCTGCTGCCTCTTCCTCTCCTTCTAAGGGCACGAGCCCTGTTGGACTAAAGCCCCATTTTTATGACCTCATTAACATTTATCACTTCCTCACAGACGCTATTTCCAATTATAGTCACCTTGGGGTTAGGGCTTCAACATTCGAATGTTAGTGGGACACAAACATTCAGTCTAGAACAGTTATGAGTTTTCTAAAGTCTCTCTGTACATTATCTCTTACACTGGTTGTTTCTCTATAAGTCCTTATTATTTCTCACCCACATGATAACAACAGCCTAGCAATTGTCTACATCTGGTACCTGATATCATGCCATTTATCTGCCCTTCATCAGTCCAGTAATCCATCAGTACTGCCACCAAAGTGATGTCTCTAAAAGGCAAATCCGATATTCGATGTCCCTTCTTGGGAGAAAGGGGATTAATAATGTGAAGTCTCTGGCTCTACCACTCATTTGCTCTGTGGCCTTGACAAGTTAATTACCTAACCTCTCTAAGACTTGGTTCACTTCTTCATAAAATAAAAATCATCATAGTACCTACCTCATAAAATTAACATGAGAATTAAATGAGATAATGGGTGAAAGACATTTAGCACGGTGTCATTCACATAGTAAGGTCTCCATACTGGCTGGTGGTTATTATTATTATTATTACTATTGTTATTACTATTACCCAATTAAGGTCGTGTGTGGTTCCCCTGAGCTTTTAAGATAAACTACCATCTCATTTCTTTTTTTTTTTTCTCTCTCTCTCTTTTGGCTGACCCGGGGCATGTGGATTTACCCCAGCTAGTGTGAGATCTGAGCCACAGTTGCAACCTAAGCCACAGCTGCGACAATGCAGGATCCTTAACCCACTGCACTGGGCTGGGGATGGAGACGGTGTCTAAGAAGCCTCTGATCCTGTTGTGCCACAGTAATGCTCAGTCTCATTTCTATGATATATGAACTGTGCTCTCAGATTTTATCTTCAACTTTATTTGCTTCACCCCCCCAGAAGTTCTCTAATTTTCCCTAGAGTAAGTCATATGATCCATTTATACATCTTTACCTGCCCCCACCTGACCTCTAGGCCTCAGGACATAACCTTCTGCATTAAGCATTTCCCCTCCTCCAGTAGGTGGCACTAGTCAAATTATCATTCAAGATCGGAGTTTTCCAAGGAATGGTCCAAGGCTTTCCTCTTCTTTTCTAGTATAGTTTCTCTCTTCCCTTCCTAGGACCTTGATAGCAGCCATGCTTTTATCTCTTTCAGGGAATACTATAGTATATGCTTATTATATGATATGCTTATTTTATGGCTATATTCCATGCTCATCTCTTGAGGGCAATTATATAATAATTTCTCCTTTATTTACATCTCTCCTCTTCTGAAGTCTACCCTGGACAAAGATAACGCCCATCCCACATGGTTCTTATTGTTTTTCTTTTCTTAATTTTGTATTTAAACATCGGGACTTAGAAAAATAATACATACTAAGTAAATATTCCAAGTGGACAAATTTGGCAACTCCCCTTTTAAAATGTCTATTTTTTATCTTCGTGAACAAATAGCCACAATGACCTATTTAACCTCCTATTAAAGTCATAGCTGTACTTATATATCTCTTTACCCTGCTCTGGATCCCATAACTGGTAACATTATGCACATAAATTTGTTACCGGTCTTAATTCAGTCTAGAAGGTGGAGTTTTTAAAATCTCTAATGAGCTAAAGTAGATATTCAGAATAATTCTGTTGGAGCAGAAAAGTCCTTTTCAGCACTTCAAGCTACTTTGTTTCTTTTTCTGCCTTTCCAACTTACCTTACAGTTGTTTTATTGTAAACAACTAACTTTAATTGGGTTTCCTGACTATTATTTTTGTACAAAGAACTCATGATTATGCAAAACCAGACCTGTCATTTCTTCTGCTTTCATAAAATGAGGATCATAATTACATGATTTAATGCTATGCAAATTTCAGAGTAGAAATTTGTTTTTATGCCATCACAAACTTAAGGAGTTTTTACTTTCCTTTGTAGTCAGGCTTTTGCTTCCATTGGGCTGCTGATTGAGCAGCATTTGTATTTTGCTATTCACAGGTAGATGTTAGATGAAGTTATAGATAAAATTGCATTGAGATAAGACCAGTAACAAATTTATGTGCAGATAGCCAGTATAAACTTAGTCAGCTAAAAATAACTGAACATTCTTAGTGAGTTCAGTATAGGATCAAAGCGTAGAATGGAGAAAAGTGACCTCAAATCGAACACACCTTGCACTGCTGTTTGTCAACAGTAAATTACATCTGATTTTAAACAAGAGAAGGAAAAACTGCTGGCGACCTGTGATTGTGCTTCATATAAGAATCAATACAAAGGAGAATAGCCTTTTTAGCTTTTTCCAAGTTCTCTGACTTCCTGGAGCAAATTGGCAGTACTTTTTGATCATTCTCAATTAATAGCACTCTCTCCTTAAGCCAAGGAGTCTATAGCCCTGCTGGGCGTAGTGGGACAGGGCTTCCCAAATAATGGGAGTGTTATAGGCTGAAGATTGCTTTACGTTAAAAAAAAAAGCAATTGATTTTCACCTTCTATAAATGGATTTAGGAACTCAGTACTCTGTGCCGGTAAAAGGAGCCAAGGGGAATTTTGTGTATTTTACAAGTGGTTTAGGTTTGAAGTGTTCAAACTAGTGATTTCTGGGGCAATTTCATGTCAAAAGATACTAAACTTGAACTCTTTTAACCAAATTGTTGAAGATATTTCATACAGATTTTTTTTCCTTTCCATGATGATAAAAACGTACTCTGATGATATAATCCTACTCTGTGCCTGAATGCAGATGCTTTGTTTTCATATTTTTTTCATCAAGTCTTTTGAGTTCTGAAGAAACATGGACACTTGAATACCTTGAGTGTGTCTCAACATTTGATTTAGAGAATGGCTTATGATTAATTCTTTTTAGCTAATCCTAAAACTCTTGGCAAAAAAAAAAAAAAGTTTACAAATCACATTCCTGCTGCCAAAGTGAAACAGTTTATTGTGTTAGAGAAGACAAGAGAAAGAAAGAAAAAAAAAATCAGGGCGAAGGAAATGGGAGAAGTCAACCAGAAGAGAAAGGTAAAAAGAAAAAAGCAAGGACTGCATCTGTTAAAAAGTACAAGTAAAAATATGGTTAAGAAGGTGAGTGTTGGAACAAGATAAGACTATTTTCTCATCCAAATTATGATACCATTTACGTACACACTTTCGATGTTACTTTTGGGGAATAATAATAAAAGACATAATAAGCACTCAATAAATATTAGCTATTAATTATAAAATATCATGGCTGAATTCCAGTGCAACGTCCCTGAGCGTCTTTTTAGGTATCCATAATGACATGCTGTACAGATGTGTTATGAATTTGCATGGTGACCGTTCATGGAATAGTGATGGAGTATAAAGCTGTTTGCAGAATTGCTTGTTGCAAAGCTTTGGAAGAAGAATTTGACGTACTGAATCTTCCTTATGAAATTCAGTTGTATGTTGGAATGATGACATTGTCTCCTTTAAATAAGTTGAACAGAATTAATGGCTTCGAATAAGATTAAAAAAGCACAGGAAGGTAATATGCTTCAAAGAAACAAGAAAAAACAGGATAATTTCAGAAAGTTGTGTTTGTATTAGTGGATAGGTCATTAAAGAAAAGCTAGGAAATCCTAATAGAAATAGTGTTTATTTACTTAAAAATTAAGTGCCCCTTTGTAATAGGAATTGTGTGTGCCCTTATGTATACACAGGTTTATACAGCAGACACCATTCCTGTTATGAAACTTATTGCTTCATGGGGCCCAGTAAACAATCAAGAAAATAAGAAATGCATGACTACAAAATGAACTTATACTGTGTTTGTGAGATAAACACACAAGAGAGAATAGTAGGAAGAAGTCGCTGCTTACATGCAGGGGGCCAGGGAAGTTGTATCTGAATGAGTAAAATTTGAATTGAAAATTGAAAGGCAGGATATAGCCAGTTATTAACCGAGGTGGGGAGGAGGAAAATCCATCCAGGGAGGTAACCTTGCCTAACTGCTGAGCAGTAGGGGAGAAGATGCCCGCTTGATGGAGTTACTTGAGGTCACTGTGGCCAGAGTGGGTTACAGTAAGTAACGTAGAATGAAGTTTAGAGTGGTTGCTGCTTGGGTTAGATTTATGTTATTATAAAAAAAAAAAAAAGGCCTCCTCTAGTAGATACCTCCGCAATACAAGGGGAAGTAGATGGAAATGGGCTGAGTCCTTAGCTGTTCAAAGTAGGGTAGGAGACTGGAATCTGCATTTTAACAAGACTTCAGCGTGTTTCATATGCATATGATCATATGATCTAGGTGATTATTGAAGGTGACTTGGACTTGATGGGGAGATGGTTTGGATAGAAAGACTTGTACTGATTCAAGATATATTTTGTATATTATTTAAGGAGGTAATTTAATGAGGTGGTTTTTTTTTTTGTTGTTTTAACTCATCTGTAACATGCCACCGAATGACTGGGAGAAGGAAACATTTCCCGTGCTGCCAGGCTTGTTAGTTCTCCCATGCAAACTGTAAAATATATTTAGCTTCTTGCTTTATTTAAAAAAAAGGGGGGGAGTTTCCATTGTGGCTTAGTGGCTTGAGGATCTAACATTGCCTCTGCAAGCTTGCGGATTTAATTCCTGGCCTCACTCAGTGCATTAAGGATGCAGTGTGTTCTCGCAGATGAAGCTCAGATCCGGTGTTGCCATAGCTGTGGTACAGGCCTCATCTGCAGCTCTGATTAGACCCTTAGCCTGGAAATTTCTGTGTGCCCCAGGTTCAGGTGTAAAAAGAAAAAAAAAAAACAAAAACAAAACCCCAACACTGTGTAGCATGTCAGTTTTACTCCATAGTAGATTTTTATTTCATTATAAAATTATAGACCATTAATTAAAACTGATTAAAAATGCGATATATTTAGTATGTGGTTTTATGTAACTCTAGGCAGTTTGAATAAACCACCCAATCACAGAGCATAGAATGTGTTTAATACAATGATAGGGATTAAAACTTTGAAGGCATTGGGATTTGGACATCTCTTAAATATAAATATGCCAATATCCCTTCAGTCAACATTAACGACCCTTCCCGTGTGCTGAGTGCAGCTAGGCTGTGACGTACGACGTTGTGAATAAGGGAAACTGTCCTTCAGCTGAAAAAAGAGCTTTTGCCCCAGAACTGAGCAAGGGAGCAAAATGGGGTAAAGACTCCGTGTTTTCCTAATTTGAATTGGCCCTTTAGGTAACTGTGCCTTCATTCATTATATTCAAACAGTTTAGTATTCAGCATGTGATTAGCTTAAAAGCATTACTAATCTACTTGCAAATCCGGTAGTCTGAGAAATGAGCGATGGGAAGGCCAGTTGAAAATGGTAACATCTGACCTATTACAAGCCTGGGTGAGAAAAAGGAAATGCTAAGACTGCTGCCACAAAACAAACCCATAAAAGCACAAAATGGGAGTGCAAGCCATTTACCTTTACAGCAGCTGCCTGGTGCATATGAATCAAAGCAGCACCTGCAATACACGGATCTGGTCAATGTCAATTTTCCCCAGGCATCTGGTATTGTCACTTGTGATTTTACTGAAGATTACCCATCAGTCAGTGCAGATTTGTTTTTTAATTGGCCCTCGCTGCCCCTGACACATTTTTCTTGTTCTTGATCCCAGAAGCTTTTGCAGAGAAGAAGGTGGCTACCTGGAGAATATATTCTTAAAGCACACCATGAAGGGCATTCGTGAGAACAATTAAGCTTTTAATACCCAGGGAGGGGGGGAGCGCCCTTGTTTAATATAAGAAAAAAGGAATATGGGGCAATCATTACTGAATTAGGAAGAAGGAGCCAAAGCTTCTGCATTATCATAATCTCAGCCTTGGAAGGTGATCATTTTCACAGTATTTTTTAAAATTTTTCATATACTAGTCAAGGATGACATGCTGGAAGTAAATTATGAACAGGTGGGCAGGGTGTCTGGCGGGCAGCACCACTCATCAGGTTGACAAAGCAGTAAGACGGATCCCAGGATAATCAGCAAGTGGGTAGGGAAGCAGCAGGCAGAATGATTTGCCACATAATATTTGGCATTAATTACAACTGTTGAAATGCTGGGGGTGGTTTTATCTTGAGGTGAAGAAAACAAATATGGTGTGGAAATTCATTTTACCTTTGTGATCTCTAGGTTTGGGAAACATTTGCTATTATGAGGCCATTATATTATGATCTACAAATATTGTACGTTGATCTAATGCATTTCAGACCATACTGACAAATCATTTCAGGAGCACCCGTTTTGACTCTCTCATTGCTCTGCACTGTGTGTTCCAGAAATGAATGTAGAATCATAGGAATGAAGATGTGAAAAAATAGCAGAATTGTTTTTAAACTTAATGGCTTCTGTAAGTGAATGAAAATGTGTCACTAAAATGAAAACACTGCATACATGCCATGGAAAGTTCAAACTGAGACCAATATACCATTCTAAACAGGTATAATACTAAAGCAGCAACAGATTTAAAGCAAGTTTTGGGGTCAAATATGTACACTGCCATAAGGAATACCTATTACTAGTAAGATTAACCCATTTTAGAGTCTCAGCCCTTTTTAGGGTCTATTCAACTGGAAAAAAATTATGAAGGAGTTTGGCTGTTTTAGGGGCAAATTCACTAAGTAAATGATTAGAAAAAATATTTTCCTGAAAAAAAAAAAGGCTGTAAGAGGGAAAGAAGAGGGGTTCCCATTGTGGCTCAGCAGTCACAAACCCAACTAGTACCCATGAGAATGCGGGTTCAATCCCTTGCTCGGTGGGTAAGTATCCAGCGTTATGTGAGCTGTGGTATAGGTTGCAGATGCGGCCTGGACCTGGTGTTGTTGTGGCTGTGGCGTAGGCCACCAGATGTAGCTCTGATTAGACCCCTAGTCTGGGAATTTCCATATGCCATGGGTGAGGCCCTAAAAAAGCAAAAAAAAGGGGGGGGTGGTGAGGAAGAGAAGGGATAGGGAAATAAAGCATAAGAGCACTTGCTTGCTGGCTTGCTTCTACATGAAGGTAAGAACAGGCATAGGTTGACAGACAATGCTGAAAAACCTCAAGTTGCCCCAGAGGGGTGTTGCCTTTGGCTTAGGGCTTGATAATATGGGGAAATGGATTTGTACATGGATATTAACTGTTACGGACTGAATGTGTCCCTATTTTGAAATCTTAACCCTCCCTTTGATGTTATCTAAGGAGGTGGGGGCTTGGGGAAGTAACTAGGCCACAAGGTGGAACTCTCAACGTGGGATTAGTGCCTTTTAAGAACAAACATGGAAGTTCCCTCTGTGGCCCACTGGGTTAAGAATCTGACTGCAGAGACTTGGGTTGCTGCGGAGGTGCAGATTCAATCCCCGGCCCAGCGCAGTGGGTTAAAAGGATCTGAGATTGCCACAGTTGTGGCTGGGATTCAGTCCCTGGCTCAGGAATTTCCATGTGCCACTGATGCAGCCAGGAAAAAAAAAAGAGAGAGAGAGAGATGAGAACTTCCTGTCTCTTTGTTCTGCACCGTGTGAGGACTCAACAAGAATTCATTTACCCACAAAGCAGGGGCTTTCACCGGATGCTGGACCTGCCAGCATCTTGATCTTGGACTTCTCAACCTCCAGAACCATGGGAAATAAATGTATGTTTTAAGTCACCTAGTCTTTGGTAACTTGCTGCCCAAACTAAGACACTTTTAAGTGTTTCAAGAGAAGAGAGAGATAAAGGAAACATAACAATACTTGGTTGCAAAATTTTATAATACTTCATTATGAATCATTGACCCACACTGAGAAGTTTTTCACTTTGTTCAAATAGCATTTAAGTCTCAATAAGAAGCACTAATTTAAACATTCATCCATTTCTGGAGTTCCCATCGTGGCTCAGTGGTTAATGAACCTGACCAGTAACCATGGGGACACAGGTTTGATCCCTGGCCTTGCTCAGTGGGTTAAAGATCCTGAATTGCCATGAGCTGTGGTGTAGGTCACAGACTCAGCTCGGATCTGGCATTGCTGTGGCTGTGATGTAGGCCGGTAGCTACAGCTCCAGTTCGGCCCCTAGCCTGGAAATCTCCATATGCCACAGGTGCAGCCCTAAATAGACAAAAAAAAAAAAAAAGAACAAAAAAATTATCCATCCATTTTCCGTTAAGCTAGGGAGTTCAGCACAATTAATTGAATGAAGAAAACTTATAGGTATTACCAATATTAAAACATAAAAATCAAAAGAAAGCACTACAAGGTCCTCATTAACTGCTCTATAAAATATTTATTTTTATATTTAAGGGTTATTTTAACACTTTAGGACTTATTTAAATTAGCAGAATTGTATATTAACTTCTTGAACACGACCCTGCTCTCCATAGCCCAGGCTGCAGGTGTCTAATACAGTTATCATAGATGATGGATAAAAGGGACCGGCAACTATCCCCTTTTACCTTGGCTACTTTCCAGTCCCCCTGAAGGAGATTTTACCACTGTGCTTGAGAAATAGATGGAAAATATCCAGGATTGAACATGAGTTTATGTATCTCCTCTAGGGGACAGTAAGCTTAATTTAAAAGTTTGAAGAGCTCTGCACTGATATGGGGAAATTGACCCATTCTCACATTCACATGTAGTCTAGGCGGTGTATTTCCTATATGATGTATTCATAAATGTTAAGCACTTAAAATGGGGCCTGATTTGTATTCACTCTTTTTGTGCTAATTGAACTTCTTGTTGTTATCTCTGATTGACTGGTTGATTGACTGATGTTGTATTGTGCGTCGTTGAAAATCTTAAAGGTGCCTAGGAAGTCAGGACCTCTATTTTGATAGTTTGCAACTCTTTTAGCAGGAACATGGATTCTTACTAAATATTTGCCATAGTAAACAAACAAAAAACCTTCCCAAAATATATCCACATTTTAATCCTCAGAACCTATCTATGTCTGTTACCTTATACAGCCAAGAAAAGAGAAAGAGAAAAGCAGGCTCTTTGTAGCTTTGATTGAATTAAGGGTTTTGAGATGAGGTGAATACCCTGAAATAGCTAAATGCAAAATCATGATAACATGTATCCTTATAAGAGAGACACAGAGGGAGATTCCGTCCACACGGAGGTGACATGAAGATTGAGCAGAGTTTCTTTAAAGAGGCAGGTCTTAATGCCTGGGATGAGGATGACCAGCGAAAGCTGGAAGAGGCAAGGAACACACTCTCCCCTACAGACACCAGAGGAGCGGGGCAGGCACCTTGCTGTTGCCGGTGATAGTGATTTCAGGCTTCTAGCCTCGGGAACATGGAGAGAATACAGTTTTATTGTTTTTACGCCACCAGTTACATGGTAACTTGTTACAGAAGCCACAGGAAGCTAATGCATTAACCGAAATGAACAAGTGCAGTTCACCTACCTATAACCAGAGTTTATATTGACTGCAGTCTGCTTCCCCCCAAGTTTCCTATTTTAAATCAGCAGATAAGTCAAGAACATTCAGGTACTTTGATCCTTGCTGAGTTCATTTGTGCTAGAGTTCAGTTACATCAGTTTAGAATTACTGGTGTAGTCAAACAAAGATGCCACTTCCTACACCCATCGTGGGCTGCTGCTACTTGCAAAGTTGCAGCTGCTTTTCTCGCTTGGCTGGGAGGAAAAAACAAATGTCTGTTGCTGTGTCCCTACCATATTCTAGGCAGAGTCATACACCTTCAAAGCTACTGTCCTTAATCTGCACGTGACTTTTTTAATTTTAAATAATTTTTATTTTTTCCATTATAGCTGGTTTACAGTGTTCTGTCAATTTTCTACTGTATAGCAAGGTGACCCAGTCACACATACATATATACGTTCTTTTTCTCATATTATCCTCCACCATGCTCCATCAAAAGTGACTACATATAGTTCCCAGTGCTGTACAGCAGGATCTCCTTGCTTATTCATTCCAAAGGCAATAGTTTGCATCTGTTAACCCCAAATTTCCAGTCAATCCCACTCCCCACCTCCCCCTTGGCAGCCACAAGTCTGTTCTCCATGTCTGTGAGTTTCTTTTTTGTGGAAAGGCCCATTCGTACCATATATTAGATTCCAGATAAAAGTCATGATATCATATGGTATTTGTCTTTCTCTTTCTTACTTACTTCACTTAGTATGAGAGTCTCTAGTTCCATCCATGTTGCTGCAAATGGCATTTTTGTTCTTTTTTATGGCTAAGTAGTATTCCGTCATGTATATATACCATATTTTCTGAATCTATTCATCTGTCAATGGACATTTATGTTGTTTCCATGTCTTGGCTATTGTAAATAGTGCTGCAATGAACATATGGGTGCATGTATCTATTTAAAGAAAGGTTGTGTCCAGATATATGCCCAAGAGTGGGATTGCTGGTTCATATCGTTGTTCTATACTTGATTTTCTGAGGTACCTCCATGCTGTTTTCCATAGTACTTTTACCAATTTACGTTCCCACCAACAGTGTAGGAGGGTTCCCTTTTCTCCATGCCCTCTCCAGCATTTATTTGTGGACTTACTAGTGATGGCCATTCTGACTGCTGTGAGGTGGTACAGCATAGTAGTTTTGATTTGCATTTCTCTAATAATCAGTGATGTTGAGCGTTTTTTCATGTGCTTGTTGGCCATCTGTATAACTTCTTCGGAGAAATGTCTGTTCATTTCTTTGCCCATTTTTCCTTTGAGTTGTTGGCTTTTTTGCTGTTGAGTTGTATAAACTGTTTGTGTATTTTAGAGATTAAGCCCTTGTCAATTACATCATTTGAAACTGTTTTCTCCCATTCTGTAAGTTGTCTTTTTTTTTTAATGGTTTCCTTTGCTGTTTAAAACTTGTCAGTTTGATTAGGTCCCATTGGTTTATTTTGTTTTTATTTCTGTTGCCTTGGGAGACTGACCTGAGAAAACATTTGTACAGTTGATGTCGGAGAATGTTTTGCCTATGTTCTCTTCTAAGAGTTTGATGGTGTCATGTCTTATGTTTAAGTCTTTATGCCATTTTGAGTTTATTTTTGTGCATGGTGTGTGGGGTGTTCCAGCTTCATTGTTGTACATGCGACTGTCCAGTTTTCCCAGCACCATTTGCTGAAAAGACTGTCTTTTTCCCATTTTGTATTCTTGCCTCCTTTGCTGAAGATTAATTGACCATAGGTGTCTGGGTTTTTCTGGGTTCTCTATTCTGTTCCATTGGTCTGTATGTCTGTTTTGGTACCAGTACCGCACTGTCTTGATTACTGTGGCTTTGTAATATTGTCTGAAATCTGAGAGAGTTGTGCCTCCTGCTTGGTTTTTGGTTCTCAGGAAGGCTTTGGCAATTTTGGGTCTTTTGTGGTTCCATATAAATTTTTGGATTGTTTGTTCTAGTTCTGTGAAAAATGTCATGGGTAATTTGATAGGGATTGCATTGAATCTGTAGATTGTTTTTGGTAGTATGGCCATTTTTATGGTATTAATTTTTTCAACCCAGGAGCATGGAATATCAGATGACTCTTTAATGTCATGAAATAGGACCATCTGAGGTCAAAGGCATATTAGAAGATTATCTGTATCTATGTCCTGGCAGAGGCCTGGTAGACTGTACAGGAAATGGATGCTCCCTTCACTTTAGGAATTAATGGGAAAGAAAATATTTTCTTTCATAGAATAATCATTTGATCAATTGATGAATCGATCAAACTTCAGAGAGTTCCCTGAATTGGAATTGGAATTGAGACAAGATTTCTAGCCTCCATAGCTGATGATATTAGTTACTACTCTTATATTAAACAGTGTTAAACTCCCTAACTGGATTTTTTGGAATTGAATTGGAATTGAGACAAGATTTCTAGCCTCCATAGCTGATGATATTAGTTACTACTCTTATATTAAACAGTGTTAAACTCCCTAACTGGATTTTTTTTCAAGGATTTTATCATAATCAGTATGTAAATATATATATATTTTTTTCCAGTTATTTGTATGATCTCTGCATTTGGGAACTTGACAAATGGGTCAAAGTATATACAGCACAAATCATAAGAGAGCATGTACTCATGAAAAGATGTGAGGGGAGCTTCCATAATTATGTCTGAATTCTGATGAAGGGCAAGAATTGAATCCTCATCTTCTAGATGTTCTTCTAGAAGAGAATTTGATTTGCTTCTAGGAAAATGCTAAAAGTGTGAAAAAATGGGGAATGGAGAAAGTGTTTTGTTCCTGTTATTTTAATTGCCTGGACTTCATTTCAAATGGAAGGAGAATATCCTTATAGAAGTATGGCAGAAAACACTTGCCTCACTTCTGTATCCAATCAGATAGCACGGTATCAAAAACTCTATAAGCCAGTCACATTTTTTACCTTTTTTCCTATTTTTTTATTTCTTATTTTTCTGTTGTTACCCTAAGACTTAAAGGGTCATGGTTCCAGAAATGAGCTGTAGGACAGAATTAGTTCTATGGAATGATAATAATAATTGAAATAAAAATGACAACAACAATACCTTGTTGGGAATTTATTTTGTTTTATATACATTATGAACACATTTTAATATGCATATGTAAAATGTGTATGAGTTTAATGTCGACCTAAGCATGCATACATATATAAAATCTTAAGTATGTAATACACAGAGCAAGCAGTGGTATTGATGAGAAAGCACATAGCATTAAGAGACTGGGCTTTGGGACCAGAATGACTCGCCTAAAAAGCCATTCTGCAATTTATTAACAGTCATTCTGCAGAAGTCCCCTCACTTCCTGCCCCCAATGCCCTAACCTGTACAGTAGCAAGGTTAAGGGCGTCCTCCTCACAGCTTTGTTGTATGAATTGATGGGCTGTTCATGAGACGCACTTGGAACAGTTCTTGCTCGTGTTAAGTTTTTAATAGATTATAAATAAACTCCTACCATTCTTCATCACAACCTTCCCCAGTTCGTATTTTTAATACCATTTTATGTGTCAGGAAACTAAAGGTAAATATTTTCATAAACTTACCAAATCTCCCTGTCTCTGTCTCTCTCTGTTTTTCTCTCTCTGACCCTCTCTCTAGCTTAATATACGATCAATTTCCCCACTGTTAGTACAGCTGGTACTGCTTATCAGGTGTTATGCATCTCTGCTTCATTTTTCCAATTTAAAAAATAAAATTACAGTATCTGGCAAATGATAAGTGCTCAATAAACATCAGCTTGTATTATTGTTTTTAGGATTGTTAAACTTACCTGCCCTTCATTGTTAAAGATCTTATCTTTTTTATTTTTTATTATTTTTAAACTATAGTTGATTTACAATGTTGTGCCACTTTCTGCTGCACAGCAAAGTGACCCAGTCATACACATATATATATATATATATGAATTTCCTTTCTAATATTATCTTCCATCACAGTCTATTCCAAGAGAGTGGTTATAGTTCCCAGTGCTGTATAGGAGGACCTCATTGCTCGTCCGTTCTACATGTCATAGTTTGCATCTATTAACCTCAAACTCCCTGTCCATCCCACTCACCCCTTCTCCCTTGAAAGCCACAAGTCTGTTCTCTATAAAACATCGGCTTCTTATTCACCATTTTCTCAGCATTCATTATCACAGTTGAATCACAAGGAACTTATAGATCACAGTGTCATAACAGAGAAATTTATATATGGTTTATGGGGGAAATATGTTCGGTTATTAAGGGAACATAATAGGAAGCTTTTGGAGCCCAGGCTGCTTCTGGCTTGGAATGTGAATAGCATTCTATGCATCTTTCCACGTTACAATAAGGATCATCTGTTTTTGGTTTCGAACTCTGGCCTTTGTCACAGAATGTAATGTCTGTTCCTTTTCAACCCACTCTGAACTTCACCTCGGGGTGAGCCCTGCTGGGGTTTTGCTGCTGCGGCACACCTCAGGCACTTTGGCATAAGAAGGGTGTCTGTGTCTCCCCCTGGTTCTCTCACCGCCACTTCTCTCGTTTCCTTGTCTAACCATCAGGACCAGTGCAGCATTGTTAATTCTTCCTCTCCTAACCGCCCTCCCTTTTCTTGATTTCAGGTTACCTACTTTCTCTAAGCCCCAAAATTAACTTTTAAATTCCTCTCAGTATTTAAGCATCAATTGTTCTCTGCATTTCTGGTGCAGCTAAAGCTCTCTAAAATCATTACTAGGGCATACATCGCTTAAGCAAAAGAAGGATTGAGTAGATTTTCTTAAGAAAAGGTTTTCCTTAAGAAAACCTACTCTAGAAGTCTGTTTTCTTTTTTTCTTTTGTTTTGTAAAGCCAGAATACCTTAGACAAAACATGGTTTTTTAAACTGTCTTTACGTATCTTAACTGCCTTATAAATATGCTCGGCTTATGGTCACGAACATGCTCATTTGTGGTTATAGACACAAAATAAGTACAGTTGACCTTTGAGCGACATGGGTTTGAATGGTGGGTTCACTTACACATGGATTTTTGTCAATAAATACATGGTACGGTATGACACGGTGCACGGTTGGTTGAATCTAGGATGTGGGGCTATAGATACAGATTCATGATTAGAAAGTTAGATGTAGATCTTTGACTTTGAGGAGAATCAGTACCCCTCACTCTGAGCTCTGCCAGGGTCCCCTGTGTGCTGCCAGGTCTGGAGATGGAATGTCCCGATTGCTCAATATAAAAATCTACCCAAGTTAAAGTTCCGTGCCAGTCATGGCAAGACTCCTGTCAAACCCGGAAAACAATAAATTACATTACTGGAAATTAGAAGTAGTACAACCCGTTAGATAGAAGAATCATAATGGCATTCAATGTAGTTAAAATTTTTAAGTGCATGTCCTCCAGAGTTTACTCCATATTTTGTGTGATAATTTATATGTAAAGCACCACCTTCCTTGAAGATTAGTATCAGTATGCCCCATTTAACACATACAACCTCATCTACAGAAGTTCACTGTTTCGCTGTTTGTCACACAAGTGGTATGCAGCACAGCTGAGGTTTAAATCCAGATCTGTGGTGCTCCAGGATCTCTGCTGTGAACATCTCTCTAGATCCTGTGTCTCCTTGAACTACAGCCATGTGTTTTCCTTTCCTTCATTAGCAATCACTTTTAAAGCATATGACTTGCTGTCCCTGCTTCATCACGGGATAATCCTTCAATAAGGGGGTCGTGGTCCCCCCCCACCCCACCCCACCCCCGTCAGCCACAGCTCTCATGGGTATGGAAAACTGGTTAGAGGAAGAATCTGTCACTTGGAAGCATTTACATAAAAAATACCCTAAAAATTCCTGTCTCACTTCCTCACCCCTCCCCTACACCCTAAATTTCATCTGTGTCCATGGCTTTATTTCTACTGGGGAACCTTTTAGGGCTTTTAAGCAGTGGCTCACAGAACTTATGGTTTGATCTGGGTCTTTAAAGATCTAATGATCTTGTGCATATGAAACCTACCATCATGGCCTCACTTAGTGCCATCTATTACCCAAAAGTGTTTCTAGCCGAAATTTGACTCCAAGTATCTCATACTGTAAATAATGGAAAATGTCTTATTCAAAAGTTCATCCAGAATGGTAATGGATTGGCAATCTCTTCTCAGATAGTTTAAAAGTCTGCATTTTCCTGTTCTGAGCAGAGCGTAAACAAATCTGCAAAGTGCTTTTAATAATTTCTCCCTGCAGATTGCACACAGCATTTGAATCGGGAGGTTTTGATTACATGAAACCACTGAGAACAGGATTGTTAATTCCTCAGACACATGAACAGAATAAAGGGAAAATCTTCACTGGAAAGATGATTAAAGACTTAAAGGGAAATGGATTAAAAAGCGAAAATGAAAGGAAGTAAAATGTCAAGAGGCATGTGTATTTGGACATGTTTTCATTTTCCCAAGTACACATGGAAAATTAATATTCACTGAGTCTAATACAGCAATGTCTTAGTGACGCTGTCTACCCAGGAAATGGGGTAAACTTGACAAACAAGGCATCTAATTAACTCATTGCCTAAGATCTTACCTACTCTTAAAAAAAGTTTAAAATATTGTGTACTTATTATTCCATTAATATGTAATGCTAATGTAAAATAGGCTTTTCTGTGTGATTCAAAATGAGTGTTTATACTATATAAGGTAGATGATTAAGGAGAACCTATTGTATAGCACAGGAAAATCTACTCTGGGAGTTCCTGTCTTGGCTCAGTGGTTAAGTAACCCGCCTAGTACCCATGAGGACACAGGTTTGATCCCTGGCCTCACTCAGTGGACTGAGGATCCAGTGTTGCCATGAGCTATGGTGTAGGTCACAGACATGGCTCAGATCCTGCATTGCTGTGACTGTGGTGTAGGCTCCAATTGGACCCCTGGCCTGGGAACTTCCCTATGCCGCAGGTGCAGCCATAAGAAGAAAAAGAAAATGTACTCACAAGTTTGTACTAACCTATGTGGGAAAGAAGAATGGAGAATATATATATATATATATATATATATATATATATATATATATATAAAACTGATTCACTTTACAGTATGCTGAAACTAATAGAATATTTTGTCTACTCCAATAAAGTTAAATTTAAAAAAATTAGTGTTTAAAAATGATGAGAATTCAGTATCCCTGTGTTTAAATTGTCAGTATGTACATCTATGCATAATATATTAACAATCTAAACATTGCATTTTTTTATGGCCACATGTGTGACATATAGAAGTTCCTGAGCTAGGTAGGGATCAAGTGGGAGCTGCAGCTGCAGGCCTAGACCACAGCCACAGGAACGCTGGATCCAAGCCGTGTCTGTGACTTACACCACAACTTGTGGCAACACTGGGTCTTTAACCCATTGAAAGCAAAGGATCAAACCCACATCCTCATGGACGCTATATGGGGTTCTTCACCCACTGAGCCACAACGGGAACTCCAACACTGCCTTTTTTAATGACTGAAAAAAATATCTTTTATGAGATTTCTGAAAAATCAGTTTCCAAATAAGCATGTTGTTCTAAAGAATTCTTTCAACGCTCTCCAGACTGTGGTTCAGGGGTTTATTCTCATCCCCAGCCTCCCTACACTCTGGCAGTCACCAGTCTGTGTTTTGTTTCTGTGTATGGACTTATTTTGAATATTTCACATAAGTGGAATCATACAATATGTTTCGTTTTATGACTGGGTTCTTTCACTTAGAGTATTTTCAAGATTGATCTATATTGTAGCATGTGTCCGTACTTCATTCCTCTTTATGGCTAAATCATTTTCCATTGTCTTCATAGATCACACTCTGTTTATGCATTTGTTTGTTTATAAACGTTTAGAATGTTTTTGCCATCCTGCTATTGTGAACAGTGCTGCTATGAAGTGTACAAGTAATTGAGCACCTGTTTTCCATTCTTTTGAGTATACATCTAGGAATGGGATACAGGGTCATATAGTAATTCTGCACTTAACTTTTGGAGAAGCCACAAAATTGTTTCCCACAGCAGCTGAAACATTTTGCATTCCCACGGTGTACAAGGTTTCCAATTTCTCTGTATCCTTGCCAACACTTTAAATTTTTTTTTTTAGCCATCCCAGTGGGTGTGACCTAGTACTCATTATCATTTTGATTTGTATTTTTCTGATGCCTAGTGATGATGTTGAGCATCTTTTCATGTGCTTGTTGGCCACTTGTATATGGTATTTGAAGAAATGTCTATTCAGGTCCTTCAGCCACGTTTTAATTGAATCGTTTGTCTTTTTGTTGTAGAGTTGTAAGAGTTCATTTTAATTTGACTGCTTTACTTTTTGTCGTTGAGTGGTAAGAGTTCTTTTCCAGTGCCTGATGAATATCACCTGCTAAATAAATGTATTGATTCTGAATCTGCAACTATTCTAGATTCCTCTTCAGCCTTATTTTCTCTGAAAGCAATTTTGTTTTTTGGCCATGGCGTGCAGCAGCTTGATGTGGGATCTCAGTACCAGCCCAGGGGTTGAACCCAGGCTGCATAGGTGAAAACAGCAAATCCTAACTACTAGACCACCAGGGAACTCCCTCTTCTAAAATTTTAATCTAACTTGCAACAGATACACCAGGATTTTATTTTTAGACTCAGCCCTAACATTTTTGTGTATGTTTCTGATTTATGCATTCAAGTATCATAATATCTTTTCCAGGACTATATATTTTTTCCCCTCTGAGGTCACCCTGTTCACCCTCAACTCAGGGGAGGAAGGTATATAACAATCTCATGAATTGAGATACAGCATCTCCCCACCTGTATAAATTGAAAGAAGTTGTCCCTTTATCAAAATCATTTTTATCATTTCCAAAATCACGAGATGTTATAAGTTTAATTAAATATCTCTGTCTCTTGGAATTCCCATTGTGGTGCAGCAGAAAGGACTCCAACTAGGAACCATGAGGTTGCAGGTTTGATCCCTGGCCTCTCTTAGTGGGTTAAGGATCCAGCGTTGCCATGAGCTGTGGTGTAGGTCACAGACGTGGCTCGGATCTGGCGTTGCTGTGGCTGTGGTGTAGGCCCAGCAGCTGTAGCCCTGATTCGATCCCTAGCCTGGGAACCTTCATATGCTGTGGTTGCGGCCCTAAAAAGCAAATAAAATAAAATAAAATAAATCTTTCTCTATCTCTCCTTTTTTTTTTTTTCATTTGGATGCTATTTGGATTTGTTTCTTAACAAGGGGACCTCCCTAATTAAGTATCTCTTACTTGTATTTTACTTCCAGAAACAAAGAATTTTTTTAAATGATTTCGGGTTTTCATTTTTGAAAAAAAAAAGTAAAAACCATACATCATCTAGTAAAGACAATAAACTCAGTGTCTTAAAAAAAGACTTTTCAGTTTCTGGTCTTCTTTTTCCTATATGCAAATTTATCACTTAAAACTATAACCGTTTCCCTATTAGAAATTTTCCGTCACTATATTCTTTCTGGTCCAAGCTCCCTGTTCTGGAATATACTTATGCAACTGCCTAAGGGATGTGAGATTTTGGTTTTATTAAAAAAGAGTCTACTTATTTTACATGTCAACAAAATCGTTTTTGCACACAAAAAGGAGTTCAAGAAACTGTAGGAGCAACTTTCAAAAATCTGTCCTCAGAGATTGTGAGTGAATATTCTGATATTGGTTAATTAAACATGAAGTGCTTGATTTTAGGAAGATGATTCTTTCTGATTATTTTATTACCATGAAAGTGTGTATAATGACCACATGCGGTTTAATATACTAGGCTCCTACAGATGATTCTACATTGCTTTTGTTTCCTTGATGAATTAACTTGTGAAACAGCTAGTATTTTTCCTGTAGAAGCCAAGCCTATTACCCGTGTCCATATGTCTGCAGTAAGAGCGATTGGGAATACAGAAACCTTGCATCTGGAAGGAGTTAGCTTTGCTTCCTCTGTAATGGTTTCCAATCATTCTTCCTAAAAAACCCAGTCTCACAGAAAAAGACTAGACTTTCATGCAAAACTCTGTTAAATTAACAGTTCATCATTTTATAGTACACTATAATAGAACTCTGTGTTCGCTTATGTGCTCTTGTTCACACTCCTGAAATCTCATTACAAAGTCAGTCTTAGACATATGGCTGAGTGTGTAGTTACTTGCTTCTTAAAAGAGGACTGAAGTTAGTCTCTCCTCTCTGCATCTATCATATATGCAAGCGCAATGTGGTTTTATAAGACAATTTCAACATCCTCCCTCCCTTCCTCCTTTCCTACCTTCCTTCCTTTCTTCCTTCCTCCTTTCCTTCCTCCCTCCCTTCCCTCCTTCCTTCCTCCCTTCCCTCCTTCCTTCTTTTCTTCCTTCCTCCCTTCCCTCCTTCCTTCCTCCCTTCCCTCCTTCCTTCCCTCCCTCCCTCCTTCCTTCCTTCCTTCTTCCCTTTCTTTCCATTTTCCTTCTTTCCTTTTCTTTTTCCTGGTAGATTTCATTTCTTCCAAACATACCTGACTTCTTTCCTTCTTTCTTGGACATTAGCTCTCATATCCAGGAGCCCTAAAAACATACTATCACATGAAAATTTCAAACAATAGATCTTATGTCTTTCTACATATTTCTCAACACTCATACATACATATGCACGCATTGTAAGCATATAACGGCTTTGCAGAGTCTTTAAATAGTCTCATGTGAAAATGAAACAGGTTTACTAGCCCACAATACATTATATACAATAGGAACAATATGGTATTTGAAGTTCATAAATATTTTCTTTTGTTTCGCTTGATTTGTCATAATAATTTGGGGAAAGGATAGAGTAAAACTATTATATTTATAAATAGAAAAAGATTCAAGTTATCTTTAAAAATAACAATACTGGGGAGTTCCCATCGTGGTGCTATGGAAATGAATCGGACTAGGAACCATGAGGTTTTTTGTTCGATCCCTGGCCTGTGGGTTAAGGATTCAGGGTTGCTGTGGCTGTGGTGTAGGCTAGCAGCTGTAGCTCAGATTCGACCTGGGAACCTCCATATGTTGTGGGTGTGGCCCTGAAAAGGGACAAAAAGACAAAAAAATAAAAATAACAGTACTGGAAAATACATCATGGTGATTAGCAAATATTAAATGTTCAACCACAAGAGAGATTTTTATTAGGTATAATGAGGAATAACATCCCCAACTGTTAAGTCCAAGTAAGCTGTGGATTTGGACTCTAACTCAACTGGTTTGTTTGTTTTACAAATATCTCTGGTGAAGGAAAAAGACTCCCATAGGCAATGATTCTACTTTGCTTTCCCAGAAAATAGAGTAGTTTTATTCAATTCAAGGAATCTGGGCCCTAATATGTCTGGTTTGCAATTACGGGGAGTTTGAGGGATTTTGAGGCTGATCAAAACATGGCAGTAGTACACACAACCTTTATTTGGACAGGTTTGTGTGTGACCTGGGGAGATCAAGAGATCATGCCCTCGTTAGGAACAAAAATCTAAACCTGCCTGCAGATTAATTAGAACACGTTTCCTAGAGGTTATGTTTTTAACAGAGGGTGAATCACAGTTCTTTATGACTGCCTCCGAAAGGTTTCTGTGTACCTTTTTTTTGTTTGTTTTGTTTTGTTTTGTTTTGACACATTCTGGGGTAGTTTGTCCTGAAGCATATGAAAAAGCTGGACTAATTAAGATTATATACATTTATTAAATAAAAAAAAATTATTCTTGAAATGCCAGAGTAAAACATAATAATTCAAATTGTAATTAGTATTTGAGCAATAATATATATCAATTGCACTAGCACTTTTCTAGTTTACTGCTCATCTGTAATTACTAATTTAATATTTAATTATCACTTTTAAAACATAATGTAAGGTAGTTGGCGTTAAAAGGAAATTGGCTTTGTTTTGTTGAAATCTAATTTTGACAACAAAGCTTTGTATGAGAATCCATTTTATTATTTTTTTCTGGGCTCTCAGGAAGGATTTTATTTCACAGGGCCTTACAGTCAGGTTGTGTGACTGATTTTTTGGCCAGTGGAATATGGGTAAAAGTGAGACACATGAATTCAGAATGATTATAAATCCTCTCGGGAGAACTTCCACTTTATTCCCCTTTTGCGGTGACCAGAGAAGTCATATCTTGAAGCTGGTATCATCAAAAATATGGAAGAAGTTTGAGTATTTAAATGATTGCATTTAACAGAGCCCTCACCGCTCATATTAAACAACAACACAAGAAGCAATAAAATGTTATTGCATTAAGCCACTGCTACTTGGGTGTATTTTCCTGTAGCACACCCTACCCTACTCTAATACAGTAATCAGTATAGTTTTATTTGCCTTCTAAAGTAGCATTTGCCAATTTGACATGGGGCTGTATTATGCTTGGTCAGCAGAATTTAAAAAAATTGACTTTCTATGCCATTAGATAAAGAATACACTATTTTATCGCTATTTGTCGTGATTATATCACTTCATTAATTCATTTGCATGACAGGCCCTGGAATCCATCTGGGTTTGCAGACCACTGTTATATGTGAGTCTTATTTAATGTTATCTAGTGCTGAGCAAATAAGCACTAGCTTTTGTGTATTTATCTGTATAAATGAGTTTTTATGTGCTGCTCAAAGACATCAACACAGTAACAGTTGGATAAATTAAAAAACTTAACATTTTGAAAAGATCCTGTACATGGTTTAGGAGAAAACATAAAAATATAACCTGAAATTTGTAACTATTCCATGTAGGTAGAAAGTTAGGTTTAAAAGTCAAAATTAGATAGGCAACGTGCCTTGAGAAAATCATGTAACTATTAATAAAAATGGTAACTAGGTAAATATAAGTATGGGATTAAGGTTTCTCAAAATCGAAACTATGTGTCCTGAGCATATAAACTTAAGTTTGTGGATATTAATTAAAGTGGGCTTTTGTTCCAGGCAGGGCTATGCTACTAGTTTCAAGCTCATCCTGAGGGGGTTTGTAAATATTTCACTGACTCAAGTGTTGCTAACAGTTCATCACAAAACCATTTGAAGTAGTCATTCTTTTATTTTCTTAGATAAATTTTATTAAGAGGAAATGGATCAGAGGCAGGATATTATATTCAACCAGGAATATAAATTCTAATGGGTAAATTCTAGATACCTAAATAGCTATTTATTTTTATCCTAAATATCTTTTTTTTTTTTTAACATGACCACACTTGAAGCATATGGAAGTTCCCAGGCTGGAGGTCAAATTGGAGCTGCAGCTACATCCTACGCCACAGCCACAGCAACACCGGATCTGAGCTGCATCTGCGACTGCACGGCAGCTTGTAGCAATGCTGGATCCTTATCCCACTGAGTGATGCCAGGGATCAAATCCACATTCTCACAGAGACATTATGAGGTCCTTAACCCAGTGAGGCACAATGGGAACTCCTGGGATATTTTTTTTCTTAATCGCAGGATGATATCTGATTCTTTCTTTCTCGTTGGTTTTCCAGAATTGTTTTGAAGAATATCTTTTCCATCACATGTCTGACTGGTCCTTTTATTTTAAGGACTTTAATAGTAACTGTTGCCATGAAACAAAGAGTATCTGAGATCAACACTGGATAAGAGAAAAATCTTATAGCATCACTGTCTCAGATCAATAATATTGACACTTTTTGTAAGTAGTTAGTCCTAGAGAAACGCTCTTACATACCACTGAGGTGATCTTATTAAATAAAATGTAAGCATATAATGTGAAGTTTCCTAAGATTCTAATTCCCTCACACACTTGCTTAGATATGCCTCAGATGTATGCAGTATACACTTTTGCCAACCCTTCTATCCTTCATCTATCAAGATGTCTCTTTGGTGTACAGTGCAAATAATGCCTGTAGCACCTCTGGCTCCTGTATAGTAATTGTTTGCATGCATTATTCCTCATTTCTCTTTTTTATCTCAATTTTTGCAGGGCTTCAAGGTCAGACAGAGGTGAGAACATAAGGTGTTTGTGTCTTTCTTGATCATGCACACAAGCCTAAACATGTGAGCTGCCTTCTAGATCCCCAGAGAGATACTGGTGCTCTTCAAGTCCCCATGGACATTTTATTCATCAGCCTTTCTTTAGGCTCTTGATTAGTCAGTTATTTGTCCCAAGTCTTATCCATTACCTCAGACAGCTGGGACCCTAAAATGGTGACCTAGAAATATTTCTAAAACTTCCTCTGGGGAGAGACTTTTGACCAGCATGCAGGTCAAATAAAGGTAAGACACTTGAGTGGGGTCTTCCAGAAAACCACCAAGCGAATCAGATAGTGATAATTTATTGGCAGGACCATTTGAAAGAACTCCAGCTTCATTCTTCCTCCTTCAGTCTGATCCCAGGAATGTGAACTATTATTTACCAAGAGTACAGTTTTAATGGAGGAACAGGAAATGTGATTAAGGCACATCAAACTGTCACAAACTCACTCTTCTTACTGCTGTTCAGTCATTTTCTTGAATACTCTCCAGGTTTCTGGGTTAATTTTGAGCTCTTAAAATGGCAGTTCTTCCAATTTTTTTTCATTGCCTTTAGGGAGGGGTGAGGTTTTAGAAGTCTTCACTCTGTCAGTATCAGTGTTATCACCAAATTATAATCTTAAGTGTTAGTTCTGTTATAATATTTGCTTTTCTTCTTCAGGTATTACTGTTACACATGTTTAACATTCTTTGAATGTCTTTTATATCTGTTCCCCTCTTAACTCTTTATCTTTTTAAATTTATTTTTGCCCTCCCTCTTACTTACTCATCTTTTGTGTCTCTTCTTTCTTGAGACACAGTTTGTCCTTTATTTTTTCTTTCTGAGGTGATTTGAGATGATTTTGTCTTCTCGAACTTCTTTCCTGAGTTCTCTAGTTCCTCACTTCATGTCTTCCCGCTGTTTGTCCATTTATATTCTGAATGTGTGAAACTGTAATTTATGACATGAAAATATTTACTTCAGGTATTGTGTTCTAAATGTCCTCAATTTCTATTTTATAATTTTTTGTAACTTTAAAAAATTTTTTGTAATTTGGGGGTAAATTCATTTGGGGGTAAATTTTGCAGTATTTCAGCATGCTCTTGAATGTTGAAAGGTTTATATTAAGTTTCGTCAGAATTTCTCTCTAGGGGTGCTTTTGCTTTTTTTCCTTATATTGTTTATATACATTTTAGTTTTCTAGAAACAGCACTATCAGGAGATCATGAAAATTGTAATATGGATCGATACAAAGGATTTCAGGCAGTGTTTGTGATTTCTGTGTTTAAGCAACCAGCCCCTCCTACACATCTTGCAGCCTTGCTCATTGTGTTCCAGCCAGTGAATGCACCAGATGTGGTCCTGTCTCAGAGGCTTTTCTCCAGATATATGCATTGCTTGCTCCCACATTTCTTTCTTATCTCAAGCTCAAGTCAAGGACTAAGCTCAACAGCCTTCTGAAGAGGTGAAGGTGTAGATCCCATTTAACAGGAGGAAGCAAAGCACGAGGTAGTGAGTTTATTTCCTCAGTTAGAGACCAGTCAACAGTAAGATCACTCAGGCAATCTGTAGTCCTGAAACTATATTCCCACTCCCAACCTACAGTGCTTTTCTCTCAAAGCTCTGTGGTAAAGTGTGTCACCCAGCCATAGTCAACGCATCACAAATCCAGTGCTATCAACTATGGCTATTTTTATTATTAGTTCAGATATGCTGAAGTTAGCATCTTCCAAAATAAATGTTAAGCTAGTCTGTTTAAACTAGAAAATCATCTGTAGTCAGTACTTAAATTTTTTTTTCTGTCTTTTTGCCTTTATCTGGAGCCGAACCCACGGCATATGGAGGTTCCCAGGCTAGGGGTCTAACAGGAGCTGGAGCTGCCGGCCTTCCCCACAGCCACAGCAAAGCGGGATCCGAGCCGCGTCTGCAACCTACACCAAAGGTCACGGCAACGCCAGATCCTTAACCCACTGAGCAAGGCCAGGGATTGAACCTGCAACCTCATGGTTCCTAGTCGGATTCGTTAACCACTGAGCCACGAAGGGAACTCCTAAATTTAAATCTTAGAATAAGGAATAGTCTTATAACATTGAACCAATAATGATAATACTCTCTTTTCTTTACATACCTTTCTTTTATCATGAAAGGAAGATAGCTTAAATGTAAGGGTAAATAACAGTAATGGCACATAATACATAGATCAAACTGTCGACTGGATGTATATGTCATCTCTGACAAGTATCACCAACAACATGTCAGAATTAGGGCTGGGACAGTCATCTATGGGAACTGAAGCTAAATCCTATAATTCACATTATGTTTTATTTTATATGCTAATTATTGGTAAATATTACCACATGCTTAAAACAAAACTTCATTGCTTCGGTGATTTTGTGCGAATGGACTCAGAAGAATTTTACCAGTCTACAGATATAAAGATAAATTCTTAGAACTTGGGAAGAGAAAAGATCCAAGAGATTACTAACAAAATTATATCTTCTAATAATCAAAGCACAAATAAGATTGATTGGCAAAGTTAGTATACTTAAGTTGGTATAACCAATTAAACGGTAAAATTCATAAATGTAAAGACAACGACAAACCATATTGAAAAGAGTACTATATTTATAATTTCTAAGTAGGCTTAAATTTTATTTCTTAGGGAAAAGAAATGCCCATCAAAGCACCAAAAATAGTATTTCTGTCCAATGACCCTATGAACTTCCCTGTGCATATATCCTGTATCCATTCTCTATTCAACCCATCATCCATTATACAGCCCAAGTGATTTTTAAAAATGCTGATCCCTGGATAGCTCCCTTTGGCTGTCTCAGTAATATCCAGGCTGCTTAGCTCATGTGATGAGTATGGTATTTCTTATCATATTTGTCTGTGAGTCTCAGGTTGGTACAGATGATTCTGCTTTTATTTCTCAATCTGATATTTTACTCTGAACCCCCTCTGTGGATAATTCAGTGTGTTCTGCATTTTACTTGTCCGACTCTTGGTCTTCTGATCAACTAAGTAATGAAAAATCAGTCTGATCCAATTGCAGGTTTATTTCAGGCTTACCTTCCTCTGTGTTCTACTTGATTCTTAGGAAAGTCTCTTGCCTATGGAATTTTCCTCTCCTGTCTGTAAGGAAAACACAGCCTTTTTTTTTTTCTTTTTTTGCGGAGAAGGGGGTTGTCGCTCTCTATTGGCCTTTGCTCTTAGACTAATGTCATTTTGTGTTTGTGTGTATGTATGGAAGAGGCTGGAGAGGAGTGGATTTTTCATTATCTGAATTGGTCCTTCAGCACGGGTGCTGTATGTTTCTAGCTCAGATAGGAAAAGACTCGCAGGCTCTATTGGCAGAAAAAAATGCCCATAATCCATCTCTTGACAATTCTAGTCTCTTGAAGATTCAGTCAACCTTACTATCCCTCACTTCCTATGCATCCTTTGAGGTCTTTCCTTTTCCTTTTCCTTTTCCCCTTCCCCTCCTCTCCTGTCCTGTCCTGTCCTCTCCTTTCCTCTCCCCTCCTCTCCTCTCCTCTCCTTTCATAAGTTCCCAGGCTAGGGGGTCAAATGGAGATGGAGGTGCAGGGTTATGACAAAGCCACAGCAACACCGGGTCCACCACAGCCAAAACGGTATCAAATCCGAGCTTCACCTGCGACCTATACTGCAGCTTGTGGCAACACCAGATCCTTAGTCCATTGAGTGAGGCCAGGGATGGAACTCACATCCTTATAGACACTATGTGGGGTTCTCAGTCCAACGAGCTCCTCTTGGAGTTATTATCTTAATCAACTGTTTGGCCCCCTGAGGAGGAACGTAGGCTCACTTTCTGTTTTAGGACATGACCCGAAAGATAAGGAAGTCTTTATCTTTAGTCTTATTTTCTTCATCCCTGCCTCCCATCTCCTCACAGACTGAGGACCTTGTAAACTAATACCCATGAGGCAATGGAGAGGAATGGTCCTGCCAGCGACATCGTTTTCAAAATCTTATATCTCAGCACAGAAGTTTTAAATTTGCCCCCATTTTGTCATCATTGCACTTTCCTTGCCCAGTTTCGCTTGCTGTAAATGAATACCTCTTGTCTCATGTTCTCAGTGTCAGTAGTGTGTAGTTGTTAGAAGAGCAGAACATTGTAAGCTATTTGATGCCTAAAGTTTATAATCTGCCATAAAAGTAATATTTAATATTGATCTTTCAGTTTTCAGGAGATGGCTTCCTTCATCAGGAGTCACAGGGCTCACTTTCTTATCCACAAAGTAAAGTACATAAAACAATGCAACTACTCTGGGTTCCTTTATTCCCTCCCTCATCCTCGCAATCTGCCCTCTCTCATGCAGAATGCTTGCAAATGCCTTCAAAGCAGTGAGGTACCTTCACTTTTCTTTCACTTAGATACATTGCTTCCTTTGCCTGGAGTGCTCTTGCATGTCTTCACTGCTAGGTTAATTTACTTTTTCTCGGATTCTGTCTAGAAATTCTGACCTAGATAGACTTTTATAACCTTCCTCCTTTTCTCCAGCAGCAGGCTACTTGCACCATATATCAACAATCTGTTTACTTGTCTGCCTCAGTCATTAGGGCCATGATATAGTTCTGTTATATCCTCATCTACATTAGCCAATGGCAGTGGACTCCATTAGCCAATGGCAGTTAGACTGGCGATTTCACAGGCTCTTGCTTCATCCAGGTCACAGAGTGAAGAAGATATGCAATCACTCTCAGTGGGTGTGCCAACTGAATGAGAATTCAGTCTTTGTTGTTATAAGTCATTTACATTTTAAAATAGGTCGTTGCTAATATCTCAGCTTAAGATGAAATAGCAATAAATAGTCTGATTTAGTGGATTCACTTAGCATTTAAGAATGTATCTTTATTGAAATAAAATAGTGCACGATATCCAAGTATGTTAACGTTATCGTATAATGATTTTCCACATCATCTAAAACAATTATGTACATCAAGCTCTGTATTTAACAGTAGCAAGGTTTTTGAGGGCTGCTGTGGTCTGTAGAGAGAGAAACAGAGACAGAGACAGAAATAGAGAAACAGAAAAAGGAAGAGAGAGTAAAAGATACATACTGACAGAGTGTGCTTGAGAACACTAAGGTGATTTCTAGGAATAAAGCACTAATTAAAAAAAGAAATGTAAGCTGTGACAGCTTAGAGGAGCCTAGAAAACAGGGTAACTAACTGTAATATGGTTTCCTGGATGGGATCCTGGAACAGAAAAAGAATATTAGGTAAAAACTATGGAAATCTGAATAAATAAATTTGAATTAAGTGTGGACCCTAGTTAAAATAATGTATCAATAGTTGGTTATTAATTGTGAAAAATATATGGTACTAATATAAGATGTTAATGATAGGGGAACTGGAGGAAGATATATGGAGACTATAGTCACAATTTTTCTGTAGTTCTAAAACTATTCTAAATTTTTTAATCTGTTTTTCAAAATGCAGGGCACCAAGTAAACATAAAGAATTATGGGGAAATATTTAAGTATTTTATGTATAGATAATTATATAAATTATGTACTAATGTTTTATAGTTAATGTGTGTTTAGAAATCACTTGTTAACATGTAAATTTTTAAAAATCCATTCTTACAAAGATCTTCTCAGGCATTTCCTGAAATATGAACTGAGGAAAATATTTTCAAAGGGAAAATAACTTATTAAAATATCCTGTAGAAAAAAATAAGGGGGATATTTAATGTTACATTTATATTTTGTATAATTAATATATAAATTTTCTACTGGGAAAATATTTTACTAGTCTTTCTTTAACAATTCCAATTAGTGTAATATTCAGGATTTTTACAAGAGAGTACTAATTACTTTCATGTTTGAAACTCTACATCTGCAGTGATAAATTTTCAGCACACAGTATCCCCAAAAGACTAATTAAATGCAAAGTCAAAAAACATTTTCTTTAATATATTCAAAAATATATATAAATATTTAAGGTAAGGAGAACCCTTTTACAATTAAGGTGATGAATTTTCAAATGGATTATTTTTTTAAAAATAAACTTTTATGCATTATAATGATAATTGGTTATTTGAGTTATTTCTTGAGTCTAGAAGGTAGAATATATTACTATAGATTATATCTTTACTAGTTAGGTTTTTGTTTTTCCCCTGTTAATTGTACCCATTTAGATGAGTCAATATATTTTCCTTTAAAATGCAATTTAAGTGAGCCAAGATTTTCCTAGTAAAACGATTTATAATGGCCAAAACACCATTTTTTCGAAGTTCTATATGTAAAATTGTTAATTTTCTGGTTTTTTTCTCTCTATACAACAGTGCTGTCAAAAATAGCTATAGAGATACCAATTGATAGTAAGATAATAAAATACAGAAATTCTTTGTAGCGTCTTACGGTTTAAAAGGCTACTTAAGGACTTTTGAGCACAGCGAAAAATAAACCCTATCAGAGAGGGGAGGACATTTGATACATGTGTGGCAGTTTTCTTTGAAAAAAGGGTATTTACCACTTAAAAGTGAATAGGACCCCTATTATACTTTATGAACTAAAATATATTTTTTTATTTTTGATGACAATATTTTGATCTAAGCCAATGTAAAGTAAAATTTGTGAGCTTTGTATGAAATGAAGTGATATCGTTCTGAATATTGAGTATTATTGGTCTAATCTTCACCCCAGTGCTATATTACCATGTGTTATGAAGTTACATTTTCAAGGCATCTGTTTCCATCAAGACATTAAGGTATTGACATATGCAAATCATAAGTTTTATAACTCTATGGAATATAATATGCCTTTTATCTGCCATTATCGACCCTGTTTAATATTAATTTAACTTTCCAACATAAATCTTTATATCACTAAATAACTTTTTTATGAAATATCAAGGACTTTTTCACTCACTTTTTCAAGTATCTAAAAATTCCTTTTTAGAGGACTATCCAAGTTCCACTCATTTCTTTCTCTCTCTCTTTTTGTATAGATACTGCTTGATATTTAAGGCAATCTTTCAAATATTTATTGAGTATTTACTGTATTCTGGGCATAGTGCTGGGTATTGGGAACATAAAGTTAAACCAGCAGTGATGACCCTTTGGTCTTGGGGTTGACAATGTAACAAGGAAGAAATATTATAGTAACGAATTCATGGGTAAATAAATAATATGACGCAAACCCTCAAGAGCTATATTAGTAGTTTTATTTGTAAGAAGGAGGTTAGTCAGCTTGGTCAGGATTATGAATTCAGAATGTGGGAGAGACAGGATTAAACCAAAGTATGATTTACACCAAAGTAACAATCATTACAAAACTAGTATTACACTTGAAATGGCTGAGACGCCTCATGAATGCAGTCAACTGTCCTATATCTCTGAGCTGTAATGCTTAATAAATCACTGTTTTATATCTTCCTTCTCACCACCTCAATACTAATTGCCTTTAACCATGAACATCCTAGTAAAGGGTAAAATTAACACAAATAGCACATAACTGGAAAAAAAATGATACTATGTAAGTAAGAAATGGAATGAAGGTGACGGGGTATAATGAAAGTACAAGTGCACAGTGAGTTTTTATGTTTCCAATCAAGCAGTTCTAACGTACTCCTCTCTTGGTTAAAAACCTAACTGCTCTTGCACTAAAGTACATTTTGAGCACAGAGTTCTTAATTGGGACCAAGCCATCAGAGATGACAGATGTTAGTGTACTGGTCAAAAGAGAGAATGGTCACACTGATTTAGGTGACAAAACTGCTATGGCAGTGTCACCTTGTGAAGAGAGTGACATTGGTGACAATTAGAGAGAAAACACCTCTCTGACAGTGAGGGCAGTGAAAATGAACACCAGCGGGAAGAAATAACATGAAATGAATTAAAAAGAGGGCAAGAGAGAGCTGGTAAAGTGTGGTTTCAAAATCGTTCCTAGGAAGAATAAGCAAACATTTTTGTTTATTTTTTTTAACCTAAAATCAGCTTCGATCCTTGTTAGTTGGCTTAATAGACTCCATAATAATGATAGTTTAAAGGAAGATAAAATATCACATTGCTGCAGTTAAATATGTAATTGTGATGCAATTTTTAGAATCTGGTGTTTGATGGTTTTATCTTTCAGTCCTATCAGTAGCATATTCACACTTCTGTGATCCTTTTAAACTGTTCATATTTCTGTACAAGGTTATGACACACAGGTGGTGTTTTTCTCTCCGGCTTTCTTGGACCAGAGAACTTCAGGGCCGTCAGGGCACTGCATTTTCCCTCATGCCATTGCTTTTCATTTGTAAATGTCAGTTTAAAAATGCATTTCATGTTCTCTCTAAATGGTAATCCCATTTTTATATCCATTTTATTTATTTTCTTTGCTTCAGTTTATTCCTGCATACTTTCTCATACAGACCTAACAGATTTTGGTGACAAATACAGTCAGATACAAAACTAGAAGGAAAACTAAAACTGTATATGTGTAGAGGCATTTTCAGTTACCATCATTCCTTGATACAAAACCAGGAAGAAGGAAGGACAGAAATTATTATCCCTATTTTATTAATGGAGACACAGGTGCTAAAATACTGAGTGATCCCATGCAAAGTCAAGCTGTTAAACTTTGCTATATTTAAACATAAAATATTAATAGGATCCATAAATGGATCCTCAGGAAACTTCACTGGTTTTCACTCTAATTATGGCCTGCTCTTGTTTCTCACGTGTACACATGGCAAGCCCAAGCTCCCCTTTACACTACTTCTCAGTAAATACATTGGTTTAATATGGGCAACCAGGTCAAGTAATTTCTGTGTGTCATGGCTGTACTTTTATCTGGTAGAAGAACAATCGTTGACTCAGAAACAACATGAATATCCATACACACTTATATTGCAAATAGCCAAATGTATACTTTAATACACACACCTCTGAAATATTTGTTGCTTATTTTTTAATTTTTTTTTTAATGTGCCTGCAGATTGAATGTTAAGACTTTCCTTTATTAGGGCAACACATTTCCATACTACTACAACTCTCACTCTTGTTCTCATTCTCATTTTCTCTCTCTCTTCCCCTTTTCTGGTATCTAGGACTAGGTAAAGTATAATTTTGAGAAATTTCCTTGATAATTTCTGATTTATCAGACTTCATCCAAAATATAATACCTACATGTGAGCAGTGTCAAGGCTCTTGGGTAAGTCCTCTCTAATATACCAAAGGAAATATGTTTCCTTGGAGAATGTGTAAAGGCTACAGTAAAATTTGGAAAGAAATATAATAAATGGAGTTTTCATCATACTATTTATATTTCCTTTTCTGTAAAATGTCCCTTTTAGAAGTACTACTTCTGTTTCGGTTACACCATAAAATTCCCAACACCCACTGCTGAACTAAATCAAAGCCAATGACCATATGGTTAAATTATTCACCACGGAATACTGCTTCTGAAAATTCTTTCTACTTTGGCTGCCGCAGTCCCCAGCCAGTCCTGATGCATTAAGAATGTCTGACGCATTAGCATATTTTATAATTGAGCTGAGAAATGATGTTACTATTAATTTATTTTTGAAATATTAACTTGCTTTTAAAGAAAGTATAATGCATAAATGTCAGAAATATTTATGACAACACAGTGTTATATCAGGTATGCCCTTGAAATTCCAAGCTACATTAACATGAAGATTACTGTGCCTTTGAAGAAAGTTCTCACTGTACAAAGGAAAACTGTAGTTTGAATCATGCTATAGGGCTGTAGAGCAGCTGTCCAATATGAAGAAATAAATAATGGCACTGACAAAATAATTAGCTACCATTATAGTATTAAGAACAATTTAGAGGCATTGGTAAATAGTGAAATTTATGCTAATATTGATTTTCTATGAAACGGTATTACACTTCTAATTTATAGAATGTTGCTTTAGCGTTTAGTTATGCATTGTATCTTCCATGCTCTAATAATTTCACATAAATCTTGTTTTCTTCCAAAATTTCAAATTATTCATTGTAAGAAACGAAGCCACTTTCTACGCATCCCTCATGGCATCTGTGTTTATTCAATGCTTAAGCATAATTCTCTTTTGTACCCTTAAATAAATGTGGAGGTGGCTTAGGTAATATCAATTGATAATCTGGACATTCAGTAGCACTTGTAGCTAGGTAATGCTTTTGTGAGAGGAAACTCAATGTCATTGGAACCATGAATAGCCTCTCTTCCTACCACCATGGCTAAACTATTCATTGTCCATAATGCCACCAGGGGGGCATTGGTGGTGGATCAGGCCATATATCTAAAAACCCTTGGAAATATCTGGTATTCCATTTCCCTTAGTGAATGATTCTCTGATAAATGGCTACAGGTTTCTTTGGGTGAAATATTGGGGAAATTTCTGCTCTACACTCTTCCTGTGGTGTTATTAGGGTCCTTCTTCAAGATGACTTTGGCTCCACTTAGTTTGAATAGCGTTTGAAACTGGTTTAGGTCTGGATATTGGCTAAGATGTGCAAATATTCTATTTGGTTGACACTGATTGTAGGTTACACAGATCAGTCAGTGTCTTTGTTGGCTGCTCATGTCCCTTGACCCTAGGAACACCATGGTAGATTAGCCACATCTACAAATTCTGGGAGTCATCATTCCCTGGCTTTCAGTCTGCTTCTTGTAGTAATATATCTACCTTTCTTCTTAAAGTGGAAAACCTGTCCTCTACTATTGCAGAATCCTATATTAGCCCCATTAATTGCAGGAAAATATGTTCCGTAACCTCAGCGCCATCATCAACTCTGGCTTCCCAGTGATGCCCAGGCCCCCCATATCATAGCTATTATTATTTGTTTTTTTAAAAAGAATGTCTCTAAGTGCTTCCTGGATACATGGCTAACGGTCTCTTCTCTGGTCTTATATAATGTATATGTATTGGCATCCTCATCTCTTTGGGGTCTGTGATCCATTTTTCAGTACTTTTCCACCTCCGTATTATCACTGTCCCATTAATTGTGAGCCACTGATTTGTCCGTGTTCCAAGTAGCAAATCAAGCTGTGTGTTAGTGCTGGCTCCAGAGGTATTTGTCTTGAATCACATGAGAGAGTACTTCATCAAGAAATTTCCTGTGCTTTACCTGTATTAGAGCCATGGATGAGTAAACCCCCAAAGAGTCTTGTGAGTACTTCCAAGTATTCAGTCTTATGTAATTGTTGAAAAAAATGCCATTAATGTGAGAAGACAAATTCCAGAAGGGAAAAAGAATTGAGAGGCATATAATCAACAAAAGACTCATATTCAAAATATATATCAACGAGGAGAAAAAAAAAGCAAACCCTTAAATAGAAAAATGGGCAAAGGAATTCCAGTTGGTTGATTTCACAATGGCTAGTCACACTTTATAGAAAAGTGATCAAATTCTTTAGCCATTAGGAGAAATTCAAATTAAAATAAAAATACAAGGCTACTTCCTACCCATCAAAATTGCTTAAATGAAAATTTCAAAGAGCAAATATATATCAAGAATGTGGGGAAACCAGGACTGTCCCACTCTGCTGGTGGAAATAACACTGGTTTAAAAAAAAGCTGCTTATCTATTATCACATCCTCCCTCTTATCTATCTTTCAAAATCCATTCCTAGGCATACTTACTTTCAGTTAAACCTTCTCTTCTGTTGCTCTCGTTATTAGTTATGGTACTGGCCTCAGAACGGTCTGTCTTCCACTTGCAGGAGTTGAGTCTTCTTACATACTATCATAAAGGCCTGGTGACATTCACATGATGCCCTGAGATGATTCTTGGGTGATTAAGCCTATAATTTCCTTTTAACAATGCATTAATGATACTTAACAACAACCAACCAAAAACTATGCATTCTTATAATTGCCCTTGCCAGTGTATCCCATAAATGCTAGATATTCTCTATATTGTCTGTTACTTCTTATAAAAAGCTATTTTTAAAATTTTCATCATACTACACAACATGTGAGATCTTACCAATTGTGAAGTAATAGAGATTCTGTGATTCCTAGGATATTTACCGACAATATTGTCCTTTTTTTCATTAGGCTGATAAATTATTCAGTCCCACACAATAATATGTGTAAGCAATTTATTTGGCAGGTGCAAGGAACATAAGTTGTTCGAATAGGGAATTGATGAAGGAATAAAACCCAGCCAATTAGAGCCAATAAAGGGTTCATTATTAACCCAGCTGACTACAAGTGGCTGAAGTTCATTCCTGTAGGACATACTGGGAAACAGTTTAAAACCCATGGTTCTGAATTACTATATCTATATAAAAGTTTGTTGAGGGCTGCTCCCCAGGGTTGTTAACCTAGCACTTTGAGCTCGCTGGAATGACAAAAGCAGTGTGGCTTTCCCTAGTGTCGGGTAATAACACAGACACAGAGGTGTAGATTCTGACAACTTAATGCTGTTACAGCTAATTCTAAATAAATTTCTGTGAATATGGTCCACTGCTACTTATTTATAAGTGGACTTTCATGGAAAAATTGTTTTTCTTTATAAAACTTGTCATGTAAGATATAGATTCTCTTTAAAACTTCTATTTTTAAAAAAATATTTCTTGTTGAATATAGGTTGTAGATAAATAGATGAATTGATAGATTGGTCTATTTCCTGGCATTCCTAAGGAAGGTATACATATGTAATCTCAGAAAATACTAATTTCAACAGTCTTTTTATAAAGGGATATAGATATTTACCTATAAAATTATATAATTACTACACCTATAACTATAAAATGAAGACTCTTGTTGGAATTTGCGTTGTGGTTAAGAATTCAACATAGTGTCCATGAGGATGCAGTTTGGCACCTGGCCTCACTCAGAGGGTTAAGGAACCAGCTTTGCCACAAGATGTGATGTCGGTCCCCGATGAGCTTTGGATCCTGTATTGCTGCACATTTGCTGTGGCTGCAGTGTAGACCTGCAGCTACAGCTCTGATTACACCTCTGGCCCAGAAACTTCCATATGCCGCAGATGCGGCCCTAAAAAGGGGGAGGAAAAAAAGACTGTTGAATATATTATGATTTCTGAGTTCTGTAAGGCTTTAGAATATATACACACAAATACACACATAGTTAGGGATATTTTTCTCTAACCTTTGTTTTTATTGTGATGAAGTAAAATTAGAATAAATATTTACTCTCACTTTTAAAAATCAGATACATAAAGAAGCCTTTGTCATAGCTATACATTTAATGAATTTTCCTGAGATTTCTCAGAATTAACTGAAAAGAAAGAAGTAATTAAAACTTTTCCCACCCTTACCATTTGTCAGAAGTCTTCTAATACATTACGACATTTAAAAACATAGTTTCTAAATCCGGGGCACTGCCTTTTGTGCCAAATTTCACTTCTTCAAGATCTACAACCCAGAGGCACTTTGAAGATAAGCGTGCAGGCAGTTGAGTAAGTGTGACTCCTTTTCACACCGTGGAAACAACCTTTAGGAATTTTATTCTAAAATGCTTTCTTTATTGATATCCTCAAGCATTTCTGTTCTTGTAAGGTTTAGATTCTTATAAAAAATGAAGAAATGGCTGTTCTTTGACCTTAAGATTATTCTACTGCTGTAACAGATATCATTTGTAGAAGCTTCAGTACTTTTTAAAGGCAAAAGTGACCTTGGAATAAAAAGAAAGTGACCTTGGAACAGATCTCATAAATGTTCACCTCTCTCCTGTTCATGTGCATCTTCCAGGCAATATAGGCTTCCGAGGAACTCATACAAAAAGAGTAAATGCCATATGTTACTTTGAAATATTCTACTATACAGGATTTATATTGCAATTTAAAATGAAAATTTCTTAGATTCCACTTTTGTATATTGCTCATTGTTGCATCCTTTGGTCTTGCCTAAATACGTATGCCCTGAAACTTCTGGAGAGTGGAGAATAGAATGTTAGAGGAAAATGAAGAAAATATACCAGTTCTTATTTTTAAAACTGCGAGATTGTTGTAGAAAAGAAACACATATATATCTGGAACTTAATATGCTGCACAAATGAACCTTTCCACAGAAAAGAAAATCACAGATTTGGAGAACAAACTTGTGGTTGCCAAGGGGAAGGGGAGGGAGTGGGATGGGACTGAGAGTCTGTGGTTAATACATGCAGACTCTTGCCTTTGGAATGGATAGGCAATGAGATCCTGCTGTATAGCACTGGGAACTATGTCTAATCACTTCTGATGAATCTATACATGTATGTGTAACTGGGTTACCACGCTGTACAGTAGAAAATTGACAGAACACTGTAAACCAGCTATAATGAAAAAAAAGTCGTTCTAAAAATAAAAGAAACACTTTGAATCAGTAAAAGGAGCACACCCTTTTATACATCGTAGAGTGAAAATCCTGGAGAATCTCTTAGCTTTTTTTTTTCCTGATATAATGAATCAAGTTTTTATTTACTGTTGAGTTTCCTTGGATAATTATATACCATTGTTCTATATATACATATATAGTAAATATATACACAACAAATCATTATTATATTCTTGTAAAGATACTGACTCACTAACTAGATAGGTCTCTGCCTAAACTCATGTTCTTCATAACATCTAACATGAAGGATCTGACTAGAAAGCATTCACGTGAAAACAGTAGGAAGGGAGAATCCTGCTGGCCGGGGTCCATTCCAATAGTGTCAGTTATTGTGGCCCCGGTATCATTTCTCATAAGGCCACAGTAGTGGCAGTGGCTCAGACAGCAGTCATTTTAATCTCACGGGTCTAGCCTAGGGAAAGTAGCAGCTCTTATATTCTGAAAGATATCATGTCACCAATTGGCCCCTTTGCAGCCATTTTTTAAATGAAATTTCTTTCTTTTTCTTTAATAATGACTGATGCAGGGAGGTTGGGGAAATTTTAGTGTTGATTTCTTAAAAAATAAAGTCTCCTTGCTTCTTTCTTTCTTCCTTCCTCTCTACCTTCAAAGTCTGATAAGGATTATATGTCGTGTATATAATAAGGTCTGAATATACGTATATACATGCTAGGAAACATACTAGCTTTCAAAGAAACAAAAATGAAGAAGGTATGTTCCATTTTTCTAAGGTATTTATGGTTCGTGTTTAGAAACAGTCCCTCATATAAGCAATTTTTGCACAGTTATGTAGCAAATATTATGGTAGATAAACTTGTGAAACGTAAGGGAACATAGAGAAGAAATTATCACAACCCTGTACATTAACTATACTTCAATAAAACTTTAAAATTAGATTACATATATATAAAAAAAAAAGAAAAAGAATGGAACATATTTACAGGTGAGTGCTGAGAAATAAACCTGGAAGAACAAATTCAGGTAACAATGAATTGAGCAGTATCCTGCTCTTACGTTGTTTTTAAGATTTCCATTCTGCCTAGCAACACAGAAGGACAGGCCATAAAAGAAATATTCTTGTGGGGATTCGCCTTTATGAAATTAACATCAGAGTAACTCACCTCTACCGTTATGACAAGTTGTAGGTGGTTGATGGCATTCTCTAGATGGTCTTTCTGACTCTTCCCTTCGGTTTTTGCAACAGTTAATAAAACAAAATTTGTGTATGGATACATTTTTAACAAAAGAATTATATATAACACATGCATTATGTATAAATACATAAATATGTTTATATATATAACATATATAATTTGATATATATGTGTACATATATGTGTATATATATCACATTTTCTTCCTTTTATTGGTATGTCCTGGAGTTCCCTGGTCATTCCTCTGGTGTGAGTTCAATTCCTGGCTTGGGAACTTTTGCATTCCATGGGCACGGTCACACACACACACACACACACACACACACACAAAAGCATGTTCTTTTCTGCCCATATGATTATGATGAAACTTAAAGATATATTTTTAACATACCTCCTTCAGAATTATTTTATGCAGAAAAAACCTTTAAAAAAACTATTTTTCTTGTAACACATTAGTTTTAGACAACTATTTTTTAGAAATATCTTTCATCTTTTTTTATAAAAGTAATCTGTTCTAGATCAGTTTTAGTTAACAGAAAAATGAAGGAAAATGTAGTATTTAGGGAGTTCCTATTGTGGTTCAGTGAAAACGTATCTAGCTAGTGGCCGTGAGGATGTGACTTTGATCCCTGGTCTTGCTTATTGGGTCGGGGATCCGTGGTTGCCATGAGCTGTGGTGTAAGTCACAGACACGGCTCTGATCCTGTGTGGCTGCGTCTGTGGCCAACAGCTGCAGCTCTGATGTGACCCCCTAGCTTGGGAACTTCTATATGTTGCACCCACAGCCCTAAAAAGCAAAAATAAAGAAGTATTTAAGTCAGGAAGAATGTTATACTCAGGACTGGCCCAAATCCACTGGTCAGTTGTTGTTTTCACGTACCCCGTACAGTTTAGAGCAAGGTTCCTTTTGGACTGGATCATTCTTCCTTTTAGGAAGCTGTCCCTCATTGCAGGATATTTAACAGCATTCCTGGCCTCCACCAAATAGAAGCAAATACTTACCATCCCCATGAAAACAAAAATATGTTTTCAAACATTGTTTAATGGCTTTTGGGAAGCAAAACCACCCCTCGTTGAGAACGACTGATTTAGAGAATTACAGCAACTTTCAACAATTTCTAATGAATTCTAAAACTGTAGATTATATACCAGGAAATTGTGCCTTAAATAAATACAATAAATACATACATTATTTCTCTAATGTATTCCTCTCAAATGAAGTTATTATTAGCACAAATTATATTTAATGTATGAGCAAATTAGATTTGTCTTTGAATGTTATATTGTTACTTCAAGAAAAATACTCAGTCTATTGTTGGCATGTTGATTCATTTCACATTCATTAAGGTATTATTCTTCCAGAGAAGAAATAAAATGCCTGGGATCTCCAATGTGACATCCAAAATGATTTTTTTAAGTGTTTGTCTATAACTGGAATTTATAAACCTCAAGCAACTATTTTAATAACTGATTGACAAACTCACATACTATTAAAATACACCTTAAATTCTAATGATTCTCTGACTTTATCTAATTTGGTCAAGCAAAATGAGATAGCAAGTAATTTAACAAGGCTTCCAGTAAGACAATCTTGTTTGCTCTGCTTTCTCCCATCTTTCCTAGTGTATCTAACATTATTGTGGCAATAAAATCTCCTTGTATAAGCATGCATATGCCAAGGAATTAATAAATAGACAAAAATATTCAAAATCATCAGTCATCTACATAGGAGACTAAAGGATTAAAAATCAATGGAAATAGACTAAGAAGTGGCAAGAATTCTAGACCTCAAAATCTAGACAACCTCTCCTACGAGTTCTACCAGAGACAGTCCTGAGTAATATGTATGCAGAGAAAAGAAGCTAAGCAAGCATGCTGCAAAGTGAACCTCAGTTATGTACTCAGACTTGAGTGTTGAATCCCAATAAGCAGGGCTGAACGAGTGGAGAAACCCCTCTCTAGGCTAAAGCTTAGCAGTGTGCCTGGAACCCAGGTGAGCTCCACCAGTGCCCATCCTTGCTCCCTGGTAGTTTTTGTTCTGCTCTTCCCATCAGATAGAAAGATCAAGAAAAGATTGATTGATTGGAAAGGGCTTTCCCATCACACTAAAAATTCACTTGTTAAGAAATGTGATGATTTTTGTACACCTATAATTGAAATAAAATTCATTAAGCAAAAAAATAAAAAATAAAGTTGTGCCATTGTCATTATAACGTGTCGCTGGTTATGTGTAGGACCTTTCCCCCCTTTTTAAAGTTTAAAGTGAAATAAAATCCATTAAAAAGAAAAAAATAAAGCAATATAAAAAGTCAAAAAAAAACTAGTAAGAAAAAAAATTTAAAGTTCATTTAGTTTCATATTATTATAGCCACCACAGGTTTCTAATGGTTTCTACCTGCAAGATATATATATTTTTCACCCTGGCAACATGAAAGTTGCTTGATTAAATTTTTGCTAAGGAATTGTTAGAGAAAAATTTTGAGAGAGAGAGAGGTGAATTTGAGGGAGAATTATGTCCTTAGAGCTCGAGAGCAGATTGAGTTACAAAACGATGCTGGCGATTACAGGTTAGGGGATTACTCTGGAGAGTAAATAGGTGTCTAAAAATAAGGCTTTCTGTTCTGAAGGACAGGAAGTTGTTCCCCAGTCAGGCATGTGTGTAATCTTCCAGTTTACTTAAAAAGTGCCAACACTATACATGGTACTGCATGACCAGGGAAGAGGCCATCCTGATGTATTCAGTCATTTTTCCTGTTTGAAGGGCAGTTCATACACTGGGGAGAGGCACAGACATTCCGCGTGTATGTTGGCAGGTGTCCCTGGCTGAGCATGACCCAGATGAAGGCAGCTCTTTTACCAGTACGGAACTGAGACTTGGCCATCAGGTTCTGTGGGGTTCAAAGGACATCAGAGGCACCACATTTTCTCGTGTCTCAGATTCACAGTTGAATCTCATGACATAGACTCCTTGGACAGGCTGTGATTTCAGTTCAGCTCTTCAAAAGAACTCACTGAGTAGGGGAGAGAATGTAGATGCCTCTCAGGACCTCTCCTTGGCTTGCGTTTTTACTGCAATTGTTTCTCATCAGCTTCTTGGGTGAGGTGTAGGTAGCTCTGTTCTTTCTTTTCATTTATCCTTCTGTTATTAGTACTTAGAGCCAGATTAAACCACTCAAACCGCTGACCCCCTTATCTTGCCAGGAACTGACTGTTCCAGATCAATGACTGCTCTACATTTTGACTTTGTGAATCTTCAACCCATACCCTATCTTGTCTCACCCTCTCCTCCCATCATTCCCATTATCCTATCTTGGAATTTTCACATCTCTCTTCCTACACTCCCCAGGCAGCCTGATGCTAACCTTGAGACAGGTTACTTCAGCCACAAGCCTCTATTAAACCTGCATCAGGGAGCCTGAACCTGCTCTCAGTGCTCCTGGCCATTTGCTGGTCAAGAAACCTACTTAAAGCTTCAACGCTTCGACTCCCTGCCTCTGTTTACTTCAGCTCCAAACCCACAGCCCTTTCCCACTCTAACAATTAGCACTGATCTTGAAAACAGGACTATGGACATCTGCTTTGATCTTCTCTTCCTTAAGATGTGAGTTGCTTGACTCTTTTCCTGGGAATCTCTGGTCGGCCCCCTCCTGTGCTCAGAAGTAGATGGCCTTGGTTCAGGTTGCAGGGTGGTGGATGGCACCTTCCTCGCGGTGAGCTTGCCGCCCAGTGCTGCAAGATCAAGTCCTCCAAGGGTCGATAGAAGGCCCTAAAGAAGTAACGTAACATTAAAATTCTAACAATGCTTGTTATTTCTACTTATAAATTGACAGACTTTTTTTTTTTTGACTGACTGTAAAAAATCTTTCACTCTGAGGTTTTCGGAAGAGCTGCTAAAAAGTTGTCCCTGTAGGGGACCTGTTTACTACTTAGGGTCTTAGGTCATCTCATCTACCTCCCAGGGCCACCTTAACATCCCTAAGTGAGTAATTAGCACTCTCCCTGCTGACTTGGAATAATGGAAATCTCAACTAAGAAAGGTTGAAATTTGAGAACAGATCATGTGAGTTTCTAACCTTTCTTTTGAAAAGCTTTATTCTTTAATTTGCACTAACCTATGAGGAAATTAGTCGCTCTCATTTTCAGCATGCACACATCAGTACACAACAGGATCAAAGGAAAATTAAATTCATAATTATTTTTATTTGGATAGGTGGCATTTGTTGCACAACTTAGCACACCCTGCAACTTTCATGCTTTAACTTAAATACTTGTGTAAATAATAATTAAATATATGTCATCCTTGATTCTCTTATTATGTAAAATTTCATCAGGTTTTCATTTCAAAGTATCTTGTATACACTTGAAAACATTACATTTATTATATATGTATTACCTATAAATGCAGAAAAATATAAAGTGGCCCTGTATTATGAAACCAAAGATAATTAATTGTTTTTAAAACTATTCATTTACTTGAAATGTATTAACATGTGAGTATACCTTCATTCACTAGCTAGGACAGTACTGAGCACTCATTTACTCCTCCTATTAAAATTTATTTCCGAGAACGGATCTAGTACAGACATTTCTGCTAGGAGAATAATAAAATAAATCATTTGATTGTCAGCTGGTATTCTCTTTAGCACCTTTCATTGAAATGTCATAGAACATATTTATGTATCTTCATTTTTCTAACATTTAATTAATCATTACTGTTTACTAACATATTTATTGCAATATAACACGTATGCAATGTTTTTATAATATATCTACCAAATATAGGTAAGATTTAGATTACTGGGCCATATAAAGACACAGACTTTCTTGTTTAGAGTCTTTTCTGCAGCCAGTGTAAATGCTAGTTTTGTTTCAATAAAAATTGTAAAGCACGCAGTTTTTGTAACAACCAGTGAGGCACATGTTGTTATTATTCCCGTGTTGCACATTTGGAAATTGATACATTGTTGAGCATAGATACAAAAATACTCAACAAAATATTAGCAAACTGAATTCAATACCACATTAAAAGGATCATACATCATGTTTATGTGATATTGATTCCAAAGATGCAATGATGGTTTAACATTCACAAATTGATCAAGTGATACAGCACATTAACAAAATGGAGGATGAAAGCTATATGGACAGCTAAATAGAAGCAGAAAAAGCACTTGACAAAATACAGTATTCATTATTTAAAAATCTCAGTAAAATGGCTATGAAAATAAAATGGTTATTGTCAACGTAATAGAAGCCATATGTGACAAACCCATAGCTAACTTAATACTCAGTGGTCCGAACCTCAAGTTTTTCCTAAGATAAAGAATAAGACTGGAATGCCTGCTCACAGCAGTTTTCTTCAACATAAAATCAGAAGTCCTCTCCATAGCAATTAAACCGTAAAAGCAAAAAAAGGCACTCAAATTGGAAAAGACGTAAGACTGTCACTATTTGCAGATGACTGATACTATATATAGAAAACTCTAAAGAATCCACCAAAAAGAACTACTGGAATAAATGAATTCAGTCCAGTTGTAGGATACAAAATTAATATACAGAAAGTTGTTGTGTTTCTATACACTGAGAACAAACTATCAAGAAGAGAAATTAAGAAAACAGGCACACTTAGAATTGCATCGAAAAGAAGAAAATACCTAGGAATAACTCTAACCAAGTAGCTAAAAGACCTGTACTCTGAAAACTAAAGGCATTGATAAAAGAAACTGAAGGTGACAGAATTAAACAGAAAGGTATAGTGTGCTCATAAATTGGAAAGATTTTTATTTTTAAAATATAATACAACCCAAAATAATCTACAGTTTCAATTGAATCCCTGTCAGAATATTTATGGCATTTTTCACAGAACTAGAAGAATAATCTCTAAATGTGTATGGTAGCACAAAATACCCCAAAGAACCAAAGCAATCTTGAGAAACAACAGAGCTGGAGGAATCTCATTCCCTGATTTCTAATTATACTAAAAGCTATAGTAATGAATACATGTAGTCTGGCGCAAACACAGACACATAGATCAATGGGCCAGTATAGAGAGCCCAGAAATAAATCCACACTAATATGATCAATTAATCTACAACAAAGGAAGAAATAATTCAACAAAAAGGGGAAAAGACAATCTCTTGAATAAATAAATGGTTTTGAGAAAAATTAAACTGGACAACTATCTTATATCATATACAAAGATTCAACTTGAAAATAAGAGAAGAGAAAGTAATGAATATAGGCAAGACTCTTAGATAAAATTAAAAGCAAATTAAAAGCCAGGAACATAGAGAATTCACTGTTCCTTAAGTGTATATAAAATAGATAAACAACAAGGACATATTGTATAGCATGGGGAACTATATTCAATATCTTGTAAGAACCTACAAGGAAAAAGAATTTTAAAAAGAATGCATATATGTAAAACTATTTATAACTGTGTGTGTGTGTGTGTGTGTGTGTGTGTGTGTGTATATGACTGAATGACTTTTCTGTACACCTGAAACATTGTAAATGATGTAAATAGTTACATTGTAAACATTGTAACAATAAATGGTTAAAGAAGATTTTTATATATATATATTTGTATACACACTGTGTGTGTGTGTGTGTGTGTGTGCATCACGTTACTCAACTGTGAAAAGGAATGAATTTTCGCCATTTGTGACAATGTGGATTGATTATTAGGGATTATACTAAGTGAAAGAAGTCGGAGAAAGACAAATACTATGTAATATCACCTCTACATGGTGTCTATGAAACAAAAACAAACAAAACAAAACCAGACTCACAGATACAGAGTATAGACTGGTGATTGACAGAAAGGCAGGTTTTCGGGGGTGGGAGAAATTCGTGGGACTTTGAAGTGAGACTTCCACTTACAGAGTGAATAGGTCATGGGTATATAACATACATCATGGACAAAATAGTCAGTGATACTACATTAACTTTACAGATGGTAACTAACTTATTGTGGTGATCATTTTGTAATGTAAATAGAGATTGAATCACCAAGTTGCACATCTGAATCTAATAGTGTATATCAATTATACTTCAATAAAAAAGAAAACAAAACATCAAATTAAAACTTAAGACAAAAATAAATGTTTCAACTTTAAAATAAAAAGAGATGAGAAAGTAATGAATGTAGGCAAGACTCTTTTAGATAAAATTAAAAGAAAGTGAAAGCCAGGAACCTAGAAAAATCACTATTCCTTATTAGTTAATAACTAATGTGTGAATTACTTATGATAAATTCAGACATCTACAGACCTTCTAAGCTATCTTTTTTTTTCTTTTTTATAGGGCTGCACTTGCAGCATATGGAGGTTCCCAGGCTAGGGGTCTAATCGGAGCTGTAACCGCAGCCACAGCAATGCAGGATCCGAGCCACGTCTGCAACCTACTCCACAGTTCACGGCAACGCCGGATTCTTAACCCACTGAGCAAGGCCAGGGATCAAACCCCCAACCTCATGGTTCCTAGTCGGATTTGTTAACCACTGAGCCATGACTGGAACTCCTGCTGCTGTCTTAGTAGTAGGAAAGGAAATGTGGCAATTACTTTTAATTAAAAAAAAAAAAAAACGACTATGAGCAAGGTGCACATTTGGTAAAATATATCTCAGGTATCCAGGTGTGAGAAGACAGTGGATAAAAACGAGAAAGTAAATGGACGTAAGACATATTGATGAGATGGAATTTAGGGGCTTGATAATGATAAGCTAGGTTCACGGAGTGTGGGGAAGCAGCAAAAGTGGGAAACTTGATAGTGAAGAGACAAAGAAGGAGGAACAGGCGGTGATTGTTAGGGAAATAGTCTATTACCTAGTTTGGATTATGTTGAATTTGAGGCATCTACCTTATATTTAACCGAAGAGGTTGAGTATGTAGTTTGGTGTGTGAGTACACTTCTCTGTGCCTATATGTACTACAGGTAAGCTATTTTTATGGTACAGGCTATTTAAGGTGGACTACTGTGATGGTGAAAATTTTAAAAAGACATTAAGAACTCACAGACATAGAAAACAAACCTGTTACCAAAGGGGAAGTGTGGGGGAAGGGTAAATTAGGAATTGGAGATTAACAGATACACAATACTGTACATAAAATAGATAAGCAACAAGGACATACTGTATAGTATAGGGAACTATATTCAGTATCTTATAAGAACCTATAATGAAAAAGAATACATATATGTATATATAACTATAACTATAAATATGTGTGTACATATATATATATGATTGACTCACTTTTCTGTATACCTTAAACATTGTAAACAATGCAAATAGTTACATTGTAAAAACTGTAATGATTCCTCAATAAAAAAGAACTCATTTTCTGGTTCATGTGGACCTGAGTTCTCATAGGCAAGTTACTTTGGCAAGTGACTCAAATTTTTGTCTATACAATATTAGGTCACACAGTACTTTATAGTGTTAAAATGAGAAATGAAATAGAGACTCTATGTACGGTGCTTATAGGATTTGGCATGAATTTTACAGTGAGTAGCAATATTATTATGATTACTATTGCTGTATTAAAAAGCAAATTTACGACTTAGCAAGTTACCAAAGTCAAGCAAAAAGCAAGTTGCAAAGCAAATACTTGAATCTATATCTATCTGAAATTAGCATATGAATTCCAACTTTTGTTCTATTTTGGACTAATGCTGTTTTTAGAGATATACGCCTTGGAGATAATGTGGTTGCCCAGAAATGCATATAGAGTGAATGAAAGTATGAAAGCTTGAATGAAAAAATAAGTAGCAAAAAGAGGTCCCAGGACAGAAATACGAAGAAAACCAGAATTGGGGAGATGAGAAGAGAAAAATAAAATACAAAATAAGTTAATGTGTATCCATATATGAATTATGACATCTGGAATCTTCACAGTTGAGAGATGAGTGTTTCATCGGCAAGGGTAGAGTCATTGGTGTTAAAGGTGACTGAGATGACACGAAAGATCAGATCTGAAAAATGTCATTGGGCTTAAGCAAGAATATTGATAATTTGGGGAAAAGTACTAAAAGAGATATGAAAATGGGTATAAAATGCTTTCTGAATAATAATAAAGTTCTTAAAAGCAGTGCTATCTATTAGTTCAGAGACCTGGATTTTTGTCAAGTAGACAATCTTTAATTATAATGGAAAGTGAGCACTTGAAAAATGATTGCACCCATGTTCGAGAGCAAATGCAACAACAATTTTATTCACAAAAGCATTAAAATGCTAATGTTTCACCCTTATTACAAACCTTCTAATGAAAACCTGAAAATGAAATAATAAGACTTCATTCCAATGATAATGACTAAACCTAGAATGAGACATGGTGATATCACATTTCCAATTCAAGTTTCTACAAATTAATATTACACTTTTGCAGCCCTCTGAAGGGATTGACTGCCTTAACGGACTTTATTGTAATGTGTTGTACATATTGAGAACTTGAGGTAACCATTTCACTACATTTAAACACTATTGTCAAAATACAGAACATTTACAGAAAGTCCATTTATTAAATTAATTTTCCAGTTCTTATGTAAAGTGAGAGATTGGTATTCATGGGGACAGCGATTATAATTTATTTTACTGAATTTTCACAGCTTTGTTAGTCTTGGAATGTTTTTCTTTGTTATCTCCTCAAAGTGTATTTACTTCTTACTCACAGCTTTAGCAGAATATCATTGATTCTTCCTTACTAGAAATTTTAATTCTAGATGAAAATTTGTCCCTGTGGTAAAATCGTCTGGGTGACTACATTTCATATATTTCTGTGGATAAGAGTCTGGGATTTTTCTTGTGAGAATCATTTAGTGTAACGTTTTTCAAAGGCTACTTGGCTGACTTTCTTCAGAACACATCCACATACCTACTGTTCAAGTAAGGTACCCATTGGGAGGGAAATTTTCACAAAGACAAAGAAAATAAACCATAACTAGCTATACTTTAAAAAACCTTTTTCGTGTAGAAGTTTACAGCAATTACAGTCATGGAAAAATAAGAGACTTTATATTTCTAAAAAGTTTCAAAAGAATTTTGCGTTTAGAAAGTTAAAAAGAAACACCTCCCCAAAGTACTAAGGGCACCATACATTTAAGCATGTATACTAGTACACATCAGAACAGATTTTTTGCCTGTTTTTTAAAATTCAGTTCTTCTGATTGTTGAGTTATAAACATTCTTTATATATTTTTTGATACAAGTCCTTTATCCATATATGATTTGCAAGTATTTTCTTCCATTCTTCAGGTTACGTTTTTACTTTCTGGTTTATATTGCTGTACACAACTTTTTAGTTTTGATGAAGTTCAAGTTACTTTTTCTTTTCTCTCTTGTGATTTAGTTGTCATGTCTAAGAAATCATTGCCTAACCCAAGATCAGGGAGGTATTCCTATATTCTAACTTAGGATTTATATAATTTTAGCTCATCTATTTATCCCCACAATTCTTTTTTTTTTTGTTTGTGTATGGTATATAGCAGCGATACAAGTTTATTCTTTTCCATAAAAATCTCTGCATATCTCTGAAGCATTTGTTAAAAAGACTCTCCTTTTTCCCATTGACTTGTCTTGATATCCTTGTCAAGTAGCAACTGACCATTTTGCTATGGTTTACTGAGGGTTTACTCTGGACTCTTAATTATCTATATGTCTAACTTTATGCCAAAATTGTATTTTCTTGATCAGTGTAGCTTTATAGTAAATATTAAAATTTTATAGTGTATTTTTGCTGTAGATTTTGAAATTATGGAAGTTCTCTAAGTTTGTTTTTGCTTTTCAAGATGATTTTGGTTATTTTGCATCTCTTCCATTCCATATCAATTTTTAAGGTGTGATCGTCAGTTCCTACAAAAAAGCCAGCTGTGATTTTGATAGCAGTCATTACTTTCAAAGTATTTTCTTAAAGACTAAATTAAAAAGCACTCCTTCCATTTCAGACACAATCAGAAAATCCTATGGCCAGGTAATAAAATTTAATATTTTCAAGTCTTCAATCAGGAAAAGTCCTGACTTGCTTAAATGTAGATGAATAGGAATGTTAGTCTTTATTTTTAAATCATAGTAGTGCTTCCATGCAATTTTAATATGAAAATGTCATTAAGTTCCACCTAAGATTTAGGGAAGCCCGGTGTTCTACTTGTGAAATCAGTTATTTCATTTCTGTTGTGAGAGATCTGAGAAGAGAGATCATTGTACAGGATGGAGAGGAGTGTACTGCTCAAACACAGGAACCAAAAGTCTGCTTATTTAAAACACCTTTGGATCCCTGTGCATCTTTACTTTGTTCTTTTGGACAGTCCTTTTTGCACCTTCGGCTCCCCAGTCTTCCTTTCCAGCTGTGGTTAAATCAGTGATTCTCCTGTTATGGTCCCTGCACAACCTGCAGCATTAGAACCAAATGTGAAACAGAAAATGCAAGTCCTGTGCCCCAGCCCATGCCTACCAACTTAGAAACTCCAGTGGGTGGTGTCCTGCCATAATTGTATTAAGTCATCATTCCCATTAGGTGGTTTGACTCCAGTAGAGGCTAAAGCTTGATAACCTCTGGATTTGAGAAATGGATATTCTAAATTCATCAAATCTGATTTAACACAAGCTTTGCTTCCTTTTCTTATTTCCTCTCCTAGAATCTACATTTTTAAAGTCATTTTCTCCCCTCTGGTTAGTTTTTATTCCAACGTCCCACTTGCCTTCAACTACGGTTAGTGTCTTATTTTTGAAGAGCCTTTTGTGGGTAGGGTAATTATGTGTTGTAGTGAGGCATAGTTAAATAGTTAAAGCAATTTTTGATGTTTAAAAACTTATCTCTGTTATTATGCAATTCTTGCTTGTGGTAAGATTTACTTATTTATTTTCCCATTCTTAATTTTATTGTGTTCATTTTTCTGACCCGTTTATTTATTTTATTTTTTAAGTTTTTTTTTTCCTAGGCAGAAAAATACTTCAACTTAATTTGGAGGATAGTTCTTTTTTATTTTTCAAAGTTCTACTGATTAATTTAAAAGGTTGTGATAATATCTGCCGTACAACAAATTGATTCAGTTATACATATACACACATCCCTTCTTTCTCAGATTCTTTTCCCATTCCCTGTGCTAATCTCTCTCTGTTTTTAAGGTAGCTTGAGGCGTAGATGCAATCCATATTGACAGATAATTTCATAAAAATTAGCTCACAATTGATTATCACCTAAAAGTAAATTGTATAATTATAAAACTTCTGGAGAGAAATACAAGAATAAATGAATATTTTATAGGATTTGGTGATTAATTTTTACATACAACACAAAAAAATTGACATATGAATAAAAGAATGACAAGTTGGACTTTAATAAATCAAAAACTTATGCTGTAGAAAAGAACCTTTTAAGAAAATGAAAATACAGTCCACAGATTAGGAGGAAATACTTGCAAAATACATACCTTCTATAAGACTTGTTTACAAACTATACAGATAACTATTAAAACTGAACAGTAGGAAATAAACAATTCAATTAACAAACAGGTGAAATATCCAGAAAGACACCTTATCAGAGCAGGTATGCAGATGGTAAATAATCATACATAAAGGTAGTGGACATCATTTGACATTAGGGATCAAATCAAAACGGTAATATGATGCCACTGCCCACATATTATAAAGATTACAACCCAAAAGGAGTCAAGACCAATTACTGGCTGTATTGTGCAGCAAGAGGAACTCTCATTCTTTGCTGATAGGACTGCAAAATGGTGCAGCTACTTTGGAAGACAGTTTAATGTTTCCCTCGCAAAGCTAAATGTAATCTTGCTGTACAATTTAGCAACAGTGTTCCTATGAACCCAAATGATTTGAAACTTTCCTCTAGGTACAGTCCTGCATGTAAATATCTATAATGTTTTATTCATAGCAGCCAAAGACTGAAAGCAATCAAGAAGTCCCTCAATAAGGGAATGGATATACAAGCCACAGTCTGTCATACAATGGACTATTATTCAGCAATGAAAGAAAATGAGCTATATTCACATGCATATCACCAGTACTTTACATAGGGTCTAAATAATAATAGAACTTATGTATGAGTAAGTCGAAAATGTTATTATACTAAATATGTACCAAATGGTGTAATTAGAGGAGGAATGGATAGTCAATAAAAAAAGAAAATGAGCTATTAAGTAACATGAAGACATGGATGAATCTCAAATGCGCATCTCTGAATTAAAAAACCAATCTGGGGAGTTCCCTTTGTGGCTCAGTGGTTAACGAATCTGACTAAGAACCATGAGGTTGTGGGTTCGGCCCCTGGCCTTGCCCAGTGGGTTAAGGATTCTGCATTGTTGTGAGCTGTGGTGTAGGTTGCAGACGCGGCTCAGATCCCGCGTTGCTGTGGCCATGGTGAAGGCCGGCGGCTACAGCTCCTGTTAGACCCCTAGCCTGGGAACCTCCACATGCCGCGGGTGTGACTCTAGATAAAGGCAAAAAGACAAAAAAAAAAAACCCAATCTGAAAAGGCTATGTACCATAAGATTCCCCTTATACAACACTTCAGAAAAAGCAAAATTGTAGTACATTACAAAGATCACTGTTTTTCAGGGGTATGTGTGGGGAAAATGAAAGACTTAAATATGTGAAGCACAGGGAATATGTTAGGGCTATGAAACTATTCCGACAATGCTGTAATAATGGGTACACAACATTACGTAGGGGTTGAACCCCACAGAACTTTTTGGAACAAAGAGTGACACTTAGTGTATAAAAATAAAATAAATAGGAGGGCAGGTGATCCCTGCTTGAAATATAAAATACAAGAGAACCTGTCTGTATTACAAATGTATGAAATAATCTCACTGAAGAGGATGGGGGAAAGTTGCTATTTAAGTAACTTTGGAAGTGAATGGAATAAAACAAAGTAAAAATAAAAAAAAAATCTACATCTAAGCAGATTCAGATAGTTATTGCCCATGGGATTATATGTTAATGATTCTGATACTGCTATACATGTATACTGGAATAAACAATTAAAGAAATCAATAGTGAATGATAGGAGCCAGGCTTTTCACTAATGGAGGTGCTTACAGATATGCAAGGATGGGTGGCTGGGATTCAGTGGTAATAATGGTTTGCAGCTGGAAATGCTAGCATGAACATATGTTTATTTTAAAGTACAGTTACAAATAGAAATACGTATACATATGTGTACAGACAGTGGATAATATATATACATACATGTCCCCACTTAGAGAAGATTAGAACCAGTACAACCAGGTGGCAGTGATCACACCTGAGCTCTTGGTTCCTAATATTATTAAAAGAAAACAGAGCTCCTCAGATGAATATCTGATTCTAGGACCTGGAGGACAGGAATTGTGCAAAATGAGCCTGGAGCATCCACAAATGAAGAAAGTTTTAAATTTCTAACACATCCACACACACAGATTGGAGCATGGCAGAGGAACAGTTGACAGAGGAGCCAACTGAAGGCTCCCAATGGCCAAAACTGGAACAATTTAAACAAAGAAATAAATAAAATCATATTAGGTCATAATCCAAAGTATGAAATAAATCATGAATCCATACTAATTTGAATTAAAAAATAATGAAAGATAACAGATCAATCTCTTATGAAAAATAATTGCAAATGATTTATGTGGCTACCTCTCTCTCAAGGATGAAAAACTTAATTCCACCTCCTTTAATTCTGAGTATGAATTTCCTTGATATTTTAACTTTGTATTTATAATAAATAAAAATATTTATTATATTTTTGTTGAAAGCTTTCATTCTCCATAGCAGTTTTTCACATCGAAATTTATTCTGATGCTAACTTAGTCTTTTATTAGGGGTTATTTTAAATAGGATCGATTCGATAATGTTGGTGAACACTTATTACTAAGAAAGCATGTTTTATGCATAATGAAAATGTAAATCGATGAGTGTGTTAGAACTACAACCTGTTGACTAGTGCTCAATTTTTTAATCTAGAAATTAATAAAATGTCACAAATTAGAAGATTGTTGAATCAATGTTTCTAATATTATTCAATTAAATACCTATTGTAAAGATCCTTTAATGGTTATGCTAAGGTACGTTTAAAAATGCAATAAACAAACTGCAAGAGCATTTTATGTGAGCTAGACTAAAATAGGAGTGCATCTGAAACTTCATGAAAATACTTCAGTCTGAGTTTAAAACACATGTGTGTAAAACTCCACTTTTTAAAGTTATGCTTATTGAGGTTTCTGTTTATATTTTTTAATTTTTATTATTTGCTCTTAAAGTACTCAGGAAAGCAATTTACATGGAAAATAAACAGCTTGTTTAGTGCATGTAGTAGTGTTGCAGTAAAATGACAAACTCTTTTTGACTTACAATTCTAGTTTTGTGGTTTATTTAATTGGAAATTGCACAATATAATAAATCTAATTTATTTTCTGTGGTTGCTTTTATGCACTACTATCCATTTATACGGTTTGCATGATGCAAGTCATTTGAACTTTGGTGTTCATGACAAACAAGGCTTATTTTTTTTTTGCTACTTTCAAGCTGTTTTTAAACATATTTGAACTATGAATAATAAGACATTTAAAAACAATCAGATCCATCCAATTATATGTTTTTTCCCAATATTATTCTGTTAAACATTGCAGTTTCTCATATGATTTCCTATTTGACACAGATTAATTAAAGTATGTTTTGAAGCTTCTGAATATGAAAATTTCCTGGTTATAGTTTTATTAATTACAATATTATCAGATAACATACTTCATATGATATTTTCCTATGGAGCTTTAATCTGTTGCCCACAAAATCCTCAATTTCTATAAATGTTTCATGAGAAAAACGGTATCTTTTATTGTCTAAGATGAAGGAAAATAAGAACTTCAGACCTTTGGGTTTTAATCTTCTTTTGTTTTTACCAATACCTTGTGAGTAAACATTAGTAATTAACTGTGTAATGTATATATATTTTTTGTTTGTTTGTTTGTTTGTTTTTAAAGAGGACATGGCGTGGCTCAGCGGTTAACGAATCCGACTAGGAGCCATTAGGTTGCGGGTTCAACCCCTGGCCTTGCTCAGTGGATTAATGATCCGGTGTTGCCGTGAGCTCTGGTGTAGGTTGCAGATGCGGCTGGGATCCTGTGTTGCCGTGGCTGAGGCATAGGTCAGTGGCTCCAGTTCAAATTAGACCCCTAGCCTGGGAACCTCCACATGCCACGGGTGCGGCCCTAAAATGACAAAAGGAAAAAAAAAAAAAAGGAAATGGAATGAAGTTTTATGGAGCTCCTTTTCTGAGCTCTTCCTTTCTGTTCTTGTAATATCTTCATCCTCTTTTGGTGTTAAGAGTAATGTTTGCCTCATCAAATGAGTCAGGAAATATTCCCTCTGCTTCTGTCTTACAAAAGAGGTGGTATATTATTGGCATAATTTCTTTCCTAAATATTTGATAAAATTTACCTGTGGACCAATCTGGGCCTGTGTTGACTACTTTGGAAGGTTATTAATTATTGACTTATTTTTAAAAATAGATACAGGTCTATTCATACTGTCTATTTCTTCTTGAGTGATTTCTCACACTTTGTGTATTTCATGGAATTGGTCCATTGCATCTTGGTATAAAATTTGTGGCGATAGACACAGCACTGTAAATCAAGTATAGTCTAATAAAATATTTTAAATATTTGTAGGGCAGAGTTGTTCATAATAACTCTTTATTCTCCTTTATAGTTCCATGAGATCTATAATTATGTTTCCTTTTTCATCTCATATATCAGTAAATTCGTATCCCATCTTTCCTTTTTTTTCCCCTAGGTAGCCTGGCTAGGTAGTTATTTATTTCACCGATCTTTCAATGAATCAGCTTTTGGATTTTCTAAATTGAATTCCTATTTTCAATTTTACTAATTTCTGCTTTCTTCCTTTGTTTTTTCTTACTTAATTTGTATTTAATTTTTTTTTGGTTGCTAAGGTGGAATCTTAAATTATTTATTTGAGATTTCTTTTTTTAATATGTGCATTTAATGCTATAAATTCCCCTTTAAGCTTTTGCTACATTAAAATGAATTTTAAGTTGTGTTTTCACTTTCATTTTGTTCAGGATATTTTAAAATTTCTCTCCAGATTTATTTTTTGAGCCAGGTATTATGTAAAAGTGTGTTGTTTAACCTCCACTTATTTGGGGATTTTCCAGTTATCTTTCAGTTTACCATCTAGTTTAATTCCATTGTGATTCAAGAGTGACAGCCTGTGATTTCTGTCTTTAAAATTCGTACAAGTATGTTTTGTGGCCTAGCATGTAATCTAGGTGAATTTTCTAAACGAGTTTGAGAAAAATGTGAGTTTTGCTCTTGTTGGATGAAGGAGTTTATAGATGTCAATTATATGCAGTTGATTGATGCTGTTGTTGAATTCAATTATGTCCTTTCTGATTTCTAGCCTCCCGGATGTGTTCATTTCTGGGAAAGGGAAGGTGAAGCCTCTGACTGCTAGAGAGGACTGATCTATTTTTCTTTGCAGTTCTGTCAGTTTTTGCCTCATGTTGTTGCCGCTTGCACCTTAAGAACTGTTATGTCTCCTTGGAGAACTTATTTCTTCATCACCATGTAACTCTTTTCTTTATTTCTGATAACTTTCCTTACTTCGAAGTCTGCTCAATCTGAAATTGACATAGCACTCTTGTTTTCTTTTAATTAGTGTTAGTATGGTATATTTTTTTCCATCAAAGTACTTTTAATGTATACGTGTCTTTGTATTTATAGTGTATTTCTTCTAGACACAATATAGTTGAGTTGTAGACTTTGGTCTACTGTGAAAACTCTTTTAACTCATGCGCTGTACCACTGTGCATGATTACTGATATAGTTAGATAAATATTATATTCAGCACTGTTTTCTATTTGTTTCTTTTGTTTTTTGTTTCTGTTTTGTTGTTGTTATTTTTTGGCTGCCCCACAGCATAGGGAATTTGCAGGCCAGGGATCAGATCCAGGCCAGCATTGCAACTTACAGTTGTTGGCTGTGGCAACACCGGATCGTTTAACCCACTGTGCTGCAAACCTGCTTCTTGGTACTGCAGAGATGCTGCCGATTCCACTGTGCCGTGGCAGGAAATCCTGTTTCTATTTTTATTTTCCATTCTTTTTCTGCCCTGTATGGTTTATATGATTCCATCGTCTTTTTTTTTTTGCATGTTAATTATGCTTATTTTTTCACTTTTTTTCAGCAGTTGCCCTAAAATTTGCAAAGCGCATTTAAAAATAATCAGAGTCCACAAGTTAGCAATGTGGTTCAGTGGGTAACTGACTAGTATCTGTGAGGATGCAGGTTTGATCCCTGGCCTCTCTTAGGGGAGTTAAGGACCTGGTGTTGCTGTGAGCTGTGGTGTAGGTTGTAGACATAGCTTGGATCTGGCGTTGATGTGGCATAGGCTGACAGCTGCAGCTACAATTTGACCCTTGGCCTGAGAACTTCCATATACTGCAGGTGTGGCCCTAAAAGTTAAAAAAAAATCAAAGTCCAGTTTCAAATAGCACTATTACCATTTCACTGGCAATGCGACCACCTTATAATAACAAAATATTCCTATTTCTTCCCATCCTTCCCTTCTCATTACTGTCATTCATTTCACATATATAGACATACATAAGATATATCCATAAGCATTCATAATCAAAAATGTTGTTACCATTTTAGTATGAAAAAAGTATTTCCTTTAAAATCAATTAAAAATAAGATAAATAAAAGTTTGTGTTTCAACTTCAATTATTTTTCCTTCAGTGTTCTTCCATTCTTCATGTAGATCTGAATTTCTGACCTATATTATTTGCCTTTTCACTAAAGAACTTCCTTTTTTAAAACAAACTTTATTGGAGTGTAGTTGACTTACAAAATTGTGTTAGTTTTAGGCATACAGCAAAGTAAATCAATCATACATATATATTATATCCATTCTTTTTCAGATTAATTTCCCATGTAGGTTATTACACAGTATTGAGTAGATTTCCTGATGCTATACAGTAGGTCCTTGTTACCTATGTATTTTATATATTGTACTCCAGTGTTTGTTGCAGCACTATTTACAATAGCTGAGACATGGAAGCAATCTAAATGTCCATCAACAGAGGACTGGCCAAAGAAGAGTGGTACATATATGCAATGGAATATTACTCAGCCATAAAAAAGAATAAAATAATGCTATTTATAGCAACATGGATGGAACTGGAAATTTTCATACTAAGTGAAGTAAGTCCACCAGAGAAAAACAAATATCATTTGAGATCACTAATATGTGGAATCTAATAAAAATCTGCAGAAAACCTTATAAAACTAAAGAGATGCAGGTTTTATCATTACTTTCAAGGCAGATCTACCATCAACACATTTCCAAATTTTTGTTTTTCTCAGAAAGTCTATTTCTCCAATTTTGAAGCTTATGTATTTACAGCTGAGAAAAAATTATTCAATATATTTTAAAATCTATTGTAATCATTAAGAAAAATGATAGACAACCTAATAGAAAAGTGGAAAAATATTTAGCAGATATGCCATAAAATATGCAAATGATCTATAAACATATGAGAAAGTAGTCGGTGCTGTTAATTATCATGGAAATTTTAAAATGTAATGCAATACCAGTCACACCTACTGTGAAGTCTAAACAACTGAACAACTCATAGATGCAACTAGACACTCTTAAAATGTTGATAAGAGTGTGAATAAATATGATCATAAATATTTATGAATACATGCATTTTTTACTATTTAGCAAGTGTACTTCTAAGTATAAACTTAAAGGAAACATTAAAAAACATTTAGAAACGTGGTATAATTCTGTATCATCAAATTAGTATGGTAGGGTCGTAGTCATACTAGCCCTAAGTTGGAAACCTCCTCAAAGTTAATATGCAATGAATATAATTCATTTAAAAAATATGAATTATATACACAGACTAAAAATATATACAGTAATAAAAATAAACTGAAATTCAAGCTGCTGACAGTGTAGGTAAATCTCAAAAATATATTGATGAATGAAAGAAACCAAACATAAAATAATACATATTTATGATACCATGTACATAAAGTTCAAAAATGGCAAAGCTATTCTAAGGCATAAATTAAAACAGTATTTTTGTTAGTTTTCTCCAGAGAAATAGTGTATGTGCGTGTCTGTGTACATCTGTGTGTATCTGTGAATATATAAATATGTAGATATAGGTAAAATAAGGAATCAGCTGACGTGTCTGTGAAAGCTGGGAAGTTCCAAGGTCTTCAGGGTCAGCTGGCAAGCCTGTGATCCAGGAGAGCTGATGGTTTAGTTTCAGTACGAAGGCCTCACTATAGGTTCAAGACACAGGAATAGCCAATGTTTCAGTTTGAGTTTGAAGGAAAGGAAAAAAAAAATTCAGAAGGAAAAATCCTCTTGTTGTATTTCCTGAGCTCAGTGCTGGTCACACATAGGTGTTTAGTTTTTGAAATTTTATCAAATTACATACTTAGGATTTGTGTAATTTCCCACATACACACAAATGATGGTAAAATATTTACTTAATATAACGTGTATATAATGGAGATTTAAGTGATTTACATTTGTAAAGCTGGTCCCCTCATAGAGCTTAGGTATTCACAGATTATTTATAAAATATGTCTGTAAACATATCCACAAGGAAGTGTGTTAGAATGCTATAATTCCAGCTGAAGATGATTTCTGATCTCCTAATTAATTATACCTACATATGTCAAAACTACAACTAAAAAGATGATAGTATATAACATGAGTTAGTATTAGAAAATATTAATCATACATTGAACAAAATGGACTTGGACTACATATCAAGTTAATCTATAAATTTGATAAAAAGACTGTTTTTGACTATTTCTAGAAAGTATTTCATATCTTTTTCTTCCACTTAGAATGGTAGTCTTGTGTCAAATGACTATGCATTAATTTTCTTAAAGTGTTAGTACATAATAAATAATTGATAATTAATCCCCTGTTATGAGCTAAGATGGGACACTATATTTAGTGCTGAAAATACACATTTCCTGTACTGGGGTAGCTGAAGCGGAGGCACATTGCTACACTGTTATTTTGAAAACTTTACGTATATACAATATGTCTGGTTTTAGGACCTGCCCATCATTTAGAGTGTCCATAGATATTTCCTGTGTTTATTGCTTATTCCTTGTAAAAGTGCCAAATATTATTTCTTCCTTCTCCTGTGTCTCACAAATATCACTTACTATTTCCATATTTCTTTGCCTTTGAAGCAACCATGACTACTTTGAATAATTTTATTTTTTTTTATTTTTTTTATTTTATTTTATTTTTTTTGTCTTTTTGCCTTTATGTAGAGCCGAACCCGCGGCATATGGAGGTTCCCAGGCTAGGGGCCTAACAGGAGCTCTAGCTGCCAGCCTTCGCCACAGCCACAGCAACGCGGGATCCGAGCCGTGTCTGCAACCTACACCACAGCTCACGGCAACGCCGGATCCTTAACCCACTGAGCAAGGCCAGGGATCGAACCCGCAACCTCATGGTTCTTAGTCGGATTCGTTAACCACTGAGCCATGAAGGGAACTCCATACTTTGAATAATTTTAAACTCTAGTGTCTTAATTGACTTGCAAAATGTTATGTTGTCAGTATTGTTATTTTTTAATCAAAGTATCAGAAACATTGAGAGATGAATACTTTTTGCATTCAATTAACATAACATAAAACTAAGCAAATTCTCATATTTACATATATGGCATCACATTAAATTATACAATTTTCTTTGTAATAAATTTGCTGTGTCATTATTTTAGATATTTATAGTCATTTCAAAGTTCTCTCACCAAAATGAGTTATCAGAGACTCTTACAATTACAACAAATGAGTAAGATGGGTAGTATTGAGTTCTGTTTTCAAGTGAGGAAATTTAAAATCAGCGGTTCAGTAACAAAACAAGTATTTAGGAACTGTGTATCTTTCCTCTTAATCAGGACCTCTTTACACAATAACACACAACATCCATGCCTGAGATTTTCCATTGAAATGAAACAACTTAGAACTTTCGTGTACATTCTGAAAAATAAGTGATTTCGTGTACATTCTGAAAAACAAGTATACTAAATTTGGTGTCAATTGATTGTTCTTTATCCAAGCACTGAAAGATACTGAGAACTGACTCGCTATTTCAGAGTAATGTGGAAGGCAAAATTCAAAAACAACAAAGTTAGATTTTTCCACCGTAAGTAATTAAAATCACAAGTTTTTCCTCTTCTGAAATTACAGTCTTTCAAATTATCAAGAAATACCAAACTACTGCTTTCTTCAAGATATTAAAGAAAATAATTTGAAGTGTATATATTTTTTATTTTTTTGTAAAATTTACTATGTACTTTTCTATGGTTAGGTGCAAGGAAGATATTAGTCCTTCATTCAGTCCAGGTTTATTGAGCATCTTCTATTTGTAATTTCATGGTTTGGGTCCCTAAAGTGTTTACAATCCAAAGTATATAGTTATGCATGCATGTGACTATTTATATGTATTTTTTTTTGAAAGACAGTTTTAACATGGATAAAAGACTATTCTGGAAGTCAGAAAAGTACAAAATCCTTTCATTCAAGGAGATAGGAAATATCTTTAATTACCCAATCTAAATATATAAAAATGAAACTGAAAGATATAGAAAGGCACCACAGTTGGCCCTCCATAGTTACAGGTTTCCCATCTGCCATCCACAGATTCAGCCAACTAGGGGGGACATTTTTTTTTTAATCTAGAATGTTCTAAAAAGAAAAACTTGAATTTGCTCCCTAGCCAATTATTTATATGGCATTTACATTATGTTTACAAATATTTGCATAGTATTATATTGTAGTAGGTATTAAAGTAACCTAGAGATCACTTAAAAAGTATACAGGAGTATATGCATAGGTTATACAAAATACTACATCATTTTGTATAAGGAACTTGAGCATCTGCAGATTTTGTTATCCTCAGGGGTCCTGGAACTAATGCCCCAGGGATACTGATGGATAACTGTACATGCACATGGGAGGTCAAAATTCATATTTCAAGTCATATGTAGTCTATTGCCTCCTAAAATGTTCCACATTCTCCACAATCCACTCTTTTCAAAATCCATTACCAGAACAGAGTTAAAAATTATATATCAACTATATGAAAGAGTTAATTTTTTGCCCACCTGTTTATAATACATCAGACATGCTTCTATTTGTTAAATGAGCTGGAAAAGAAAGGGTATTATGCAAATATGCAAGAAGATACAGCTGTGACTGATGTTTCTACATGTAAAATGTGTCTAGAAAAAGGATATAAAGTAAAAATTACAGTTGAGTCTGTAATTAAACTTTTGTCAGTCTTCAGAATGTGAAGTTTAAGTCAATGTTATACATATGCAAATGATCCTCAACAATTTATTTTCCATTGCCAGAGGCATTCTACATATTACAATCTTTTGAATTATTTGCTCTGTAAGTGATCTATAGAGACTGAATCTGCTTCCATACTGACATGAACCGTGTGGATTTTAATAGAACAAAAGAATATACAATATATTTTCATTTAAACGGAAGTTAAAAAAATATTAAAAATGTAGCCTGACTCAGTATTTGCAAACTGTATTTACTTGCTAAGCCCATCTCTAATTTGAAAATACTTTAACACAATTTGTTGGGATATAGCTGATTTACAGTGTTGTATTAACTTCAGGTTTACAGCAAAGTGAATCAGCTGTACATATACATATAGCCATTCTTTTGTCCCATATAGGTTACTGCCCAACACTGTGCAGACCTCCCTGCTCAATGAGTAGGACTCCACTGGCCGTCCATTCTATATATAGTAGTATGTATGTATCAACCCCATCCTCCCAATTTATCCCTCTCTCCCCACAGTTTCCCCTTTGGTAACCCTGAAATTGATGTCAACATCTGTACGTTTGTTTCTGTTTTATAAATAAGTTCTTTTGAATTCCCATTGTGACTCAGTGGAAACGAATCTGACTAGCGTCCATGAGGACTCAGGTTCAATCGCTGGCCTCGCTCAGTGGGTTAAGGATCTGACATTGTTGTGGCTGTGGTATAGGCCAGCAACTACAGCTCTACATTGAGCCCTAGCCTGGGACTTTCCATATGCTACAGGTGCGGCCCTTAAAAAAAAAACAGTAAATAAATAAGTTATTTGGTATCATTTTAATTAGAGTCCACATATAAGTGATAACCTATGGTATTTGTCATTCTCTGACTTCACCTTTTATGATAACCGTTAGGACCATCCATGTTGCTACAAGTGGCTTTATTTCGTTCTTTTTTTTTTTTCATATTAACAGTGAATTTTATTTCAGTAATAGGTGTACAAAGATCATAAGTCAATACGATAGATTTTGTGTCCCAAACCCACAGTGCATCCCTCGACCCCCCAGATTGTCTTATTTGAAAAACCAAGGTTTTCCAAAATCTGTGAGACATTGTCTGTTCTTCAAAGAAGTTCATTGTGTCTCTTTAGTTTCCACATGTAAGCGGTAGCATTGGGTATTGCTGTCTAATTGTCTGACTGGTTCCACTTCGTATGATAATTTCTAGGTTCATCCATGTTGCTATAAATGTTATTCCGTTCCTTTTAATGGCTGAGTAATATTCCATTATGTGTATGTAGCATATCTTCCCTATCCACTCTTCTGTCCATGGGCACTTAGGTTGTTTTCATGACCTGGCTTCTTCCCTCTAGGGCTGCTTTAGATGTAAAGTTACGTTGTTTACTTGAGCTTTTTCTTGTTTCCTGAGGTTGGCTTGTATTGCTATATACTTTCCTCTTAGCGCTGCTTTTGCTGAATCCCAGAAGTTTTGGAGTGTCATGTCTTTGTTGTCATAGGCTTCTAGGTATTTTTTAAAATTTCCTCTTTGATTTCTTCAGTGATCCATTGGTTGTTTTTTTGTTTTTGTATCCACTTGGCTAGTCTATGTCTTTTGGTTGGGGCATTCAGTCCATTAACATTTAAGGTAATTACTGATATATATGTTCTTATTGCCATTGTATTAACTGTTTGGGGTTTTTGTTGCTCTTTTTTTTTTTTTT
>PVHT020000061.1:7890463-7915426 GCA_004024745.2 Catagonus wagneri
AATATTTTCTCTGTCCCCTTCTCTCCCTCTTCTCCCTCTAGCACCCCTATAATACGGATATTGGTGCGTTTAACATTGTCCCAGAGTTCTCTGAGACTCAGCTCATTTCCTTTCAATCTTTTATCTCTTTTCTCTTCCGCATTAGTGATTTCCACTAATCTGTCCTCCACCTCGCTGATTCGTTCTTCTGCCTCCTGTGTTCTATTGTTGGCTGCTTCTCATGAATTTTTTATTTCAGTTATTGTATTTTGCATCTCTTCTTGTTTAATTTTTACAGCTTGTATTTCTCTGCTCAGTGTTTCCTGTAAATGATCAATCTTTGCCTCCAGTCTATTTCCAATGCCTTGTATCATCTTCAGCATCAACAGTCTAAAGTCTCTTTCTGAGAGGCTGATAATCTCCTCATCACTGAGCTGTTTTTCTGGGCTTTTCTCTTTCTCCCTTATCTGAGTTAGTTTTCTGTCTTTTCATTTTTATAGGTTTTTGGTGTGGTGACCTTTTTGCCAACAATAGAGTGGTGGCCTCTCTTAGTTCTGCCATTTGCCTCCCCTGTGACTAAAGCTGGTATGGAGGGGGCTTGCTGTAGGCTTCCTGATGGGAGGGAGTGATGCCTGCCCACTGGTAGGTGGGGTTGATTCCTCTCCCTCTGATGGGTGGGGCTTTGTCTCTGGATGAGATTAGAGGCTGGCTGTGTGCCTGAGGGGTCTTTAGGCAGCCTGTTTGCTGAAGGGTGGGGCTGTGATCCCACCTGGATTGTTGTTTGGCCTGGGGCTTCTCAGCGCTGATGGGAGGGACCAGGTTTTCCCAGAAATGGCCCCCTCCAGAGAAATGCAGGCTAATGAATGTTCCCGAGAGCTTCATCTCCAATGTCCTTCCCTCACAACAAGCCACAGTCACCCCTGTTTTCCCAGGAGATCCTCCAAGAATTGCAGTCAGGTTCCACCCGGATTCCTATGGAGACCTCTTTTCCCTGGGACCCAGTGCACGTGAAAGTCTGTGTGTGCCTTTCAAGAGTGGGGTCTCTGTTTCCTCCAGTCCTGTGGAGCTCCTGCACAGAAGCCCCGCTGGCCTTCAATGCCAGATGCTCCGGGGGCTCTTTCTCCCTGTGCCCGATCCCCAGGTGTGGGGTTTTGACGTGGGGCTCAAAACTCTCAGTCCTGTAGCTGAGTCTCTGTGATGCAGTTACTTTCCAGTCTGTGGGGCTTCCCACCCAGGAGGTATGGGGTTGCTTCTATCGTGTAATCGCCCCTCCTACCTCTTGATGTGGTCTCCTCTTTGTCTTCTGGAGTAGAATATCTTTTTTGGAAGTTTACAGTCCATTTGGTTGAAGGCTGCTCGGCATTTGGTTGTAGTTTTGCTGTTTTTCGGGAGAGAATTTGAGCTCCAGTCCTTCTATTCTGCCATCTTAATCCAATCTCCTATTTCATTCTTTTTTGATCAAAGCACTTATACAGCTTTCACATTGCCTCAAGTAGAAATAAAAGTGTTCTTTTGGCTTCTGTTATTTAATTATTTTAAGAGAAGAAAGTTGCAAAATCCAGCTGATTAGAAACAGGCCCCAAGTAATTTGGAGAGTGTTTATTGATGGATTTGTTGTCACTGATTGGCTCTTTCCCATTGCTAGACCCTGGTCCTTCTTTTCCTATGGGATCATTCTTTTATTACGTATTTCAGATCATTCCTTCAAGCCCAAGTTTTTGCTTGTGCAAGTAATTGAATTCCTCAAGGTTTCATCTTTTATAGTGAAACACATGGTATTTTGGGCATGCAAACTCAAAGAATCTTTACACTATCTCATCAATTTTTTTAGCCCCTTAATGATTTTCACCACTTTTACTAGTGCTCATTATTTTTTATTTAGGAAAAAAGTTCCAGTATGCAATTGGAGTCTGCATCCTTCAGTAATATTTCTTGTACTTTTTTAAGGCTCTATAAGAAGCAGAAGACCTGGTTCTAAAACAAACTCCCTGAATTATTGTGCAGAACATTCATTGGTCCTGAAAAATGTATAAGGATATATTCTGGACATCAGTATAGAGACTACAATATATTTATTAATTCTACATTATGTTAAGGATGTCTCACCTGCATTGTTGGTTTTGAGGCAATTCTTAGAAAAAAGTAAATGTTTTATCTTCTAAACTTATAAGCATATTTACCCATTCATTATGCTACCAAGTTATTGATAAGGTTTTAAGTTGCTTTGATAAGGATATGGCTGTATTTCCTTTAAGAGAAAAACACCTGCTGCTAGTGCTTAAGATATAAAAGGCAACATCTCTTACTTATATGTGTTGATCGGAACTCTGAATGCAGTAATAAAAATGACCCTGGATTCGTAATACATGTCATGTCTAAAACACTCAATCAGCACAAAAATGCAGCTTGTTTCCCCAACATCAAAAAACACAATATCAGTCTCTCTGTGTTTCCCTAGAGTGCACTGAGCTGGCCCTGGACCATTTCACATACAATATAAGGTCACTGTAACCCTATTACTCCATTTGGGATAAGAAACATTCATGAACAAAGTATCATTTTGATGTGCAGGCTAGGAATAAAGAGCAGTCAGAGGCAGTAGATGGATTTTCAAGACCTGGGCAAAAGGCAATGCCTTTCACTGTTGGTTTGTAACGTCACTTACTGATGGTTAAGTTAGTAAGCATCATATCAGCTAAGTGCTTGGCCCCTGGACCACTTGATCAAAGAGATTATTTGAGTAGCATCTTTAATATAAGTTTGCATATAGTATGTAATTATGTATTATCATTTTCCTGGTTGCTTCTTTCCTTTGGCATCCTTGAATTTCCTCTTTTGTCTAAATTCAAAATTTATTTATACAAATATAGTCATTGCCAGTTTGCTAAAATAAAATACTGAATCTGATCTGGCAGCAATGATCAAGAAACTGCAAACTTCCTGCTGCTCCTTCCTCTTCCTTCTACATGTTTTACTTGTAATGAACCGTTTACAGTGGTCTCAGATTTCAGCTACAAGCCCCTGCCTAAAAAGGGAAATAATCAACAAACTTTAGGTTTTCTTCTTGCCATGTAGCATTAAGAGCAAAAAGAACCCTTGATGGGCTTTAAGGAGGGAAAATAAAAGAGTGTTTTTTTCCCCATGTGTGCTAGGATGAATAAGGCTTGCCTGCTGGAAGGAGAGAAAAGGACATATGAACGAAGGGAGGGCCTTTGGGACAAACAACAGTTCCTCAAATTGCATAAAGTCAACATTGCATGTTACAGAATGTACATCAGTAACATCATGAAGTTAAAGTAAGAATCATATATACTTTTAAAAAGTCACCTTGGAGTTCCTGTCGTGGCTCAGTGGTCATGAACCCGACTAGCATCCATGAGGATGTGGGTTCGATCCCTGTCCCCACTCAGTGGGTTAAGGATCTGCCGTTGTCATGAGCTTCGGTGTAGGTCACAGATGTGGCTGGCCTCTTGGCGTAGGCCAGCAGCTATAGCTCCGATTTAAACCCTGGCCTGGGAACTTCCATATGCCATGGGTACAGACCTAAAAAAAAACAAAAATATGAAAACTTTAAAAGAATGAGAATTGCTGCAATTATCAGTAGTACGTGCCTTTTGGTCATTTAGCTGACTGTTGTATTTTATTTGTGTGTGTTCAGACTTGCATTTACTTTTTCTTCATGCAGTAATAAGTTAGAGGTAGAATATTATCCTAGATTTTTACATAGCCAGATTTTCACATAATTTAGGTTGAACCATAGGAAATCACCATTTTGAGGTTCAAGAATGGTAGACTACTGGCAATTTCATATTAGTAATAGAACATATAAAAACAGTTGAATATATTGAAATCATTTTCATACTCACCAAATATGGTCATCCTTTTATTCTGGCTTTGCCACCAAGACTATATATAATTCTAGAAATAAAGTCACGTATTTCTTTCATATTTTCTATAAGCACTAAAATATATTTAATTGCATAGCTCTGGCATCATGGCGAAAAAGCAGAATTTATGTTATGTTGCCTTTTTAAGTTCTTTTTAAGATATTTTATAGTGCTCATATATTGAAGAAGGCTAATCAGCTTCTCAGTAGCCACATTTTTATTTCAACATATGAACCAGCAATTCAGCAGCCAAAATCTGTCTTTGAATACAAAAATAACAATGCTGAAGATTTGCTATGATCTATAATCTGAAATGTGTGTGACTTTGGATACTAATTTGTCAGATTTAATTTAAACACAAATACATACACATACAGCAGCTAGAATAACCGCATACTAGCTAGAATAATTTCTAAAACAAAAGTAAATACTCTCTAGTTACATATCTATGTCTACAATAAAATGACATGACAACTTTCTATATCAGGCAGAAAAAGAAAGAGTAATAGATATAAGCCTCCTTGTGTAAGGCAGTTCTTCAATGTATTTCAAAAATAAAAATATTATGGGTCAAATTATGTCCCTTAAAAATTTGCCTCACTGGAAAGACATTTAAACCCCTGTATCCTCATGGCCATATTATTAGGCCATATTATTGAGGGCCGGAAAAATAGTCCAGAGAATTGTGACAGCTATATTGAGGCCAAAGTTTTGACATACCTTAAAACTAAATCCATAGAAATGGAATACATTTACATCAGAATATAAATGAGAATGGGGATACATTTATATCAGAATTGGGAAAATGGGAAGAAATTTATATCAGAATTTTCTGGAATCCTACAGTAATTAAAGGCACAGGTAGAAATAGCCAGGGGTGGTTTTTATGACACACTCAAAACTGTACCAGTGTGAAATTTGGTTTTATCTACAAAAAGAAACAATAATATATTAAATTTTCAGATGATTCTTAGTCCTTTGAAAATCACCTGTTGGAGAATAGCAGTATTACACACATTTGAGTCTACAAATGCCAGAATAATATAATAAAGAAATAGCTGGTGTCTGCTTCTTATGAAAGACATGGACTAGCAAAAAAGGTCGTAAGAATTAGCCCCTGAATTAGATGTGCACCAGGGTATTTCTAAGTATTTTATTTGGGGCCCTCAGGAAAGTTGTTTCATCCAAGATGGAGCCCTGATGAAGAAGAGGACATTTTTGTCTATGAACTTTTGTGTGCACCTGGTTTACTGATCCATCATTGACACAGCACAGGACAAAAAAAAGTCAACTACAGGCAAACACTTCTATCTCATTGCATTCCACTTGCCTTCTTGTTTTCTAGTCCTATCCTCCTGGCTTGCTGAGCTCGCTTTCAAGCTCTCTTTCTCAAGATCCACCCACATCCATCCTACCTCCTTATTAAGGTGTACGATGCATGAAATACCTACTAGCATTATATCAAGTAAGTGCAGGTCCCTTGAGTCTGTATGTGTGTGTGTGTGTGTGTGTGTGTGTGTGTGTGTGTGTGTGTGCGTGTGCGTGTCTGTGTATGTATTGCAGGCAACTAGAGCTAACACATGCAATAGACAGTGTGAAGGAAGACTTGACAAGACATGACAACTGATAGTACACTGCAATGAAGAAGAATGCAACAGAAATTATATTTGATCCTGGGTAATAGCAAAGCACATAAATTGGACATACAGGTGAAGTATTCCATTTCATAGGAAGAGGAAGAGTGAATTAGTTTCAGATACACTGAATTCTGTCTAATTCTCACATCTCAAAATGAAGTTGATTAAGAACCAAAAGAGAACCATGGCCTTGACAGGCAGACTGAGATAGCAGTAGGAATAAATAACAAGAGAATAAGTGGGGGCTCTCAAGACACCTCTACTAATTTTAAATAAAATTTAAAATGATTGAAAAATAATTTCACAAATGTTCAAAGAATGTTCTTCCCTTGAGAGTGATTTGTAGACTCATGGTTTAATCACATTACATGTTGAGCTAGTTAATATACAAACAGCATTCCAGAAAGATTTCAAAGTTCTCTTCCTTAAACTTGTAGCAAATAATTGTCAGAACATAATTAGAGCCTACACACTTTAACTTTGAAGTCGGAAGCCAGAAATGTTTAAAAGTGTTTAGTTTAAATTAGCTATAGGATGTCAGGACTGGGCGGATGATTGAATTTTTTCTAAACGAGCTTAATGTTGCATTCATTTTTCTATATCCAACACATGCCTAAGGCCAATATTACATAAACATGTGTAAGAAATGAAATGTTTATTTTTATAGTTTTAACCTTTTATTCTGCCAAATTTTATAACAGTTCATGTAATTATCTTTTTATAGGCTCTAATAATACATTTAGGATTAAAAGTTCATTTCCATATGAATTATTGATATTACCTTATTTTGTGTACGAGACCCTTCGTACTAACATCCTAACCAAAATAATAGTTGCAGCAACATATCATTTTTCTTAAGCAATAATTATAAGATCTTAAAATTGTACATATGAACTTTATATTCAGACAAGAAGAGAAATATCAAATCTATTGAAAACAAGTACAGTACTAATTCGGTTTCAAAATACACCATTCATATGCAATTGCAGTAGATGTTAAAGATTTCCCAAAGAATATTTTTATCCCATTTTTATAATATTTATCTTATGTTCACAAAAAGTATTTCACAGCAATATAGATAAAAATATTACTACACTCAAACTATCCAAATTAATGTTATATTTCAAATCTTTCTGATCAAAATTTAAAAAACAGTGGGATTCTAATTAACAAAGTACAAATTGAAAAAGATGGGGCAAAATAATCTTATTATGAAAATGTAAGGAAATATATTATTACAATTAAGTCAATTTTATGAGAAAGGATTTGTACACATAGCTGAATGAGGGGGAAAGAAGCAAACATCAGGATAGATACCATTTTATCGCATTTAAAATTAACTGGCATTCCAAACTATCCAATTAGCTACTTTATCTTTTTTTAATTAGAATATATTTGACTTATAGTGTTGTGTAGACTTCTGCTGTACTTTATCTTGTTTTACTTAGATCATCATTATATTCACTTGCGAAGTGAAAAATTGACTTTCTCTTTTTCTCTTTGTTTCTGTAATCAACATTTATTGAATAGCATCATGAAGTTAGAGAAGTGTTAGATGCTCTTGGATACAAATAATGATAAACACTTTGGATGTGTATACTTTAGCATGGAAAAAAGTTATAAATGTAAGGAAAATTAAATTAAGAATGAAATATATTTTTTCTGTTCAAGTGCATTAGATCTAAATTAAAACCTCTTAGGAAAGAGGAAAAACAAACAAGGTTTAGGTTAGACAAAACAAAAAAAGCCCTATGTGCATAAGTAAGAATATAGATACTCTTGCATTGCACTACAGTGGTTGTATTCCTTGTCTAAGCTGCATAACAAATGACCACAAATTTAGTGGTTTAACATAACATACATTTATTGCCTCACAATATCCTTGGGTCATAAGTCCAAGCAGAGCAGTGGTTCCTCTGCCCAGGATTTCACAAGGCCAAAATCAAGACATTGTCTGGACTGGGTTCTTTTCTACAGTTTGGGATTCTTTCCCAGCTCTCTTAGGATATTAGCAAAAATCAGTTTCTTTTGGTGACAAGCCTGAGGCTCTTGGCTCCCAGTGGCACACCTCCGCATGTATAGTTCACCACAGAGATATAGAAATATATATTGCTTAAGTCTCTTTGAATAATGATAACATTATTTTATTATTAAAATTTATATTTATGGGGGCTTTCTATTTGTAAAGCCTTCACATTGTCATGTCACTCCTTAAAAAAATTCTTTGAGTCCTTCTGATAAGAATATTATACTATAATTATCCACTTTTACAGCAGAAAAAATTAATCATACCCAACACAGGTAAAATGGAGGCAGTTCTTACACAAGAAGCTAAGTCTTTCGGACTCTAAGGCTACAGTCTCAACACCCAGTTTGCATTGCCAGCCAAGCCTCTATGCATTTACTGAATAGGCAGGCTTGCCAGATTTAACAAAAGTACAGGACATCCAATGAAATTTGAGTTTCAGTTAAACAATGACTAATAAATAATTTATACTGCAAGCATGTCCCCTGTAGTATTGAGGACATTCTTATTCGTCCCCGCAAAAATTGTTTATCTGAAATACAGTTTAACTGCACATATTATATTTTTACTGACAGCCCTACATACAAGCTGTTTGGTTTCATAGATGAGGCCTGGAGTTCTGATCAGGACCACTTGCACTTAAAAGATGATTCTGAGAAACTAAGGTCCGTGGGTGAACAGAGATCATTTCTCAGCACGCAGAATTTCAAGAGACTTGACCACTTACTGTGCTTCATAAATAAGAAAATAATATGTAAAGGAATTATTGGAAGGGGACGTGTTTTTATTCTACTAGACAATGTACTGTTTGTACTGCAGTCCAACACTTAGGGGAACATGGGTGGCCTATGATACCTATGTGTTTAGCAGAATCTTCAGGTTTCCTCCAATGAGCATCTCTGTCTGTTCAATGCTAACTTTTTAACCTCAAGGTGCTGGTCTTTAAAATTTTCAGTGTTACATATTAATAAGCTGAGAGTCAAGTTAAATTAAATAGCTATTTAATTTCTCAATGCCATCATTTTCATAATGTTAATGCTTCCAAATAATTTTCACAGTTTTCTCCATTTAGTGAATAAATGAATGATATTAGATTTCTCCCTGAAAGATTATGCTCTTACATATGTCTAAGAAGTGTGGAGGGAGGATACTGGTTAATAAGCTAAATTGCTTTCTCCTTTGCTTTGTCTCTCTTGAGACTTTTTAATCTACTTTAATATACCTACACACCAACTTCATACTCTACCAATTAACCATTCATTACCTAATTATCTTCTCCAGCTGAGCACTCTACTTCTTTAGAATAATTTTCCCCTCATTATTCTTGTAACAGTATTATTTGCACTCTTTAGTAAGTTATTTCTAGTAATTTGAATTGCATTCAAATAATTCTACTGATTTATAGCAGCTATTTTTCAGTTTTCCTTAGATTTTTGCGATTGAAAGAGATATGCTCTAATTTTTAAGGTACCTTCAGAATTATCGGGCTCAGAAATTCACACGATGTATTAAACTCTTCTTTCAATGCAAAATTATTTTAAAAAATCCAGGATACTAAACTTATGTTAGAAGATTTCATTATTTATCACAAACGACGTAGAAAATTAATACTCAGGATAACTAATATTACTTTGTGATTCTGAGTATTTGGAGACATGAAACAAATATATTGCCCTGTAAAGTAGTTTTTCTTTTTTTCTGCAGCAAATAGCCTGAATGGAGTAGCCGTACTGTTATAGCCGTACTGTTATAAAGAATAATAAGAAAGGGTAGTTGTTTTCAGACAAAACGGGCCACAGGCAGCACATAGCTGGGATTTTTATGTAAAGGGAAGCAAGAGTTTAGCTCCATAAATGCCCAGCTTCTTCAGTGTCTATGGACAGTTTCCCAGTGAATCACTGCTTGGAGCTGGGTCTCAACCATCCCCCAAGCTGAGAGAGTGATTAGACTTTGGTGAAGTGGCTGGAATCTAGCAGATGAAGCGTCAGGGAGGGCAGTGTTATGCAGAGCGAGCTGCCTAGGTCAGGGTGAGACTCCTGCCAGGGCACAGTGAAAAGACAATCCAGCCAATGGAAGAAAATACTGAAAGTTACTTGTATTTTAATCACTGCAAAATTTTACCCCCTAAAATGTAAGGAACTCTTACCACTTAATAAAAAAAAAAGCAATCATTTAGAACATAAGCAAAGGATCTGAACAGATATTTCTCAAAAAGAAAAAAAAAATATCTACAAATGGCCAACAAGCACATGAAAAGATGTTCAATATCATAGCCATTAGGGAAATACTAGCCCAAAGAATGAGGAAATACAGCTTCAATCCACTAAGATGACTATGATCCAAAAGACAGATAACAAGGAAAGATAGGGAAGAACTAAACCTTTCATACATTGCTGGTGGGAACGTAAAATGACGCTGTCTGTTTGAAAAACAGCTTGGCAGTTCCTCTCAAAGCTAGTTACTGTACAATCTAGCAATTCGATTCCTAGGTGTCTACTCATGAGAAATAAAAACATATGTTCACAGAAATCTACACTTGAAGGTCCATGAAAATATTATTCGTAACAGTCATGAAATGGAAACAATCTGAATGCCCATAAACCCACGAATAAAGGAAACGTGGCATACCTGGCCAACTGCATATTAATTGCTCATAAAAAAGGGGCCAGTGCAAGCTGCACGACTCATGCCTTGGGATTCAGCGACAGCAACCACCCAGGATCTTGGGACAGGAGATCCGCTGGGTGGCTGACTCCGTTGTGCTACAGGAAAGGTCCAGACCCCTGAGAGCCAGTGTTGCGCCCCCGATGACACTCGTGCCCTAAGGTCAGACAAAGGAGGTGTGACGGCGGCATGATGGCAGCTCCCAAGAAAAGAAATCAGATCTTCAGTGTGTCCCATGCCGTTGGCAGGTGCCTTTTGCAGAAGAGTTGCTGCTTTGAAACTGCCTGGAACCTAGCCCCTTCTTTTTGTCTCTGGTGGAACCCTTTGGGCTCAGACTTTTGCTGGCGTCCCCGCCTTGACTTGCCTTGCTCATCCTCAGTGGTGAGGACCAGAAGCAGCTCACTGTCAGTTCTCTGCTGAAAAGCCCAGCCAGCAGCTCGTCTCTGAGGTAGAATCCCCCTTCCTTTGCTTGTGGCTTCCATGCAGCCGCCTGGGTGTCAGTTTAGTTTTGAGATGTCTTGCCCTGCCTGGCATACCCTTTGAAAATGTCACCTCCACTGTGTCCCTAAACCCCAAGGTAAGACTGATAATCTTTCACCCATGTAACCAACTAGCTTCTCTGTAGCACATTGCCTTGAACTTTTTTCTGCAACCCCAGCCTAGTCCACTCCCTGGAATATAAAACTAAAAAATATGAGTTGAATGATAAAGGTCTATACGATTAAAATTTTAATAATTTTAATTTTAATAATGGGTGTTCATAGTTTTTTAATGGAATGATGGATTAATTATCTGGTCCAATATGCCTTATATAATTTGAGGAGAGGGGAGCCCCGCTGTTTTGAGCAGCCATAGGTTTTTCATGTCACCTAAGTTCCTACAAAGGAAGCAAAAAAAAAAAAAAATGTCTTCGTTGTGCTGTATACATTTTGCTGAAGATACCAGACTGAAATATGTCACTGGGATTTTTTGATGACCCACAGTAAGAAATGCTGTTTCTCCTGTGGCTAAATTTAATCAATGTATGGAAACCTTTCTTTAGGGATTTTCTTCTTCCCGCTTTTTTGTGTTAAAATGTTTTTATACCATTAAGATGCACATAATACTTGGGGCATGGGGCATTTTAATGACTTCATTAAGCACTTAAAAAAAAATGAAGTACCGATCCATGCTGCAATGTTGATGAACCTTGAAGGTGTCAGGCTAACTGAAAAAAGCTAGTCCCAAAAGACCATGTGTTATATGATTCTATTTATATGAAATGTCTGAATTGGCAAATCTATAGAGGATAAAAGTAGATTAGTGAAGGAGAATGGAAAATGACTGAAAAGGTACATGGTTTCTTTGAGGGATGATGAAAATGTTCTCAAATTGAGTATGTGATGACAATTTTGTAAATATACTAAAAGCCATTGTGATGTTCAGTTTAAATACGTGGGTAAATTATGTAAGTTTATCTCAGTAAAGCTTTTGCATCTCCCCCAAACAATGATTGTACAAAGAAAGGTAACTATATAATGATATATATGTGTAATAACATATATTACACACAGTCATGAAAAAGTAGTTAATAGAAGCCAAACCTGAAATGGCACAGAGGTTAGACTAAGTGTGTAGAGATATATAGCAACTCTTATAAATACCTTTGAATAATTAAAGGGAAAATGATCTGAATTAATAACAAATGTTAATATCATCAGATAAATGGATATAATAATAATGAATGGAAGAGAAATTCTTGAACTAGCTAAAATTTTAAGAAACTGTATTTTGATATTAGGAGATTAAAGCTGAAAGAGTAAAAAGGGAGTCACTTGAGGCCAGATCTCTAGAAATGATCAATCTGAAGAGTAGAGGGACAAAGACTGAAGATATGTGAGCTGAATTTCAGAAACTGTCACACAGGTACATGTGGGGACAAGAAGGAGACTGCTCATTGCAGCTGAGTATTTTGTGAATAAATTTTTTAAATGTTTGTTTATTAGAATTTTCTTTTCGAGAACCATGCCTGTGATAAATGAGGTAGGACTAGTTGAGCAAGCAAATGAATTTTTTTTTTTCCATGCCTTTGGCATACAGAAGTTCCCAGGCCAGGTACTGAACCCGTATCACAGCAGTGATTCGGCCAGATTCTTAACCCACTGGGCCACCAGGGAACTCCAAAAGAAGGACATCGGCATAGAGTGCTGTTTAGCTAGATTTTCACATTATCGTGTGAGAAAAGCAAAACAAAGCTTAGGCAGAGGATGAGGAAAGCTACACGTACGTATTCTGCACTCTGTTTAAGAGATAGACTCCATGGTTGTCTGCTCTGCTGTAATTAAGAGAGATGTTAATACAGTCGGTGTGCAAAGAGGAGACGTGCTTTATTTAGACAGGTGAAGTATATGAAGAAAAAAGTTAAGGGATCATGAGATGAAATTTTCCACGTTCTCTATGTCCCCAGAGAAACCTGCAGATAGTTCTAGTACATACTTCATTTTATTGCTGTAATTATTTGTGTTCTCTGTTCTTCTCAACTGCACTGAAAACTCCTCTAGTACAGAAGCCATTTTTTCTTAGTCTGTATATCCACAGCTTCTAGTATCGGAGCTGACAACTAGCTGGCTCTCATTTGAGTGGATATAGTACCTGGTTACAGAGGGGGTAACAGACTGAACTTGTGTTTTATCTCTTATAGTAAAGGCTTTTGGTTCTCCTCTCAGATGCATTTAGCAGCCTGCCACTGTCCCCATCATCCACCTTTGTGTTTGTGGGTTAATGGTTTATACCTTCACACTTTTCTGGGGACTTGCCCTTAGTTTAAAGGTGGCTTATAGCATGATGTCATCTATTCAGCCTGGACACGAGTCTCACCATTTAAAGAAAAAAATATTGAGGGAATGGTGATTAACCTGTAGTGTTGACAGGTTAATTCAAATTATATTTATAAAATCCACTTGCACATTAAGTGTAATTGTGCACAGTAAAATTTGTATTAGTGTGCACAGCCTCCCCAGAATAAGTGGTACATGTTACTTCTAGGAAAAGAAATCTTCCCAAATTAATATTGCCTTATTAATGATTCATACATTTAATGAGAAAAACAGTCTTTTGATTTTTTTTCCAATATTGATTCTCCTCTAAGGCAAATCTTTACTTTTCGAAAATATAGGAATTGTTTTGAATTCCAAGCCTGTTTTTTCTTTAGGGAAAGAGTATGTCATTTCCTACACACAGTTTATGAGACCAGTTAATATTTAAAATGTTAGGAAAGTAACACAACAAACTGCAATTTCTTTACTGCTTGCCACTCAAAGCAATTTATGTATTCAGATAGGTTAGAAACAAACTTCTGTTATCAGATGAAATATTTCATCATGTCACATACCTACCATGATAGTTCAAGATGCTGAGACTTTTTTTGACTATCGCCCTGGGTTGGTGAGAATTCTATTAATTGCCATATTTAGCTGTCAGTATGCAACTGATATTTCAGATTTTAAATATAAAAAAAAATTAAAGCTGTAAGTGAGACAGCTTATTGAATGTGGTAATGACATTGCTGACTTCTAGGTCAGTAATTGTTAATTTCAGAGCAAAGAAAAAAGTTAAAGGAAAAATCTCATTATTTTTTTTTCTTACTTTAGAACCCAGGAAACAGAAATTGTACTTTATTCAGAAGTAGAAAGTTGTTGTTGGGGACATCTAGGCCGCTGCAGGGTTTTTTCATTTGGGGCCTTCAAAATCACTCCAGTGTTGCAGGGTTTATTTTTTTTAGTGTTTTTTTTTCCTGCTTTTATTTTTGATGAGTAATTCTTAGTAAAGGGGAAACCATGGGCTCTCTAGAAAAGATAAGTTGAAAAGTTAAGATCAGCTGAAGTAGATTGATTTACTACTGATTTAAGTAATATTTTCTTACATTGAGGATTATATTAAAAGGCAGAATCAATGCTGATTTAGCAGTAAAAATCATCCAAAAAAAAAATCAGTATGTTGTTCACTATGTTGTTTTAAAATAAATGGATGTGGCTCTCAGTTATAAAACCCAGGCATCTTTCCATGACATCATTTGAAAATTATAGTATTTTAACACCTCATGTTATAGAGAAAAATAAATGAAATTCTGTTGAAAATGCTATCTCCTGAGACAGAATAATGCTACAAAATATTGAAGACACTTCATCAAGGAAGAGCTGGAGATACACATAGATGAAGAGAAGTGTTCAACTTTAGTCTCTCACATCCCTTTCCAATCCTTAGGTTTCCTGAACACAGTGTCTTAGAGTGTTTCCTTGTATGTGGCACCTTTCTGAGAGCAATGAAAAAGAAAAAAATTATGAAAGAAGTAAAATGTGTATAAATATTCCTTCCTTTTTACTAAATAATTGCATTTCCAAGGAAAATGCATAAGTTTAGCTTTAAAACCTGAAGGAATAAGCAGGTTTCACTGCTCATAGGTTGGTGGTGCAAATTCATTCAAAGTCAGCAGAGCTGACTCCAACAGAGCTGACACTCAGTGATTCGTGTTAACCCCTTTATGTAGTGGGAGTGACTTCAAGGGCTTAATGATATCTAGAAAACTTCGTACGTTTCTCAGACATTCTGCTGTCTCAGTTTTGAGGAAGAATGTCAAAGTTTTATCTGTGAAGATTCTGTGAAATGCGGTTAGACCTGCTTTGTGTTCGCTTGTTTGCTATTTAAAAATAGATATTCAAAAAAATTTAAATATATTATTATTCCATTTTTTAAATGACTTTTAAGAAGTAACATGTATTTCACATGAAATCCTAAGCAGTCATAGATATATGCAAATTTATTCTCTAGCTAAAAAATATATCTATAATATGAGAACAACATAAAGTATTGAGTATTTTTTTCATAGGATTCCATTCTGTGCCACCAAACATCATTTTGATGAAAAATGTTTCATCCATTACTTTCTTATGAGTGTATGCTCAACTTAAGATTGTTTTATATTAGAATGAATATTTATGGAGTATACTTACAAAATGGACAATCTGCATTATCTCCATCTTTTTCTTGTTATCAGAGAATTCAGAAGTAAAAATCATTATGGCCAGACACCTTAAGATAAAATAATATAATCTAAGAAAATTTAGTCCAATTGCACAGCATGTGAATATGAATCTGAATGCATATGAAAATATACGTGTGAAGGTTTTAAAATGGCCGAAGAGGAGGTCCGCTTGTGGCTCAGCAGGTTAAGGACAAGACATTGTCTCTGTGAGGATGCAGGTTCGATCCCTGGCCATACCCAGTGAGTTAAGGACCCGCATTGCCACAAGCTGGGTTGTAGGTCACATATTTGGCTTGGATCCGGTGCTATGGCTGTGGTATAGGCCTCAGGGGCAGCTCCAATTATACCCCTGGCCCAGGAATGTCCATATGCTGCAGGTGCAGCTGTAAAAAGAAAAAAATAAAATGAAGTGGCCGCAGATATTTTGAAATTCACGTCATCAAGGGGTGGGGTGGTTTGTTTTTTTTTTAACCACTTTTATTTTTTTACCATTCAATTGTAAGAGTTCCTTATATATTTTTAATATTATCCCATTACCAGATAAATGATTTGCAAATATTTTCTCCCATTTCACTCTTTTGATTGTTTCCTTTGCTGTGCAGAAGCTTTTAGTTTGATATAGCCCCCACTTGTTTATTTTTATTTTTGTTGCTTATGTTTTGGTGTCATGTCCAAGATAACCTTGTCGAAATCATTGCCATACAGATTTTCCCTTAAGTTTTCTTCTAGAAAACTCTAGTTTCAAGTCTTATGTTTCAATTGTTAAACCATTGTGGGTTCGTTTTTGTGTATGGTATAAGTGTCCACTTCCTCTCTTTTGCATGTGGATGTTCGCAATATCATTTGTCTAAGACCATCTGTTTGCCTTTGTGTATTCTTGGAACTCTTATTGAAAATCAGTTGACCATATATGAATGGTATATGCTGGGGTTTCTGTTCCATTCCTTTAGTCTCTCTGTCTGTTCTTATACAAGTAATCATACTTTTTTTATACTCTAAATAAAATATGCACAGAGGATTAAAAAAAATGGACATTTTTAATGTGCTCATCTACTTAATAGAAAACAGTTTCAAAATGATAGGAAGAGTGGTGATAGTTTTGTAGAGACCATGGTGGTTGTTCCCATGTGTTAATCAACAGTAATTGAGAAGGAAGTTACTGCTGAGAAAAGGGCATTTTTCACATGGCAAAAGCAACCAACTCTAGGTATTATTTTCTATTTACTAGAAAGCAGTAAATGTGCCGTTTTTTTTTTTTTTTTTATTAAAAGACATTTAAGGGAGTTCCCATGGTGGCTCAGCAGTTAACAAAGCAGACTAGGATCCATGATGATGTGGGTTCAATCCCTGGCCTCGCTCAGTGGGTTAAAGATCGGCATTGCCATCAGCTGTAGTGTAGGTTGCAGATGCAGCTCGGATCTTGTGTTGCTGTGGCTGTGGTGTAGGCTGGTAGCTATAGCTCCAATTTGACCACTAGCCTGGGAACTTCCATATGCCATGGGTGCAGCCCCAAAGCCCTGAAAAAAAAAAAAAAAGATGTGTTTCTAAATGTCTTTTTAGAATTTGATCAAAGATATTAAAATGTTTTCAGTAAATTTAAGAATGATTATGAGGTATTCTCTTTCATAGATGCTTAAAAAGTTCCAAGATATATATATCGTTAAGATATATCATTAAGCAAACCATATTACTGTTTCTTTAAAAATCATGTTGCATTAAAAAAACACATTGGAATATAAAACTCAATAATGGAATATTTTGAGATCAAAATGTGACAGTGTTATGAGAATGTGCTTTGTAGAATTCTCATTATTAACATTCTTGCTGTTAATGAATAGTTTCTCTAACAATAACAAACCAGGCCATGGTATCTTGCATTTTGATAAGCTACATAAAGTTAAAGTTGTCTAGTAATAATTACTCAGTCTTCTTGTCCCATCATGAACTAATCAAACTGATTCCTCCTTCTTCCTGTTCCTCAGTGTATCTTCTGTTTCATACTGGCGTCAGTGTTCAGTTCCCCAAATCTTATGTCTCGATGACCACATTTTCTGCTTTTCCTGCCTCCAGTGTGTTCTTCACTAATGGTTCTTGTCAAACCAGTCTTCATAAAATCACTTTATCATAGACATTCTTCTATCCATTAAACTAAAACTACGCTACTGCTATTGAATCAAGCCTTCCCTGGGTTCTGACATCGAGCAACTTTGGAATACATTCTGAAAAACCTCCTATGTTCCAACATGAATTCTCCTTTAAATAAAAAGTGTCTTATTATTCTCTTTTCATTGTCAAGATGTATGCTAAGGAAAGAACAGGAAATAATTTTCTCCCTTTTTTCAAGGAAGACTACAACTGTTCTTATTGTTTTTCCTTGTTTCTCTCCTATGTACATGGAAAATGTGTTCTAAATGTACAAGATGAACTTTCCATTTGCATGTGTTTGACTCTTCTCCTTGGTCAAATACCATATTAATTGAATGTGATAAAAGTTCTAGGTACTAAGAGACAAATAAGAGTGTACATATTCCTCTTATAAGAATGGTTCCTGTTGGAGTTCCCATAATGGTTCAGTGGTAACAAACCTGTCTAGGATCCATGAGGATGCAGGTTGGTTCCATCGCTGGTCTTGCTCAGTTGGTTAAGAATCTGGTGTTGCCAGGAGCTGTCGTGTAGTTTACTGATGCGGCTTGGATCCTGTATTGCTGCATGCCATCTGTATCTCTGATTTGACCCCTATCCTGGAAACTGGAAACTTCCATATTTCACGAGTGCAACCCTAAAAAAAAAAAAATGGTCTCTTTTCCATGGTATGTATAATTTTCCTTTATAATTGAACCAAGCCAACTCTAAGGAACATGACCTACTTGGAAAATTTTAAATTATTCAAGCACCTCAATGACAGTATCAGGTAACCATTCATTTTCTGTTTTTCCACCTTACACTTTTGTGTTCATCTCTTCGACTCAGAAATATCTTAAAGACCCAGTGGATTCCCTCCCAGATTTTCATGTGCTAATATCTCTCTCTGTTGTTGATGTTGATACTTGCTATCGCTCTGATGACTCATCACTCAAGCTTCAAGACCTTAACACACCGGTTCCTCGAGGTTTTTGTATTTGTTACAGAATTTATACATTTCTCACTGTTCACATAAATCTGCCCGGTATTATCTGTTACTACCTCTTCTTCTCTAGCAAAGCTGAGCCATTAGTTCCAGGGTTGAATGATATGGAAACCTTAATATACAGTAAGATGGAATTAAGGCAAAGAATATTCATTTATTTACCCCAGATATTAATTGCACACTCGCTATGTATCTAGCACGGTTTCCAGTGCTCGGGATACAGTTGTAAATGAAACAGAAAAAGTCTCTATCCTTCTAAATTTTTATCCTGTAGGAGAAAGACATACAAGATAAATATAAATATGGACTGTGCATATTAGTGACAAGGGATAAAGAGAAAGAAAGAATCAAAGAGTGATTCTACAGGTTAGAGATGTGTGTGCAATTTTTGATAAAGTGTCTGTTTAAGACATAACCAAGAAGGTGAATTTTTGAGTAAAGGTCAGTAAGGCAAAGGCCTTAAAGACAGCAGCACACCTGGAGCGCACCTGGTATGTTCACAGAGCAGGGAGGAGGAGACTGGGAGGGCCAAGGTAGAAAGATCAAGGGCAGAAATAATCGAAGGGATTGATGTGGTGATAGGGAGCCGGGTCATGCAGGGTCTCTTAAATACTTTATTACTGTGAGGAATCTGTAAAGCCATGAGACTGTTTACAGAGAATAAAAACATGATTCCATGCATTAGTCGGGTGTTAAAATTCTGGCAGCTGTGTTGAAGGATCAGGAAGTTGAGAAAGAAGACTGGCTAAATGGCCGATGCAGTCATGTCATAGAAAAATTCTGGTTCCTTAGACCCGAGTGAGGGCAGCATGCAGAGTACAAACGGCCAAATTGCAGACATCTGTTGTAGATATTGTCATCTGGATTTACTCTGTACACTCGGTCTAGGGAGTGAAAGAAGGAAAGGAATCAAAGGTGATAAAAATATTTTGGCCCAAGCAACTGGAGTAATGTAGTTGTCAGGTAATGGAGATGCACAGACTCTAGAGGAACCAGAATGGAAGTTTAGAAAGCCAAGAGCTCAATTTTGTGTGTGATGTGTGTTAGGTATTGAAATGAGCAGTGAAATATATTTGGAGTTTAGGGGAAATGTCTGGCTTAAAGATGTAGGTATGAAAGTCATTAGCACCTGAATTGTGGTAAAATAACAATGCTGGTGAAAATCCCCTAAGGAGTAAGTATAAATGGAAAAGAAAACGTAAAACATGAAGTTATGGGTTGTTTGACATTTAGAAAGTGGATTAATGAGAAAAATCTGAAGAATGCACTGAGAAGTTTCCAAAAAGAAAGGAGGCATGTCGGTGAACTTGGCATCCTGGAAGCCACAGTAAAAAATATTGTAGGAGGCAAAAAGTAATCCCCTGGGACCATCAAGCAGAGTAAGTATTGTGCAACAGCTGCCGAGTTTAGCTCCTTGGGGATCACTGGCAGCTTTAGCAAGAGCAGTTTAGGAGTCGTGGTGGGAAGAAACTTGATTGGAGTGAGAGGGAAGCGGAGGAGAGGAAATACCAATAACAGCTAAGGACTTGTCCTGTATTGTCAAGAAGAGAAATTGGACATTGTGATCCTTGTTGTTGCTTCTGTTTGTTGTTGTTTGGTTGGTTTGCAAAATAGAACAAAGCTAAAATAATATCTGTATATTACCCATTATAGTGGAAAAAGGGAATCGATTGCAAGGGAGGGGGCAGGCGTGCAAGGTGTAGGAGCAGGGCCCTGGAGCAAAGCACAGGCAAATGGCATCTCAGGCAAAGTTGAGGTTTCAACAATAAGTTCATAGTCACTGGAAAGAAGATAAGGACAAGGCCACTGGTGACCAAGAACCCTGATGTGGTCGAAGCGCGTGGAATGTCTTTTCTGACTGCATTTCCCAGGTGGAGGGAGAACCCAGCTCGTTCGCTGAGGTTGGAGATCAAGGAAGAGGCTATGAAGGCTTAAGGAGAAAAACTGTAAAAGTTGCCTCGGAGAAGAGGAAAGAAAATGAAGCAAGAAAGAATACAATGATATCAGAGGCCTTTCAAGCCTACTCTGGCTGCTAATCATGAATATGAAGCAACGCAAGGGAGAGTAGGTTGGTGTTTTCCTCCAGCCACGTTCAGCTTCACGGGTTACGGATTATTGCAGCCAGAGTAATGCAGAATGTTTGCTAGAAACATACAACATGATGGTCAGAGAGTGTGATGTTTGATATTAAAATTTTAAAGCTCTAGTTGTTATTTGTTAGGAGGAGGCTAAATGCATGACCACAGAAGTCAGTCATCAGATAAGGCCACGTCAGAGCCTCAATAAATATTGATAACTGTGTTGTTTTAGAATATTTATAATAGCAAAATTGGGGAAAATATATTACCAGTCAATAGGTGATTGCTAAGAAAAATACCAGAAACTTATTGTTTTGGATGTTATTAAAAAACAGTATAAATAATGATGCAGGAAAGTATCTGTGGATATGGAAAATTACCATGGCAAATTTGATAGTTTACAATACAGCATGCATTATGTAATCATTTTTGGGAAGATTAATCACATAAGTGTGTATAAGTTTATCTGAATATATAGAGAATAGTAGTGCTTACTAGAATATTCAAAAATGAGTCATCAGTGGTTATGGTGGTTATAGCTTTAATATTTATGAGCACATATGTTTTTGACAAAACTAAAATGTCCTTGGAGACATTTACTATTCAGATGGACACTGTGAACAGATTTTCATTTTTTTATTTTATATTTTTTATAAGCGTTCCTGAGTGTTCTTCACCTGGATTTCCCTAATTTTTCTTTTCTTTTCTTTTTAGGGCCACACCTGAGTCACATGGAAGTTCCCAGGCTCGGGGTCCAACTGGGGCTATAACTGCTGGCCTACGCCACAGCCACAGCAACATGGGATCCGAGCCACATCTGTGACCTACACCACTTCTACTGCAAGGCCGGATCCTTAACCCACTGAGTGAGGCCAGGGATTGAACCTGCATCACCATGGGCACTAGCCAGGTTCGTTACTGCTGAGCCGCAACGGGAACTCCCCTCATTGTTAATGTTTTTACATAACTGTGGCATAGCGGTCAACACTGACCAATTAGTTATCTGACTTTTCCCTTATTTTCTGTCTGTCTGTCCTCTGCTCCCCCGCCCCACGACCCCTGCCACCCACTTCCTTTATCCCTTCTTTAGAAAATTATTGTAAGGCCAAATCCTGAAAGGATCTTCCAAGCCATTGCAAAGACTGTGCCTTTATCTTGCAATGTGAGTAGCTGTTGAATTTAGCCTGAGGTGGATCAAGTGTGGAATTAGGGGACCAGTTAAAACATCATAGAACTAAACCAGACTGAGCTTGGACCCAGTGTGTGGCAGGATAGGTCTCTGTGAAGCACTGTGAAAGCTGGGAGGTCCTGTGCAAATGTTAGGTATTATTAATGTTGGTTGAAACTTCTTTTTTTCTTTACATTTTATTGAGGTCTAGTTGATTTACAGTATTATGATAAATTCTGCTGTACAACAAAGTGATTCAGTTATACATATACACACATCCGGTTTTTTTCAGATCCTTTCCCCACATAAATTATCACAGTTTCCTGTACTATATATACAGCAGGTCCCTGCTGGCCAGTCTTAAATAAGAATTTTAAAAATTAGTTCAGATTCTTTTCTTTCCTCTAAGCGGAAGAAAGCACTCTTTATGTAGAATTTCCTTCTTCTTTTTAATTCGACTAAATATCTAAATATCTAATGATCCTTTTTACTTGGCTGTAGGAAGCTTCGCTTCAAAACACCTAATTTAATTTAATTTTATCTTCAAAGTGGAAATTTTGACACTTTAATTATGTCACTTATTCTGAAATATAGATTGGTTTCTTCAATGTGGCCTGTTATTATGTGAACTAGGAAAATACATAACAAGATGTCAGTCATTAATGATGGCCCCAGATTTTTTTTTCTGCCCCTCAACAACTGGATCTGAACATTTTTCTCTCTCCTTTGAGCATAGCTATGCTTTATTTTGTATTTATTCAAAAGCTAAAATTCATTGTTTAACTTTGTTACCCTGTATATATAATTCTTTAACTATACTTAGGGCTAAATCAATCTGAGGCTAGTGAAAAAACTTTAAATAAAAGCGTACAATTAAAGTAATACTGAAATATGAAAACAATATATTTATATATCTTCATACCTGTGATTCACTGCTACTGCTTAGTCACGATTAATAAACATACAATAGAGCAAGAAAATATACATTTTTTTCCTCAGCTCATAACTGAATTAGAACCTAGAAGCAGGATTTATTGGTGATTCATGGAAATCGGTTTCTTTAAAAGCCATGTTAAGGACATAAACAAGCATTGTGGTTACCCAGGGCAGAATTAAGCATAAAAACATATTGCCTCTGAGGCAGAACAAATTCATTTCTTTCAGGGAACAATATTGCAGAGTCACAGCATGAGCTTTGAATTCTATTTCAAGGAAGAGACTAAGGGGCAAGAAAAACACATTAATAATGAGCTTCTGTCCATGATCACAGAAATCTAAATTTCCTGTCTTGGATTGTATGCTGCAGTAAGAAAATTGCACTTGCTGTATGCTATCTGAAAGTTAATTGGTTACCAGGTTTCCATTACAAAATTGCCTCTCATGCATTCATTTCACTTAAAAATAAATTGGTTATTATGATTAAGTACCTGACTTTCTTTTTCATCTCCCCTTGTTAAGCTGGCATGGAGAAAAATTCTGCTTTACATTTTTTTTAATTAAAAATTTTTATTGTATGATTTTTATTTTCCATTATAGTTGATTTACAGTGTTCTGTCAATTTTTACAGCAAAGTAACCCAGTTATATATATATATATATATATATGCATATATTTATATCTATATATGTATATATTTATATCTATATATATATATATTCTTTTTCTAAGTCATAGAACAGAAACATTTCATTTTCATAATGCTCTCTGGGGTGGCTGACGGTTTCATGACATAGTATCATAACATGTTTTTGTAGCATCAAGTAACTCTTTCCTGTCCATCTTGCCTTGAATATATACCCTGTAGCATCTTGCTCCTGCTCCCCTGCTGTATCTGTATAACTTTAGGTCAGGTTGAGGGTTCTGGTTAATGGTTTTTCTGAAGTCAAGCCATATCCTATGGTTGATCTGGTGTGCTAGCAGTGTGGACGGCAGCTCAGCTGTTGGATAGCACTACCCTGGAGTATTTAGTTACCCAACAACATCATCAGCCCTAGGTCTGAATACCAGCCTACTTTCCATTATGGGATTTTTACTTTGCCAGACTATGGCTTCACCTGGATTGCTTTACTATTTTTTAATACTATCCCTTAAAAGCAAGCTTTCTTGCTCTCAGCTAATGAAAAATGCAAAGGAATAGCAAAATCCAGGAAAAAAAAAACAGCTGAATACACATAATCATCATGCAGTTTCACACTGTGATATATTATCTCTGATGCAGTAGAGCAGATGTACTATATTTAGGTTTAATATCTCAGAAACAGCATGGATTCAACATTGTACATTCGTCAGTCTCCATAGGAAACTATTTCATTTCCCATAATTTTCTCTTTTCATGGCTACCAAGGCTGTATTCTCTCTTTTTATTTTACATGTTCCTTTTTGCTATGATTTTCCATAGATGCTGGAAAGTTTCCAGTGTAACCTTTCTGAAATTCTGGACTCGTCTGTAATTTTTCCTTCCGTAAAATTATTTGTTTAAAACTTTTAAAAGGTTGTTTTGCTTCAAAATTATTTGATGTATTTAAAGTCAAGGAAATCTGGACAAAATTTTATTTTAGGATTCTCCTGAGGAAATCCCATTCAGATTTTAAGCTGGCTTCATTCATGCTGGGCTTTCTGATTAACTGGTTAAGCAATTCCCCTTAATATCCCTGAAGATTTCTATGCTTATTATGATTAGCTGTCTCAGCTCCAACTTTTGGGAAAAACAATCCTTTGTAGCTTCCCTGATGTTGAGCCTACTGGGAAAAATGCTTGGTGTGACCCTAGCAGATGTTTTGAATTTGTTAGCTCCTGTGGTCTTGTGTCTCACTGCCACCCACCTCTTTTTTTTTCACGAACAAACGTAGCAACTAAACCGTAGTACTGTTTGCAATACTTGTATAAAGTAGCATTTTCTCCCCTTTAGTAGTCAGGACATATTGCTAGATAATGCACTTAAGATTAGTGCTAGATTTCCTTTTCATTTTAAACTTTCAAATTGTTCATAGAAGTCAGTCTCATTTATTATCATTAAAAGACATATGGATGAAGATAACCTCTAACACTAACAAAGTTTATTCTGAATAACTCTGACTTTGGCACCCGAAATTCCAATATTGATAATGGGTAAAATTCAAGCAGAAACTTCATCATGCAAAACTTGGTATTTCAGTGTTGGACTAGGTTGCAATTTGAGTTTTATTTTATTTTATTTTTTTTTCTCTTAATGGATTTTATTTCACTTATAGGTGTGCATAAATCATCACAAGTCAATTTTACAGATTTTGTATCCCAAACCCCCAGTGCATCCCCCCACCCCCCCAGATTGTCTTATTTGAAAAACCAAGGTTTTCCAAAGTCTGTGAGTCATTGTCTGCTCTGTAAGAAGGTTCATT
>PVHT020000061.1:7916426-8003345 GCA_004024745.2 Catagonus wagneri
GGGCCTTATCATTTGTGGTGTTTTTGATTCTGGTTGTGGCCTTTTCTTTACTGCCTAGAGAAGTTCCTTTAGGATTTGTTGTAAAGCTGGTTTAGTGTTGCAGAAATCTCTTAACTTTTGCTTATCGGTAAAGGTTTTGATTTCTCCTTCAAATCTGAATGAGAGCCTTGCTGGATAAAGTAATCTTGGTTGGAAGTTTGCAATTTGAGTTTTAAACTATCCCATGTATCAAAACAAGTGTCAAAACCACAGAAAACACAGGGAAATATGCAAACGCACTGTTGAAACCATGCAAAAGGAGGTGATTCATTAACAGACTCATTAAAGGCTCATTCTTGACCTTTTCCATTTTTCATACCCACCACCTTCCACAATGGGCAGCACAACATACAAGCTTGTGTGTAGAAGCAGTGAAATATTAATCAGCCACTGTCTAAATCCCTGTAGTATAAAAGCATTAGCTGCTAAAAGATGGAACGTGGAAAGATTTTGTAAAATAATAGATACCTATGCTCTTATTTTACCAACCGAGCAATAAGGCAATATAGAGTATTATTGGTAGAACAATAAATGAGAATATGAGCATCTTGATTTCATAAAAGTTATATAAATAAAAAATAAAAGGCAATATTAGAAAAATTTTCACCTTATTCTGGACATAGATAAAATTTTCTTTTTTTCTTAATATTTTATCAAGTCCCTCGGGTCTCCCTATCTTCTACTATTTTACCTGCCATTTTGAGATCTGAGTTCCTGTGTATGTAATTATTTTATTTACATTTTAATTTTTTGTACCAAAACTAATTATATAACAAAATGCTATGTTTAGGAAACCCCATTGCTGTTATTAGAATGTAAATTGGTTGAGCCACTATGAAAACAGAATGGTGGTCCCTCAGAATGTTAAATATAGAACTATCACATGATCCAGCAATCCAACTTCTGAGTATGTATCCAAAGAAAATGAAAATATGCTGAGATATATGCATGCTCATATTTGTTGCAGCACTATTCATAATAGCCAAGATATGGAAACGACTTAAGTGTCTGTTAACAGATGAATGTGTAAAGATATGTTGTTTATATTTATGTACATGTTATTCAGCCATAAGGAAGAAGGAAACCTTGACGTTTGTGATAATGTGGGTGGACCTTGAGGGCATCGTGCCAAGTGACATACGTCAGATAGAGAAAGACAAATACTGTCTAATGTCACTTACATGTGGAATCCAAAAAGAACTGAACTTGGAGTTCCCTTCGTGGCTCAGTGGTTAACGAATCCGACTAGGAACCATGAGGTTGCAGGTTCGATCCCTGGCCTCGCTCAGTGGGTTAAGGATCTGGCGTTGCCGTGAGCTGTGGTGAAGGTTGCAGACGCAGCTCAGATCCCGCGTTGCTGTGGCTGCTGCAAAGGCCAGCGGCTACAGCTCCTGTTAGACCCCTAGCCTGGGAACCTCCATATGCCGCGGCTGCGGCTCTACCTAAAAGGCAAAAAGACAAAAAAAAAAAAAAAAAAGAACTGAACTTGTAGAAATAAAAAATAGAATGGTGGTTACCAGAGCCTGGGGGATGAGGTAATTGGGGAGATAGTACTCAAAGGGCATGAATTTGCAGTTAGAAGGTTAAGTTATGGAATCTAACACACAGTATTCTGATTATAGTTAATAAAAATATGGGTGATATACTTTAAAGTTGATAAGAGACAGCATCTTAAATATTCTCATCACAAAAGATAAATGATAATGATGTGACGATGGAAATTTAGCTAACACTGTGACGGTAACTGCATTGCAGTATATACACACATAAAGCAATACACTGTACACCGTAAATTTACTGTTAGATATATCAATGATATTTCAATTTAAAAAAAGCAAGTAGAAGTGGATATAGTTTATTCATTCTGATGGAAATTAATTTTGAAATGAAATATTTATATTTGAAAGGTTAAGTATTTAACTCCCACTCTGAAAAATTTTAATTTTTGTAGGAGCTTTTACTTTGTGGTTGCATTAATTTTAGGCACCAAAGAATACATTACAATTTTTGACTTTATAACTAATAATTTTAATGATATCACTATCAAATTTTAGCATTAACGCTTTGAAATATTCTGCATTGAAAAGTCATGCAATCATGTGTTTATGTGTATGTGTGTGTATTTCAGTGGAGTATTTATGAAGTAATCATTTAAAAATTCTAATCAATGTGGCATGTTTGAAGAACAGATTTTGAGCTGGTAAGTCATGCCGAACGTAATCTCCATGATAAATGGAATTTGTGACTTTTTTTAAAGTGCCGTCTGCCTAATCCCTAGACTATTTGATACATATTTAGTGAATTCCTTAATGCATTAATAAGCCTTTTATTTATTCAAAATTTTAAGTTTGATATTGTCTGTTTTACATAGTTACATAGGCAGGGGAAGTATAAGCAAAAATAAGTATAATTATTAAAAATAAAAGGAAAAATTAGCTAAAATTAACAGTATTTGCAGTTTCTAATTTATCTGTTATCTTGGCTTCTAACTACATAAAGTATAGTTAGTGGTAGCAACTCAGTTGACTTGGACTTTAAACTTTTTTTTTTCCTATTTGCCCGTAGAATTCATTTCTTTGGATATCAATTTTGTTTCTCCAAAATAATTTTTCTTCACTAGCTATAACTTATTGAACTGCAAATACCAGTGAGAGCTCTGTTTAATAATTCCTTTTCTTACGTGAGTGAGGTATATTGGAATAGTAGGGATTTGAACACTATTAATTTTTTTATATATTAATACTAGGAGTTCCAATGATATTGGAGAATTTAGAATCAATTTCATTTTTCAGAATCTGTCAATTTCTGGACTATATTCTAACTCCTTTATAAATTTCAGATTCACTTAGTAATTTAATGGTGCCTGTTTAAACAAACCCAGGTAATTTAAATAAGATCATAGATTTAAATATAAAAGTAAAACTTATTGCATATCTAGACGAAAACATAGGAGAAAATCTCTGCAGCCTTAGGAAAGATTATGTACTTTATATACTAAAGATTTCTTAGGATATAAATACTCAGACAATAAAAGAAAAGGAAAACTAATAAGTTAGAAATCTGCTCTTAGAAAGACATTAAGAAAATACAAATCCAGCCACAGACTGAGAGACAATATTTGTAAAACATATTCCTAAAAAGGATTTATTCAGAATATATAGAGAAATCTTATACTGAATAATGAGAAAAAAACAACCTAATAGAAAATAGGCAAATACCTGAATAGAAATAATACCAAAGAAGAGTTATAAATGACCAATAATCACATAAGATGCTCACTGCCATAAATCATGAGGGAAATACAAATAAATCCATTATGAGATACTTCCACAAATCTACTAAGATAAGTAAAATTATTTTTAAAAAAGTACTCAGAACACCTATTACAGGCAGTAATATGGAACAGCCAACAGCCAGACTATTGTATATTGATGGTGGGAATGCTAAATGTTACGGCCGTTTTGGATATGAAACACTTTGACATTTTCTTAAAAAATTAAACTTTTACCATATGACCAAGCAATCCCATTACTAGATATTTACAAAAGAGAAACAGGCTTGCATACAGAAGTTCACAGCAGATTTATTCATAGAAGCCAAAAGATAGTAAGAGCTCAAATGTCCATCAGTAGGTAAGGGGACAACCAATTGAGGTATATCCATTAAATGGAATATACTCAGTAATAAAAGCAATTTAACCAATTTAACTACTTTTATATGCAATAACATGTATGAATCTCACAAAAATGCTGAATGAAGGAATTCAAATGCAAAAGAGTACATGCTAAATAATTCCATTTAGGAGTTCCTGTTTTGGTTCAGTGGTAATGAACCGGAGTAGTATCCATGAGGACATGGGTTCAATCCCTGGCTTCGCTCAGTGGGTTAAAGGATCCATTACCATGAGCCGGCATCTGGCTGTGGTGTAGGCCAGTGGCTACAGCTCCAATTCAGCCCCTAGCCTGGGAACTTCCATATGCCGTGGGTGCAGCCCAAAGTGGAGAAAAAGAAAGAAAGAATATTTGAGAAAATTCTGGATTCTCATTACTTGCCACAAATAGTTGTGATAGCTATATGATAATAATTCTTTTACTTGAAAAGGGTATCTATATTTTCTATAAGCTGTATTTCGGTCAAATTATTCTCTTTTTTCTTTCATTTTTAGGTTTTATTTGCAGTCTGTTAAATCGCATTCAATTTGACAATTTTCATTAAATCTGTGTATCTTATTCCCAGTATTCAAAATTGCAGACTGATAGCTATCATTTTATTAGGATAATAATTTGATGTGTGATTTTTTTTTTTTAATGCTGCCGTAAAAATTTTTTTTAAAGGCTGTCAATTTTGAGGCTCCGGCAAGTACTGCTCAGTTCCTGAGCATCACATTGAGTCCACACACCAGCCTCTTCCCCTCTTCAGCTTTTAGACTCCAGGGAATCTATACACCTACTCTAATTGCCGGAGACCAGGTACCAAATGAGGGAAAGTAGCATCTAAGCTCTGGAAACTGGACAATCATTCAAAATAGCCAATCCACAGGGAGCCTAGGAAATAGCTAACTCCACCCTGACTAGCCACACTAACTAGTTAAAAGCCGCCCCTCATAACTTCAGCTTACTGTTACCGCATTCCTGCGTTTGGGCATACCTGGCAACCTACTCTTATTTTATATTTTAAGGCAACCTTTCCTTTTTTGTAAGTAATGGACAGTTCTGCTTTTCATCTATTCAAATGCCACACTGTGTTTTGTTCCACCATTAAAAGAATTTTTAAATCTTACAAACCTATGGAATATATATGTTCCTAGATGAATCTAGAACAACTTAACCTTTAAAATTAGCATAGAATTTTTAAAAGACTAAAGTAATGGACTTCTACATGTACCCTTAACAATAACTAAAAAGAAACCAGAGAGAAATAAAGATCTTATTTTTTTTTGTAAATATTTACTCAGTTGCTTCATATTGGACATAGGGTTCTACTTGTTTACATTAATTTGAAGCATTAACTCTCCAGATCTTTTAATGGTATTCATGTTCTAGTTCATTTCAGCATATTTCTATTTGTTACAGTATCTTAAGTAAAAAAAAGTCTGTAGTTTACTTGAAGACTATAATATCTAGTGTACTCAATAAGTTTTTGAGTCGAATAGTAAACAAAATGCTATTTTTTTCGTTTATGTTCATACATGGCCTAAATTCCTTCATAGTTCAGCTATTGAGACATTTTGTGACTACATGTAAATTATTACCTAGATTCTCATTTTATTTAAGAGGAGCATTGACATATTGGAAGAATTGCACTAGGGTTGTGCAGGATGATGGGGAATTGGGAAATGAAGGGCTGTAGAAGCCAGCTAAAAAGCTACCACTTTTAAAAGTGGCAAATTCCTGCAATTACTCGGTCTTCACATAATACCTGTGATTCTAGGGGGTGGGTTCGACTGGCTGAAAGGCAGATTCAAGATAACGTTAGCAAAATGCAGAGAGCCATTCATACTTTCACAGGCAACTTCCACCTCCATTTATTTTAACTAAAATCCCATCTTTTCTTTAGCAGTCCTTCGGGTACACTTTGCTTGATCAACGGCAAACTTGCAGTACTTCTGGAGCCCACACTCAAATCTGAGAATTTTATAAGCCTTCCTTTCAAATTTTAGACTTTTCATGAGCTGTGATCGTCCGCATGGTAGTTAAGGCAAGACAAATACTTGCTGAGCACTGACTCTTTGAGTCGTTTATTTTGCCAAATGGAAACCACGTGGTCTCTCATTAAATCCTTACAGCTGCCCATAATACAAATATCTGGATTCCATTTGTCAAGTTCCCAATAGTTAAAAAAAACAAAAACAGAAAACCTAGAGGCTGAGAAATGGTGTTAAAGTCTAGGCCTCTACAGGGGGGACTCCATAATCTGTACCTCAGGTTCTCTTGTTGGCTCAAAAGTCTAAATCTGATGCAAGGTTTTGGACAAGTCATCTTGCTTCTGTGTTATTTAGGGTTTTCCTTAGTAGCACTGGGGGTGTCAAGTGGAAAGCTCTAAAACTCTCCCTGCTCAAAAATTCTGGCTCTCATGGCAATTATTAATCATTACAATTTAAATAAAGACACCGAACATTTTAAGAAAAACACTTTTTTCACTTCATGTTTATTTTTCATTTATTCAGTGGAGACAAACATCCACAACCCCTGGAATTAGACTCCTATCATCCCGTGGATTTCTCTCTTTTCCTCTCTTTGTTCAAGAAAGTACTCTGGTAACTTTAAGTCGTAATATAATCAACATTAGCAATTAGAATATCTGGTTGTATATGATGTTAAAAACACTGAACTTGATTTCACATAAAATAAGATATTCTTTCCGAGCCTGCTAATATTATCTTAACAAGTTCATGAATGGCCTAGGGTCTAGTTTGTATTTCGTATCAATTAGATACTAGCTGTTACATTATAGACATTTCAAAACTTTGTGCAGAACAGGCTGCATATGTTTTGCTGTCTAGCACCAATGTTTAGGCTAAAATAAAAGTTTTGCATACTTATTTTATTGAGTGTTCAGAGTATTTAGAGTTCCATAAACAGAATGGGAAATAAATGAGAGAAAAGTAAGGTGAGGATTATAATTTAATTTGAATGGCTACAAAGCCTGATTTTCATAAATATGCTCCACTTAGTGCTTACATAACTTTTGCACAAACACCTTTATAAGGATGCTTTATTTCTCTGTTATCTGGGTGACAGTACTACGTCTGTGGATTTAAAAAAAAGGCCAAGAATAATTTATCAAACTTGAATCAGAGAAGAACGGCATATTTTCATTAGCACTATGGTAATAAACATGAATTGAATAGGGCGGAGATTTTGACCATTTTTGACAGTCATTTGATTATCTGGCCTCCCCATCAGCTTTTTATCACTAAGTCTTTATTGTGCCTGTTCATAATCAGAATTACCAGAATGTATCACAGATTAATTATTTGAGGCTTAGCCTCTTCGATCTGTGCTTCTAGTGTGTCCCTAAAACTATCACCATGTGAGACACTGATTACCCCGTGACTCTACTGCTACACTGCAAAAACACTTTCAGTCCATAGCAAAACTATTCTTTCTGATCAAATTATTCAAGCAGATTCATTTTAACTATAGTTTAAAAAGTCTGTAACATTGTAACTGTGCAACATACAGTATTTCAAGGTGAAAGAAATCCCATCCTACCTGAATGTACTAAGGAAAATGATCAAGTCTGATATATCCTAGTTGGACCGATATTAGTAAGCTCTCTTCATATTGATTCTTAGAAAATTAGTGTGAGCCTCTTAAAACTGCTTAATGTGGATCAACAGGAAAATGGCCTGTTTTAACACTCTAACCTTTTCCTTTGATGCATTTCACATACCGCAGAGATAACTGATAATTATAAGTAGATTGCTGGTCTTCTTAACCCACAGTAGATTTAAAGGAGTAAATTAGTTTAATAAGTAGTACATATAACTATATGATATGCAAATCCTAAATTTGATCCTTTTTAAACAACCAAATTGAAAATTCTTTCAGAGCAGTCATTGAAAAAATGCAAATGAAAAATAGATTTGCTTCATACACCAGAAATGTTAGCAACTTGTCCTCATGAATTATGCATATAGATAGCTAATCACAGCCATTATATTTTACAAATCTCTTTAAATAGCATCATCATCCACTGATGGTATGGGAACTAAAATAGCAGAGTGTTGAATTGGGATTCAGTGAAGCTTCTCCTGTTGCACCTACATGAAGTTTTAAGTATCTAAGTTATATACTTGGCGGAAAGGTAGATATACAGGATACATTTCTTAGTCAGACAAAGGTATTACTATTAATATGTTAATCGCAATGAAATTTAATAGGAGAGAGAAAATCTTTATTCCCTATTATACCACTCAATTAAATGAGTTAAAATAGTTACCTTAGTCCTAACAAAAGAAAAAAAATATTGTCAAATTGTTTATATTTTGATTCTGATGACAGAACCAGATATATTTTCTAATAAGGGCTATTTTCCAAACATTCTGTGGCCAAGTGATAGGAAAAAAAAAATCACATTTCCCTGTATCCATGGAAGTGAAAAACGAGTTCCTATCTTCTGCCACCAAGATTGTGACCTCTTTGAATTGAAGTGGATTTCAGAGTTTCCATTGTAGCTCAGTGGAAACAAACCTGGCTAGTATCCATGAGGATGTGGGTTTGATCCCTGGCCTCTCTTAGTGGGTTGAGGATCCAGCGTTGCCATGAGCTGTGGTGTAGATCACAGATGCAGCTCGGATCTGGTGTTGCTATGGCTGTGGCTGTGAGTCCGATTCAAGCCCTAGCCTGGGAACTTCCATGTGCTACAGGTAGAGCCCTAACAACGACAACAAAAAGAGCTGAAGTGGATTTCAATTTTCCTTTGGTCAGTGGCATTTCATAGAGCTAAGGCCGTGCCTTAAGAGGCCTTGAAGATTCTGCTGTCTCCTAGACTTCTGCTTACAGCACAAGGATAGGCTCACTCAGGCTTTCTGAACAATGGGAAACTTGTGGGAAATGCCACAGTGTTGCCAGTCAAGGCCCTCTTAGGCATATTGAGTCTTCCAAGGACCAAACCCTATCAAGCCTCCCTGAAACAAGATCCCCTAACAGCCTAGATAACCTGTGAAATTATTGAAATAATAAATGACTATTGTTTTAAGCCCCTAAGTATTGGGCTTATAACGTCATATGTTATGATGTTAGACAACAGGTATCTTTAAAATTAAAAAAAAATGTTATACATTCTGTCAGCACTTAAATATCCTGAGAATACAAATATTTGTTACCTTTCATTAAAAAAATTAACCACTGTAACAATTAAATTTATAATTTCAGGAGTTCCCGTCATGGCTCAGTGGTTAACGAATCTGACTAGGAACCATGAGGTTGTGGGTTCAATCCCTGGCACCACTCAGTGGGTTAAGGATCCGGCGTTCCTGTGAGCTGTGGTGTAGGTTGCAGACACGGCTCAGATCCCGCGTTGCTGTGGCTGTGGTGAAGGCCAGCAGCTACAGCTCCGATTGGACCCCTAGCCCGGGAACCTCCATATGCTGCGAGTGCGGCCCTAGAAAAGGCAAAAAGACAAAAATAAATAAATGAATGAATAAATAAATAAATAAATAAATAAATAAATGAATAAATAAATAAATTTATTTATAATTGCAAAAATTTGAGAAGAGGAGGGGAGAATTAGTAATATACACCTCACATTCAAGACAGAAACAAATAAGGGCTCAAAATAATAAATCAAGTCATGGTAATGTGCACATATTTTCTACAATAAGGAGCTTAGTGCTGGAAGAACGAAAAAAAAGACAGAAATTGCCAAACAAAAATATTTGCTCTAAGAAATGAAAAAGAGAATGAGGGAGGAAGACAGTTTTCATTGCGTAAGGCCTAATGTAGTATTTGATAATTTTATAAGCTCATATGACTGTAGCACGTAACTTTAACCTAGATCCTTAATGCAACACAATACTCTATAAACATTTACGTATTTTATAACAAGGTGTGTATATTATTATATGCGAAAAAAGTTTAAAAATTAAAGTTTCATAAAATGTACATGAATTAAAATTACAGCCAATTATACACCATGAATGATTACAGTTAAGATCATAAAAATTACCATGACTAATTCGTGGTATTCACAAAATCCTTACTTAATGAGTTATCTTGCTTAGAACAAAAATAAAAAGATATACAACTTGGTATGAGCTTTTTCCCCAGATTTGAGTTACAATTGATAGATACAATTGCAATATATTTAAAGCACACAACGTGATAATATGATATGTGTATGTATTGTGAAAGAATTCCTTCCCTGGTTAGATTTATTCTTAAATATTTTATCCATTTTTTATTGTAAATGTAGTTTTCTTAATTTCTCTCTGATAGCTAGTTGTTAATGTATAGAAGCGTAAGTGATTTTTGTATAATGATTTTGTATACTGCAACTTGAATGAATTCCATTAATTAGTTCTGAGAGTGTTCTGGTGGAGTCCTTCGGTTTTTCTATATATAATATCACATCATATGAAAACAGAGACAGTTTTACTTCTTCCATTCCGATTTGGATGCCTTCTGTTTTTTTTTCTCACCTGGCTGCTCTGGGCATCGGGACTTCCTCTTCTGTGCTGAATTAAAGTGGTGAGAGCGAGCATCCTTGTCTTGCTCCTGATGTTGGAGGGTGAGCTTTTAGCTCTTCACCTTTATGTATGAATTTACCTGTGGGCTTGTCATATATGGCCTCTCTTGTGCTGTGATGTATTCCATCTACACCTGTTTGTTGAAATTTTACTATGACACGGTGTTGAGTTTTGTTAAATGCTTCTTATTCATCCCTTGAAAAGATCATATTATTTTTCTCCTTCATTTTTTAAATGTGGCATATCATGTTACTAGGTTTGCATATGCTGAACCGTTCTCGATCTCAAATGTAAATCCCACTTGATCATGGCATATGATTCTTTAATGTACAGTTGAATTCAGTCTGCTAATATTTTAGGGAGGATTTTTGCATCTGCGTTCCTTTCCCATAGTATGCTTGTCTGGCTTTGGTATCTGGGCAACTGTGGCCTCATAAATTGAGTTTGGAGTTATTTCCTCCTCTCCAAGAGTTTAAGAGGGGCTGGTGTTGATTCTTTTTTACACATTTGATAAAATTCACCAGTGAAGCCATCAGGTCCTGGACATTTTTGTCGTTGTTGTGAGATTTTGTTTACTGATTCTGCATACTTAATTCTAAATATTTCTTCATGATTCAAGCTTTATAGGGGGTGTGTTTCTAAGGCTTTATCTATCCCTTTATCTGTCATCTCCTAAAGTTAGGTGATTTAGGATCAGCCCTTCAGTTGGCAGCTGGAGAAATTAGGGTCCTAGATAGGTAAACAAACAAGGAGATGCCAGTAACTTGGCTTAAATGCTGGGACAAGCCCCTGGTAAGGCACAGGAAATTCCAACACTGCAGTTCAGGCTCCCAGAAGACTAGTGATTATAGGTCCCCTCACTTCCCCAGCACTGTCGAATTAGAAACCTAACCCTGAGGCAGCAAATAGGAAAGTATGCAGTCAAAAGCCTTCCATCCTGTTCTATCCCAAGAGACGGGCTATAGAATATGATGAAAGAGAGTAGGGGAAAAACCTATAAAACATGATGAAAGAGAGTAGGGGAATATAGATGTGTGACTGGGTCACTATGCTGTACAGCAGAAATTGGCACAACACTGGAAAGCAACCATACTTTAAAAGGAGAAACTGGGAGGTGAGCATGTTTGCCTGGTCCTCCTGTGCTGAGGGGATAACTGTGGGAAGCATTTGTGTGCCTGTTTAGAAACGCCTTCTGTGTTAAATGTGGTCCCTGGGACTCAGGGATGATGCACCCGTTGGCCCTCAGAGCTAGGTGGCTTGGGAGCTAGGCCCTGAGAGGGCAACCTTAAAACGTGGGGCGCTAGTATTTGTAGAGAAGCGGGAACTTGGATTTATTTTTGGAGTGAGCCAGGGGCAGGAAGTGGGAGAGTACCCACCCGTTCTTTCAGTTAGCTCCCAAGGGCAGGTTGATGAGAAGCCCAGCGTTGGATGTCAGCTGAGCAAATATGCAGTCAGATCCCTTCCAAAGAGAGACTGGGCATGTGGTGTTTTTGCCTGCTTCCTCTGTGCCAAGCCGTGGGGGAGAGCCACAGGAAGTGTTCACAGGCTCATATAAAAACCGTGTCTTTATTTAATGTGGCCTGAGGGACTCCTGAATGCCAAACCCTGTTGGCTCCCCAAGCTTGGAGACTGGGGAGCCAGGCCCTTAGGGGGCAGCCATAAAAGTCGGGGCACCAGATATGGGGTCCAAGCCCTTCACTCCTCAGGATGAGCCTGGTGGTAGGAGTTCCGCTCCCGAGGATGAAGTGCTGTCCCGGGGGTGGGGCTTATGATGAAAGTGTGTCTCGGCCTTTCCCACCCGTCTCTGTGTACTTTCTCATTCTCCTCATCTGTAGGAGTCAGACTACCAGTTTCAAAATTTCTCTCAGAAGGAACTGACCCGTATGTAGCTCTGTATTCAGTCCGCCTGCAGGTAGAGGGAGTGTCAGGAGCCTCTCACCCTGCCATCTTCCTCAAATGTCAAGTTTTAAATAACCAAGTGATATCGTTTTCTTAACTTTCAATATCTTGAAAAGCCTTTTTTCCATAGCCCCTGAATTTGCAGTTCATTCTACCCTATGTTTTCAAAACCTCTTTAGTCTAACATAGGATAATGATAAATGCTGAACATAACTTGGTCATGATAACTATATCGTATGCTAAGCGCAAAAGGCATTGCCTTAGTGTCACAATCTGTTGCATTATACTGTTTTATCAGTAAGATTGCTGATTTCTCTCATCCATTTAAAATCTCTTTCTGAATCCCCAGCAGTCACAAAATGTGTGATAGTTTTATCACTCACAACACTAGGTACACATTTAGAATGTATTCCCAGAAGAATTAACGTGTCAGTTTGACTTTTATAGAGAAATGTTTTAACTCTTGAGATCATTCAGGAATTCAGTTCAATTCAATATTCTCTTTCCATTTATTTCTTACAGCATGTTTTTAGTATCTGAACTATTACCATGCATTCGTTTATTATTGCTTGTCTTTCCAAGTAGGATGAATGTTAGATGAAGTCAGGGGCTTTTTATCTTTTATTCCTCGTCTACTCTCAAATATGTGGGCACGACTTGCAATTGCAATGAAGAATTGTTGAAACAATGCATGGAATTTATTCAGTTCAATACAGTGAAAGCTAGACCTTTTTTCTTTCTTTTCTTCCTTTCTTCCTTTCTTCCTCTCTCTCTTTCTTTTTCTTTCTTCCTTCCTTCCTTTCCTTTTCTTTCCTTTCCTTTCCTTTCCTTTCCTTCCTTCCTTCCTTCCTTCCTTCCTTCCTTCCTTCCTTCCTTCCTTCCTTCTTTCTTTCCTTCTTTCTTTCTTTCTTTCTTTCTTTCTTTCTTTCTTTCTGCTTTTTAGGGCTGCACCTGGGCATATGGAAGTTCCCATGTTCAAGGTCGAATCACAGCATAGCTCTCAGCCTCCGCCACAGCCATGCGGGATCCAAGCTGCATCTGCAACCTATACCACACCTCATGGCAATGCCAGATCCTTAATCCCCTGAGCAAGGCCAGGGGTTGAACAAACATCCTCATGGATACCAGTCAAGTTCGTAACCCTCTGAGCCACAATGGGACCAGCAAAGCTAGACCTTCTTGCAGATGTCGAATGAGTAAAGCATTGCCAAGGATTTAAAAGATCACATTTAGGAGAGAGCATTTAATAAGAGCTAAACTACATTTGTGCTAATGAACCCTTTCTGAGTAGGGTTTTAGAATGAATTTTCAAAGAAAAGTAATCAAAGTTTATATTGAGATCAATTCTGAAGAATACAATGACATGTGAAATGGCACTCGAGACTGAAATAATCATAAACTAAAGATGTGTTCTTGAAGAAAGCATGGCCAGCTGAGAGAATGGTAATTTTTAATGTACAGCAAAAGAATTTGATACCATTACTACTAGAAAGAATGAGGCCACATTAATCTAAAATAAATGTTTTCCTGAGATTTTTGACACTTTTTTCATGAGAGAAGGAATGCAATAGAAGCTCTCTGAACAGTAGTATCACTTGGTCAGGTCTGTGTTTTAGAAAACTAATTCTGTTGGCAGTACAGTAATGGATTTGCAGCTAAGAAGATGTCCAGCGGGAATGCTGTCTGGAGATAATTGCTATCATTTAGGTAAGAGATAATGAACTGGAATTAGAGACAGGAAGGATGGAGACAAACAATTTGGAAGTGTTATCAAGAAGAGGTTGCAGACCAATTTGATATATTTGGGATGAGACAAGGAAGATTGAAAAATGTCTCCAGAGTCCTAGACAATGGCAAAGATGGTGAGGCTGTGAATTTAGATCAGAAACCCAGGGAAAGCAAATCTAAGAATTCTGAAATTATTCTTTCCATACATGGATATGGAGAGATACGTAGTTTCCCTCATTCCAGAATCTTGAATGAAGACCCTACTTTTCAGTCAAAATCCTCCAACATTTGAATTCACATTAATTCTTAGTGTCATTTCCACTAATCTGCAATTAAAATTTTGTTTGCATTCATTCTGGTCCTACTAACTTTCCTAAGCAATGAAAGGTTTTTCAGTATTTTGCGTCTATCACGCAATAACTTATGTACTCCCCTCTATCAGTGAACTTATTGATTAAATCAAATTTCATCACCAAAGACTTCACGATTAGAAACTGCATGCAAGTAACGGTGCTAAATTCTGAGTGAAAGGGATAGATTAGGCGAGAAGAATCAGAATTCCAACAGGAGTTCATGACCTCTTCCAAGAACACAGGGAGGAAATTCATCTTTATAGTGAACCATGTTAACTATAGTGGTAGAATGAATATTCTGCATTCTTGCTTCTACCTGTGGAACTAATGTTTTAATGTCTAAGACCTAACGTCTTCTTTATCCCTTCTCTTTTTACTGTCTCGCAGTGATTTCCCTCAGGTCTGAACATAAGCCTTTTTTCTCTAGGTCATTCTTTTGGACTTTTTACATTAAAATTATCATTGTGATAATTGTAAATTCACATGCTGTTGTAAGAAATAATACAGAGAAATTCTTTGTACATTATGTTCCCCAAAGATAACATGGTGCAAAACTGTGATATTTCTCAATGAGAATATTGGAGTTGATTCAGTTTACCAATTTTATTCAGATTTCCCCAGATTAACATGTATTTACTTGTGTGTGTGTATGTGTATAATAAGTTCTGTGTTATTTTATCACCTGTGTAGGTTTATGTAGCTCATGACAGTCAGTATACTGAATAGACTCAATAAATAATGATCCCTTTCTTGCCTTTTGAGGACCACACCCACCTCTCTGACATCTCCCTGCCTGAGGTCCTCAACCTCTTGCAACCAAGGTGACTGCCATTTCCAAAATGCCTTCATTTCAAAAGTGCTGTATAAGTGGAATCACACAGTATATAACCTTGAGGTTGACTTTTTTCCATCAGTCCCTGGAGAGTCATCCAAGTGGTTATATGCAGCAGTAGCTCATTCCTTTTTATTTCTGACAAGTTCTCCGTGGTTGACATGTAGCAGTTTGTTTAACCGTTTACCCGCTGAAGTGCATCTGAACCGATGTGCATGTCACTGTTACGAATAAAGCTGCTGCAGGTTCTCATATATGTTTTTGTTTGAATATAAGTTTTCATTTCCCTGGGATAAATGCATGAAAGCGCATTGCTAGATAAGATGGTAATTGCCTGTTTGGTTTTATAAGAAAATCCCAAACCATTTTCCAGTGCGTCTGTACCATTTTACATTCCCATTAGCTATGCATGAGTGACTCAGTTTCTCTGCGTCCTTCTCAGAATTTGGTGCTTTCGCTATTATTTTTACTTTAGCCACACCCAAATCCTTATGTCACATTCCTTGCCTACAGATAACTTCAACAGTGAATCTAAATTTGATGGACGCTGTACCGTGTCACACTGATCCTCCAGAGGCTGTCTGTTGCCTCGCTTGTTGGGGCGGTGGTGGTAGTGGCCTGGATGGCAATCCTCAGTGTCCTTAGAGGTTGTTTCAGTTGCAGACTTTGCACAAGGACAGCCCACCTTTCCCAGGAAAGATCACATCTAATGACCTGACTGATGAGGGACTTGGAAGATTGTGCCATCAAGGCCCCACTAGGGACAAGACGGCAGAACCAGGCTAATTCCAAAGATCACTATGATGTTGGCTGAGGTATATCCCAACTCACTTTCTCTCTGCCTTCTCCCTTGAACAGGGTTTAGTCTAAAGGACGCTCCTCAGCATTCTGTACCCAGAAGTCCACCCCTGATATGACTGATTTTTTTTCTTTCTTTTTTTTTTCCTTTTTGCTTTTTAGGGCTGCATCTGTGGCCAATGGAGGTTCTCAGGCTAGGGATCAAATCAGAGCTACAGCTGCCAGCCTACACCACAGCCAGGGCAACGCCAGATTTGAGTCGCATCTGAGAACTACACCACAGCTCACGGCAACACCGGATCTTTAACCCACTGAGCAAGACTAGGGATCAAACCACATCCTAATGGATACCAGTCGGTTCATTACTGCTGAACCACAACGGGAAGTCCTGATTGAAGTTTTTATTGTTCACTCTACTTCATGTTCTATCATGAGCTTCTGGAATCTCACACATGGTAAAACTTGGCAGGTGTTTTCTGCTTCTGCTACTTGCTAATTGCTGTCTCTCAGCCTCAGAGCTAGGCTCCCCTGTGGTTTTCTTTGGGATGCCAGCATCTTATGAGGTTGTGCCAGTTGAGGGCTCGAAAGGGAGAATGGTCGCCTTCCTCTCCCTTGCCTCCTGCTCCTGTTGGTTGGTTCCAGCTGTGGTTGGTCCACCAAAGCAGGTTCAGCCCTTTCCTGCCCCTCAAAGTTTCCATGCCACCCAGAGGCACCCCTCCTTAGTAGTACAAACCTCAGCTCAGCAGGTGCCTCCTTCAAACTGTAATTCTCATAATTTCAGTCTCTCCACTGTTCTCCAGCACAAGGTGTGGGAGCAGCTTCCTGCGGTTCACTAGCCCCCATGATCTCTCAGTATGCCCACTTGGACTTTTTGGTTCTCAAATAGCAGATTAACAGTTTTAAATATTCTGCATTCTTATGGTTCCTGAGATCCTGACAGATAACATATGTGTATGTAGTGTTCATAAAGAAACTTTTAAAACAAGTATCATGAGCAATTGAACAAAGATAAATTTTAATGAATGTAATATTTTCATCATACAGTTAAATGAACTCATACCTGAATATAAATATATAGTTAATTACAGTAAGTGAATATGTAGGTATCCTTAGAGCAGGACCTTACTGCTTTTTTTTTTTTTTTTTTTTTTGCCTTTTGTTATTTTAGGGCCATGCCAGTGGCATGTGGAGGTTCTCAGGCTAGGGGTCTAATCGGAGCTACAGCTGCTGGACCTCATTGCTTTTGATTGCGATTATGTTTGTAACACACTTCAGTTTACAGTATAAACTTCAAATCTACTCTGCAATAGTCCTGTGAACTACAACTTGGTATTTGTTTAAAGACTGCTAGTAGCATGTGAATGTTATATGTGTGGAAATATACTTGGTATTAGAAAATCATAAGATCTGTTTGACTCTCCAGAATCTATTGTCTTATACGATCTTCCAGACCAAATTAGGAATTTTATTTATTTATTTGTTTATTCTGTTTATTATTTGTTCACTTATTTATTCAATTTGATTTTTTAAATTTTATTTTTATTAGAGTATAATTGATTTACAGTGTTGTATCAATTTCTGCTGTACCACATAGCGACCCAGTGATACATATATACACATTCTTTTTCTCATTTATTTGTATTTTTTTAAATGATTTTTATTTTTTCCATTATAGTTGGCTTACAGTGTTCTGTCATTTTCTACTGTACAGCGAAGTGACCCAGTCACACACATATATATATATATATATATATACATTCTTTTTCTCACATTATCCTCCATGATGCTCCATCACAACTACTAGATAAGTTCCCTGTGCTATACAGCAGGATCTCATTGCTTATGCACTCCAAATGTAATAGTTTGCATCTGTCAACCCCAGACTCCCAGTCCACCCACTCCCTCCTCCTCCCCCTTGGCAACCACAAGTCTTATTCTTTGTTTTTCTTTGTTCTTTTTTCTTTTTTTGGAATCTCCGCTGCATGTGGAGTTCTTGGGCCAGGGACCAGATGTGCACCACTGAACCCTATAACCCATGGTGCCAGGCTGAGGATTGAACCTGTGTCCTGGGGCTACAGAGACGCTGCTGATCCTGTTGTGCCACTTCTGGTCTTATTTGTATGTGGGTCGCAACTTAAAACATACAGATCTGTGATGAAAAGAAACTTCTCTTTTCCTTTTCTTTTGGAGTTTCCATTCCCACCCTTACTTTCTACTTTCAAGCTTTATTAAGTTTTTTATTGTTACGGTTATTGTTTAATTCATGTACTTAAGTGATACGTGTTTTTACTCCAGCTAGTAAAACTTCAGAAATCAACACACTTGAAATATCTCCCCTATCTCTTTATATTTCTTCATTAATTGTTCTTTAAGTGTCACATTATGTTCTGTAAATATAATGCCTTCTTTTCTTCTAGTTCTATTCAGTGACTCAGTTAAATGGATTTAATGTCCTTGACTTTTCATTTACCATTTTTCTCTTGGTGGGTGATACGTGTTGCCTGAGAACTTCTTCAAAATGAACTTACAGTTCAAATGAACTTACTAGGAACTCTGGTTTCTTGTAAGTTAAAAAAGATTGCTCCCTTGTCTCTGTTTCATCCTCTTGTTTGAATAGTGGTTTGGTCAGCGATAAATTTATTAGGTCACACTTTCTTTCCTTGAAGATTGTATAGGTGCTTTTTCATGATCATTGAAACATTGAGTATTGCTGTGGAGAAGTTGAAGGTCAACCTATTTTTTTCACATTACAGATGAATTAAATCTTTTTTTCCTGGCTGGCCAAAGCATTCATATCTATATAAAATTTGAAATTCAGTTAACTTAAAGTGTTTATTTTATAGTGGATACCTTTAGGTCAGCTTCTCCTAGGATGCAGTGTTCTCTTTAAAGAAGTAAATTGAAGTCCTTTTTTATAGCTGAAAAGTTTTTCTTAATTGAATATCTAAATATGTTTTCCTTGATCTTTCATTTTATTTGGACCCATTGGGAGATGCCAGGTGAATGTATTAAATCTTACTTGAAAACAAAAAGTACTGCTTATTTTAAGTTTCTCTGTAGTTGCTCAACTTTTTGAGTATCCTTACTTCATTTTGCTTAATTTTTTTGTCTTGTCTGTTTTCTCTTACTATGATTTTAGCAATATCTTTTACTTTTTCACTGCTTCCAATTTAGCCTTTATTTCTATGACACTTCTTTTCTGAGTTTTAACAATTCTTGTTTCATTTCCTTCTTACCCTTCCCCCTCTATGAAGAAACATTTAATGCTCTTGCATTACTAGCATGATTGTTTAATTGGCTTTATAATCAATTGTGATTTTTTTGGTGACAATTTGTAACCAATCTGCTGTAACTTTTTAATAATATTTTTCCTTTGGTGAGTTTTCTTTCCCTTCCTTCTTCATTCTTTGTCCTATTCATTATTTGTACTTTTTATCTGTCTCTTATTGTTTGTTTTGAAATATTTCTCTTTGAACCAGATGGTCTTCATGGGGTAGAATCCAAGTTCATATTCATGGTTACTAAAATTTCCCTTTTAGGGTTACTTAGATGTAAATGAGATCTCCCCAGCCAGTCAGGGGCAGCAGCATAGGGCTGCTCTCAACCCAGAGTGGCTTTCCTTCCTCTGCTTCAACAGTATGTTTCTGTCTAGACACATGAATGGCACATCGTTTTTTTGTTTTTTTTTTTTAACCCCTGCCTATCAAGCTACCAACTCAGAAAATCTCACAGCCAGCTTTTGCACTTAATTTCCGTAGGTGAAAATAGACATTGTTGCTTTCCACTTCAGGGTGTACTCCTTACTTACTTGAAGAAGTGTGCTCTTTAAGCTTTGTCAAGATTTTTGATCTTGGTTGTACTAATCTACATTTTCCTGTACTTCTCTGACCACCAAAAGCTTTTAGAAACAACTTCTCCTATTTAGGGATTTTCGGTTTTATTTATTTATTTTTTTTTAAAGTAACTTTTATTCTTATTTTTCAAGATTGCTTTTGGCAATGAGGAGTTTTTGTTTGTTTTGCCTTTTGTCATTTTATGGCCGCAACCGCGGCATGTGGAGGTTCCCAGGCTAGGGGTCTAACAGGAGCTGTGGCCACTGGCCTGCGCCGCAGCCACAGCAACGCAGGATCCGAGCCGCGTCTGCAGCCTATACCACAGCTCACGGCAACGCCGGATCGTTAACCCGCTGAGCAAGGGCAGGGATCGAACCCGCAACCTCATGGTTCCTAGTCGGATTCGTTAACCACTGCGCCACGACGGGAACTCCGGATTTTCGGTTTTAGATTATCTCTTGATTTCTTCAAAGTTCATGTCTTATTTTTGTTTCTCATTATTCATTTATTTATTTTCTATTAAAGTATAGTTGATTTGCAGTCTTTGTTCAGTTTCTGTTTACAGCAAATTTACCCATTCCTTCGCAGTTCCCTGTGCTGTGCAGTAGGACCCCACTGCCTGTTCATTGCAAATGTAACAGTTTGCATCCACCAGTCCCAAGCTCCACATCCATCCCACTCCCTACACCTAATCCCCTGGCCACCACAGATCTGCTCTCTGTGTCTGCCAGTCTGTTTCTGTTTTGTAGATGGGATCATCTGTGCCACATTTTAGAAACCACATATAAGTGATATTATATGGTATTTGTCTTTCTCTTTCTGACTTATTTCACTTAGTATGAGAATCTGTAGTTCCATCCATGTTGCCGCAAATGACATCATTTTGTCCTTTTTATGGCTTTAGTATTCCATTATGCGTATATGTGTCACGTCTTTTGAATCCATGCATCTGTTGATGGGCATTTAAGTTGTTTCCATGTCTTGGGTATTGTGACTACTGCTGAAATGAATATGGGGGTGCAGAGTTCCTGTCGTGGCTCAGTGGTTAACGAATCCAACTAAGAACCATGAGGTTGCAGGTTCCATCCCTGGCCTAGCTCAGTGGGCTAAGAATCCGGCATTGCCATGAGCTGTGGTGTAGGTTGCAGACATAGTTTGGATCCTGCATTGCTGCGGCTTTAGCGAAGGCCGGTGGCTACAGCTCTGATTAGACCCCTAGCCTGGGAACCTGCATATGCCATGGGTTTGGCCCTAGAAAAGGCAACAACAGCAACAAAAAGAGACAAAAAAAAGAAATATGGGGGTGCATGTGTCTTTTTCAGTGTAAGTTTTGTTCAGATATATACCTAAGAGTGGGATTGCTGGGTGATACGGTAGTTCTATATTTGGCTTTTTGAGGTACCTTCATACTGTTTTCCATAGTGGTTGTACAGTGAAGTACAAGTGGTGGAAACAGTGAAAGAGGGTATCCTTTTCTCCACACCCTCTCCAGGATTTGTTATTTGTTGACCGGTGTGAGGTGGTAACTCGTTGTAATTTTGATTTACATTTCTCTAAAAATTAGTGATGTTGAGCATTTTTTCATGTGCTTGGTGACCATCTGTATGTCTTCATTGGAGAAATGTCTATTTAGGTCTTCTACCCATTTTTCAGTTGGGTTGTTGGTTTTTCTTTGCTGTTGAGTGGTATGAGTTGTTTGTATATTTTGGAGATTAGACCCTTGTCTTTTGCATCATTTGCAAAGATTTTCTCCCATTCTGTGGGTCATCTTTTTTTTTTTTTAGTGGTTTCCTTGACTGTGCAGAGCTTTTGAGTTTATTTAGGTTCCATTGGTTTATTTTTGTCTTTATTGTCATTATTCTAGGAGGTGGATCAAACAATATGTTCCTGTGATTTATGTCAAAGAACATTCTGCCTACGTTTTCCTCTATGAGTTTTATAGTATCTGGCCTTATATTTAGGTCTTTAATCCATTTTGAGTTTATTTTTGGGTGCAGTATTAGAAAGTGTTCTACTTCCATTCTTTTACATGTAGCTTTTCAGTTTTCCCAGCACCACTGATTGAAGAGACTATCTTTCTTCCACTGTATATTCTTTCCTCCTTTGTCACAGATTTGTTGACCATAGGTGCTTGGGTTTATTTCTGAGCTTTCTATCCTATTAAAGAGAAATCAGAGAAACCATCCTATTTACCATCACATCAAGAAGAATACAGTACCTAAGGAATAAACTTACCTAAAGAGACACAAGACCTATATTCTGAAAACTATAAGATACTGGTGAAAGAAATCAGAGATGACACAAGCAGATGGAAAGATATACCATGCTTTTGGATTAAAAGAATCAATATTGTCAAAATGACTCTACTACCCAAGGCAATCTACAGATTCAATGCAGTCTCTATCAAATTACCAAGGACATTCTCACAGAACTAGCACAAAATATTTTAAAATTTGTATGGAAACAGAAAAGACCGTGAATAGCCTAAGCAATATTGAAAAAGAAAAACAGAAATGGAGGAATCAAGCTCTCTAACCTCAGACAATACTACAAAGTTGCAGTTATCAAAACAGTATTGTACTGTCACAAAAACAGAAATATAGTTCATTGTTTCTCATTTTTCCATTTTCTTATGGGTGATTTTCAAGACAATAAGAAAACAAATACAATTGAAAAACAGATGTTTTCTAGGATATTTAGGAGTAATAACATAATCTTTATTAGTCAGTATTTGTCTAAATTTTATCACATATTAACTGACATCAAAATTGTATATTTGTAAGTCTAGAATTTGCATATATTATATTGATTTCAGCACAATGAAAATTTTAAAACTATTCTCCCTGTTTCTTCTATTTTAAGTCATTTTACATAATTTATATTTATTAATCACTTCCTATTCTCTGTACACTATGTTTTTACTTTTTCCTCTATAGATTTCTATACTTGAAATACTGTCTCTAATTTCTGTAGTTAACATTGTCCTCTTGATGTGCTTATCTACTTTTTACATAACTTTCATCAGGACAGACTTTAATTCTTCCAACTCTTATAACTGACAGTCTGGCAAAAAAATCTTCTTAAAATATAGGATCAAACTTTATTAATCTTTTATTTATACCTAAACACATATGTTGAATGAAGAGAAACTCACAACCTAAAAGTTTCAAGTTAAATGGTATTCTGGAATCTTACTGAGGACTATAGCCCAGGAGACAGCCTCTCAGATAGCTCTGAGGAACTGCTCTGGAGAGAATAGGGAGGAGCCAGGATATATAGGAATATTTTTGCCAGGGTGGGGGAAAAAAACACATGTAATCAAACATCAAAATATTGCTATAAAGAGACAGTGAATTTGTTAAATTTATTTTGCTTTCTGCAGAATCTTCCTTAATAGCATTTCCCAAATGGTTTTTATTACATTAGGAAATGAATATTTCAGACTTTCTTTAATTGAAAAATTTGGAATTTTCATTTTTTTATTGTTAGTTTTACCTCTTGGCAGTATAATGATTTTTTAGAAAAAAAAAAGAATTGCCAAATGATTCTAAATCCATCAATGAATCTCAGTTGTGATATAGTTTTTATATTATGCTTGAGGAAAAGAAAATGAAGCCCCAGATTCCTTTAATATTTCTGTTTCCCTTGGTATCACTGTATAGTTTTCCAGATAGATATATAATTACACTTGAGAAAAAGATGTTTTTAAAAAAAAGTAATGTCTCAGTAAAGTAATGGTTTTGATATTAGTTTCAGTGTCTTGGAATTTCGCAAAAGGGGTTGGCTGAAGCAAGGGACAAGGCTTTAAGATTTCTAATTTTGAAGAATACCTCCAGTTTTCTTTAGGGAGGATGTATAAAGAACCATTGTAGTGCAACTGTGCTCAAGATATTGTTACATACTTCTATGATGTTAGTAGACTAAAGGATGGTGGTCAGAGTTGAAATGCAGGAACCCTGAAAAGTCAGATGAAAAATTATTTGGAAAGGATAACTTGACTAAATGTTTCTGACTCAAGAAAAAAATTCACAAAGAATAAAATAACAAGGCAAAACCTTTAAGAAAAAAAATGAGCAGGTACAAAGCAAAATGAAAAGAAACCAAAGTTGAAAATTAAGCTAGTAGGCCATTCTTTTTATGACATATTTTTTATGGCAAATTGTTCCAGCAAATTAATGCTGTTGGTGTATTAATGGCATGATCATGATTACAGTTTATATTATGGAACCATCCAAGTTAGTCTTGAACATGTGAGCTTGTAGTGGCACTCTAGTTAACTTTCATATTTGAATGAGAAATGCCTGCATTTTCTCAGCTAAAACAGTGTGTTAACATTATGAGAGGGTATGAGCTAGAGTAGACTATTGTGATGAATCAAAGAGGGTCAAAATATTTAATGATTTTGATAAAATGTTTTTTTCTCATGTGCCAGTTCAGGTTCTTGTTCATATGCCAGTTCAGGCAAGTCAGGTTCCTATAGGTCAGATTTTGATATTGTACGAAGAACATCAGTTGTCATCCTGCTGAGTCTGGAGAGGATAGGAATTGTGAAGGGGACAATTATCAGAATAATTGTCACTCAGAAGATGTAAAACATAATTAATCCTTTCTATAAAAAGAAACAGGACAGTCACACTTGACTCCATGCTGATTGAAGTCCTGTCATAAAGTAGATGCTTGAGTTATTTTGGAAACAGGATCTAAAAGGGCATGTTAAGCCCAGTGTTTCCATGAGAGAAAATAATTGTTAAATTTCTTACAATAAAGGCCTATGATAAATGTATAATCTGTTTTTTTAAATTTTAAAATTTAGGTTCTTTAAATAGAACATTTGGACACCTTTTTTGAGTTTTTAAATTTTAACAGGATGTTTCCAAAAGATGAGACATTTCTCTACATTAATCCTTGCTTCTACTGAAATGAAGCTTACAAAGGTCAGAACCAGGTAGAGCCTTCATGCCCCTCCTTTTGCTGTCATACCTATGGAACAGCAGGATCCTCCAAACGAAAGGGCAGGAGTGATGTTCTCTGTAATGAATGGTGCTATTTTGTTACTTGACCTTCAAGACAGCCTGAAAATTTCAAGTCAGAGATCAGTGTGGAAAAGCAAATTGATGAGCAGGAACACTGTAATCTTAGCTGATAACTCTTTAAAAGGTAACCAAAGCTATTTCTTTGCTCCCTGGATAATGGTAAACTTTTCAAAGAACTTTAGAAAAAAAAAATCTGGTGGAAGTGAGGGAAGTGAATATTTTGAATGGCCTTTTCAAGATCATGAGTTATGTTAAGAATATTGAGGCCACCTTTCTTCACAAACGGTTATTCAGAATGTTGAATACATACAAAATTTAAAATGAGAGTAATATAAGACCATAAGTAAACCAAATCTTTGAGGACTTAGAGTAACGTCCAGGAAATGTTCACAAGAAAAAAAAAAAACCATAAGGGGAAAAAGAATAAAGTAATACAGGACCTAAGCTAGATCTTAGTGGAATTTGGACTGAGGTTGAAGGGCACATTGCAAACTATAAACCTGAGAAAAACACAAACTTGTTAAAAAAAAAATCAAAGGACAAAAAAATGAAAGCATCTTTTCTGAAGTTTTCTGAAAAGGTAGAAATCCAAATTAGAAGTTCCTTAAAATGTACTCTTTACATTTGTGTTTTTTTGTGTTTTTATAACTTCAGCTAACTTAAATCTCTTAAATCCTATGTATATGGACTTATGAAAAATAGGTAAAAATGGCTATATTTCTAACAAAGCAAAAAATACAATCATAATGTATAACTTTCTGTAGATTTTTAAAAATTACTCTGCAATTATATTGTTTGCAGTAGTATATATCACAAAAGTGAAAATACTAAAGCAAATGTTTTATAGAGTAACAACATAGTTTATCCAGATTAAAAAAAAGAAGTTGTATTGATATAGTCCTTTGGTTTCAATGAACATTTCCATAATACAGATTAGTTCATGGAATACTGGATAAAAAGGAATGACATTGTTACAAGATGGAAACCATGTTGATCCACATGGTGTTTTTCTAGTGCACTTATGTTTTTTGCTCCCAAGTAAAGCAACTAAAGATACTGAACACTAAACCAGTCAGCCTACACAAATTCTGTCAAAACTCAGTGCCAGATTTATACTTGGTCTTCCTTTTGTCTTAGTTTGGCCCTTTGTTCCATCCAGGTAATGCTCATAGTGCTGTTCTCTCTGATGTTGCACATTTTATCTTTGTTCTCATAAACTGGTAACCTATCTCTTCCTTATGCACATTTAAACAAGATGCTTATGCCTTTTTAAAAATTAAAGTGCAGTTGGTTTACAGTATTGTGTCAGTTTAAGGTGAACAGCATGGTCACTCAGGGGTGTTTTTGCAGATTGTATTCGTTTTATATATATATACATTATTGCAAGATATTGTGTATGCCCTGTGCTGTATAGTAAATCCTTGTTGCTTATCTATTTTATGTGTAGTAGTTTGTATCTTTTAATCCCTTATGGCTAGTTTGTCCTTTCCTCCACTCCATCCCCCCTTTGGTAACCATTGTTTGCATTTTGTGTCTTTGAGTCTATTTCTATTTTGTATATACATTGATTTGTATTATTTTTTGACTTCACATATGAGTGACACCATATAGTATTGTCTTTCTGTGTCTTTTCCACTAAGCCTAATATTTTCTAGATCTATCCATGTGGCTGCAAATGGTAACATTTCATTATTTTTTGTGGCAGAGTAATATCCCATTGTGTGTCTGTACATCTTCTTTTTTCTTTTTTCTTTTTTTAGGGCCTCACCCACAGCATATGAAAGGTTCCAGGCTAGGAGTCAAATTTGAGCTGTAGCTGCTGGCCTATACCACAGCCACAGCAATGCCAGATCCAAGCTGCCTCTGTGACCTACACCACAGCTCTTGACAACACCAGATCCTTAACTCACTGAGTGAGGCCAGGGATGGAACGGGTCTTTATGGATACTAGTCGGGTGGGTTTGTTACAGCTGAACCACAATGGGAACTCCATACCACATCTTAATCCATTTGTATGTTGATGTGCACTTGGGTTGCTTCCATGTCTCAGCCATTTTAAGTAGTACTACTACGAACATTAAGATGCATGTATCTTTTTGAATTAGGGTTTTCTCTGATATATGCCCAGGACTGGGATTGCTATTCATATGGTAACTCTATTTTTAGTTTTTAAAGAAGCTCCATGCTGTTTTCCATAACAGCTGCACCAATTTACATTCCCATCAACAGGGTGGGAGAATTCTCTTTTATCCACATCATCTCCAACATTTGTTATTTGTAGACTTTTCGTGATAACCATTCTGACTGGTGTGTGTGGCTTTGATTTGCATTTCTCTAATAATTAATGATGTTGAATATCTTTTCCTGTGATGTTGAATATCTTTTCCTGTAACCATCTGTATGGCTTCTGTGGAAAAGTGTTTCTTCAAGTATTCTACCCATTTTTTTGACTGGATGTTTTTTTACACTGGGCTGTGTGAGCAATTTGTGTATTTTGGATGTTAACTCCTTGCTGGTCACATCATTTGCAAATATTTTCTCCCCTTTCCATAGGCTGTCATTTCATTTTGTTGATGCTCTTCCACCTTTTTAAATGGTAGAGCTGTATATTAAATCTAATATTATGTTATATACTAGGCTTTCAGCCTAATATAGCACTATAATTAAAGCTTAATGTTCTTATTGAAAAGTTTCTTAAGACTTTAGTTGGCCTGCCTCCAACCTGTTTCTCCAAATCTCTTTCTTCTGTTTTCATGTGCATATTTGTATCATGCTATTTTATTCAAAAATACCTATATTTCATTATTGCAGATTATGTGTAATAAAGCAATTAGGACTCAAAAAGTATACTGTAATTGACTCAGAAGCAGTAGTTGATTACGACTATCATTACATTTAGTAAAATATGAAAGAGTAAATAAGTCAAATATCATTGATCATTATAAGGAAACATTATAAGAAAAGAATAAAGTTAATTTCCTTTCTGTTATCTTCTTATACTTATGTTCACTTTGAATTCTTCATTCTTGACAATCAAGTTCTGGGAAAAGAAACAGAAAGTTTTGTACTGAAACCCAATGGCAGCCTACCTAGTCTAAAACCTGTAGTTGCAACTAGAGGTATGTATTGAATTGTGACTCAGAACACACAAAGAATAACTTTATGCTGTGGTCAGTCCCCAGAATGTTACAGGCATGCTTTCATTACATTTACAAGTATTAGCCTTGACTTTTATTTAAACTATGAGATGTCAGCATTATGAGGGCATAGGAAGAGAGGAAAATTATAAGAATTAAGTATAACAAAAAAAAAAATCTGTTCAAAAGTCCCTGGATATGCTGGTCTTGAATGAACAGAAAACAGTTCTGAATGAGGGAAAACTAACAGGGAAGTGAACACAGTCTGAAAATGATCTTCATCAATCACAACCTAATGATAACATTGAAATGACAAAACTGGGCACACTTGGTTGCTGTAACAAGCCTTGGAGTCAGTGGCAGAGCTGAGAATGCAACATCCAGTCAATTTTTGAAACTGTGTTCTGACAGAAACAGTCTGAACTCAATTTATTTCTTACCTCGAAAATACCTTTAAAAGCTGAGAAAGAATGATACCAATTTTATAGGACTTGTGCATCTACAGAAATCTATCGCATCTTTTGCGAACACAGGGCCTTACCTTTCTCTATTGATCAAAAAAATGGGTCAATTATCTTGCTCTTACACAGTCAGCTCTTTAAAACTTGTTCCTTGAAGTCATGGATTCTTTTCCTTTTTTTTTACTTCATGTGTTTAAAATTAAAAATTTTATTTGGAAAAGGGGTGATTAGATATCTACTCAGGTGATAGGGTGGGTATGAGGAATAGAGAACAGGTCGTTAAAAAGACAGAATTATCAGTTTTGCTTCCACTCTCTGTTGATAAATAATGTGTAAAAATTAATCAGATCCCATTAGATTTACAAGATGTACTGTGGACGTCAGAATAATTCAGAGCCCATAGTATTGATACTGTTTTCCTTTGATGTGGTTACTCTCTAACTATAATTCATGTATGTAAATCTAAAACTCTCCACTGTCTCCAGCTTTGCCTTTAAATAGTTGTGTAAATACCTGTTTTTGTGTTAAATTAATTTTTAAAATATTCAATTTTAAGTGATTCATATCTATTATTTCATGAAAGATAAATGTAACTTCTAGAGCTATCTAGATCATTTTCTCTTCTTCCATTCTAACAGGTAAATTAGCAGTTAAAATGAATCCTGTTAAAATGTCATAAACCTACACTTTCATTGAGGACATTACTTCTCTGTTTCTATCCTTAGATTGGCGCCTTTGGTTATAGATGAACCTGTGAAATATATACCCCAGGCAATATTTTCAAACTCCAGTAGGCTGGTGATAAAACCATTCCTTGGGCGAAGAAGTGGGAAAAAAGAAGTGGATCCTCTCCACTTTTTTAGGAAAATTAGCATTATAATGTGTTGAAAGCAGCAGTGATGGTGTTGATTCCTCAACGCATTTGGGTGTTTTTATTTTGCAACCGTGATCACTATTTGCAGACTATACGCAGAAAATACACTAGTTAATTAAATGTCATCAATTACTTATGTGAGATATGTACCTCGCATTATATCTAGTATCACAGTTATGTCCATCGCTTCCTTTACTTCAAAGAATACAGTCTTCTGTGTGGACACACTGGATGCAGGACTCTGTAGGGGAACATTTGACACCTAAAGACAAACATCTATGAAGCACCTATGGTTGACTCTCAAAACACAGATTTTGTTGCCAGGAACTGTTAACACCCTGTCACAGATAAGAACCCAAGGCTAAAAGACAATGAAGCAAGCTCAAGCTGACACTGTTAACAAGTGGTAAAGCTGATATTTAAGTAGTAGAGCTGACAAAACCCACTGAGGAACAAAGGCTAATAATACCGCAAATCTCAGGGCCAGAGAAAAAAATACAGTACCATATGCTGGATGTTGGTTTGAGAGTTTCACCTTCACTTGCATTTCTCAGGAACTGATCAAGTAATAATAAAGGTCATCAAGCAGTTGGAGCCTGGAGAAAGTTTACTTTTGAAATTCTGAACGTTTACAAACACTGATGAAGCCTCTGAGGATCAGACAGCGTCATCAGTAGTAATCTGTAGGTTAAACAGTGGTAGAGAAAATCTGGTTACCTGGCGTCTTCACCAGCTCTTACTGTTGTTCCATTTACTAGTAAATGGGCTAACATTGTTTTTCTTCTTATATTCTCTATTTGTGAGGCCCTGGTAGTGGGGATGCGACTCAGGCTGGGAACTTGATATTATTAGTATATATTTTAACTTAGACTTTTAGCTCTAAGAAAGGATGTTCCCAATACTGTATTAGCAAAAAAGCACAATAATTTGAGCTTTTGAATAAGAGTCCTAGCAGTTTTAAATATTAAGGCAGAATCTGATAACTGAAAATTCCCATCTATCTTTCCAAATAGGGGAACAAAATCTACATTATTCTAAAAATTATAATGATTAATTGGAAGTCATACTCTGTAGAGCATATTTAAACACAAAAATAGCTATAGGAAATAAAACACATTATGAAAATTGGGCACAAATTATTTTACATTAGTAGATGGGTGTTATATCTACATACTGCTCAAGTATATAAGGAATTTATTGTATATATTTTGTGCAGTTGAAGAAACAAAAATTTAAAGTGCTTTTTGTGTTGGAATATATTCACATGCCACAAAATTCATCAGATAAGGAAATTTATGTTTATCCTGTCGATTTAAATTTTTTATCATTACATTTTAAATATTAAATTCTTCAGTGCAGTTATATGGCATTTTGCTAGTGAATTAATGTAGTGCTTTCTAATACGTACTTTTCTGGTGGGAAATGCAAAAGGAATGTTTTAGTATTCACATTTCTTAGAAACCTTGATTTTTGTCTCTAGACTGATTAGCAATAGAAAACTACATGGCGGATCATAAACTAGAGTGAAATGGATATTGACAAAGTACCATTTAATTAACTCTTACGTTTGAATGGACATTAAACAATTAAACAGTAACAAATTTCAAACTAAGATTTGAGCTTAGGAACAAAATTCTGCTACATACATTGCCACACTCAGAAAATTACCTGGATGTTATTTACACAAAGTGCTCATACATTTTGTAATTAATTGACCTTCCATGATTTCTGAAGAGTAATTTTATAAGGAATTGGGATTGTTTTCATGCATTGCTTTTACTTTTGTGGCTGCCTCTGTAACCTGATGATTTTTGAAAGTTCTGAATTGAATCTGTCACTATAGAAGCTCTTGTCTTTCATTTGCATTTAGGTCTTTGAATTTTTAACCAGGAAGTATATATTTGATTGACAAAATTCATTATGGAGTAGAAAACTGAACACAGTTTTATCTTAATTCATTACATTTGCCATCTGAAGAAAAAAGACCTTCTAAATTGAGTTCTTTCATAGCCAAACAGCTTTATTTGTTGCCTATATGTATGAACATACTGTTCTTTCTCTGTAAAATGCTCCTTTCCCTGCCTCAAAAGAGTACTTGTGCTCAAATTCAATATTTAGATCAAATGATCTTTTCTCAAGTAGCATTATTCACCTCTCGAAAAAGACATAGCACTCATTACTCATCATTTTATAAACCTAAAGTCTAGTTAGTAGCCAAAGTCTAGTTAGTAGCTTTATTTGCATATATGCTCTTATTTCCACTAGCTTTATGAGTCCTGAACAGTAGAAACTATTTTTTTTTCACCTTTGCCAAACAGAACAATGACTGGCACATAACAGACATTGAGTAATAGCTGGTTGTATCAATGGACTTATCTCAGTCATTATGATAAAAAGGGCAAAAAAACACCATTAATTTAACTTTAATCTTTTTTTTTCCTCTTTTGCTTCAGTGAAAAAACCTTTATGCTGCAATATCCATTTCTTGTCTTCTCCAAAAGTGGAGGGGTTAATTAATAATTGTGGCAAAATTACAATTGTCATGTCTGGCTGCACAAGTTTCTATCCCCACATAGCATTTCCATCTCCAAACTGAACCTACTTGTTGTCTTATTTCCCACAATCAAGGAACTGTTTCCCTGGCTAAGGTGACACATAGACAGAACTTTCTCTTCAAATTCAGTTTGTACAATATGTCCAGTTTCAAATAGCTCTGATTTCAATCTGTATCAAGTGTAATAAACACCTGAATAAGTTTAGTAATGAAGGTCTCCCCGAACCACCACCACCCAGTGGCAACTACCTTTGAAAGACAGCTGTTCTGATCGACTAAATCATAGTCAGGACTGAAATTCCCTTGACGAATAATTTGTCAATGTAAAGCAAAGAAGCATAACTACCAGTAAGTCAAGGAACTGGACTGTAAAGTAATCTGCGTTTGTACACAGGGACACAACATGGAAGTAGAAAATTTGGAGATCTTGATCCTAATCCTGTATCTTCTGTTGTTATGACCATAAATAAAGCAAATCCCCTTAACTTCCTTTGGTTGCACTGGCCTAACAATAAGATAGATGGGTGGATTTTATTAGGTCTTCTTCTAATTCTAAAATATCATTTTGTAAATTAATAAGTTTGGGTAATAAAACGTCCTAGTTCCCCTGTCACTTTTTAAAACGTAGTAGATACTGGCAGACATGACCACAGTTAACTTTCTGTAAGTATTTACCACATACATAACATGTCTTTGAACCTGAGTCATTTTAGGCATAATACAGTGTGGCTACTAAATTATTTTTGTAATAATAAAAAAATACACTAAAGTATCAAAAAGTCTGGTTAGAGAATGTGTTTATAGGCATTATTTAATATGAACCCCCACCAAAAATATGAGTTGCTAAACTTGTTCAAAGGCTTCTAGCTTCTAGCCAGCATTTCAATCACACTTGTCAACATAAACACATGTATTACTACTTTAAAGTCCCTTGTTTCTTATTTTTCTAATCCAACTATCATATCCCCAAAGTAATAAAGATAATATCAATAATAAACCTACATACAGTTATTTTAATATTTTTGTCAGCATAATGTATTTGTTCAGTACGTGCTAAACTTAATTAATTCATGTTAAAAATGAAAATTCAGATTCTTCCCTTTCTCTTAAACAAGGCTTTGGAGCCTAAAGCCTATAGTTGGTGTGTTTTTATTTTTGTTTTTTTCATTTCCACTATCCAAAAAAAGTTCTTATTCAGTAAAAGCAGAATTATTCTTACTCTGTGCGTTTAAATTTGACAATGAATGTCAGCAAAACCTACAAGAAAAAAGTAGGTCAAACACCAAGGCTTTCTAACTCTCATATTCTTCGGGCACAATACTTGTGAGAATTCTGATTGACTTTTGTACATGTGACCAGGGACCTGCCAATCACAAAACAATGACAGCACAAAAATAAATGAACTGTAAATATACTGTTACAGGCCTTCTGGTATCCAGCTGAATAAACTCAATCACATTTCAGTAGACAGACTGAGTCAATATATCACAACAGATGGGTGCATCCAGGTGATCACGGGGATGATTTAAGAACAAAAGACTCAATATAATTGGAATTATTTTGGAGTAGGTTCCAGAGGCTAAGCAAAGATAAACATGTATAAAAGCGGGTTCTTGAATAAATACTACGCAAAAAACTGTCAGGTTCCTCTGAGTTGTTTCTCTCAATTCTTGCCCACACGCAACAAGGCTTTGGAGGTGCAGGCAGTCTGGCAGGAGGTTGTTCCAGCTGGGAGGTGCTGCAGCGGCCCCAGGCATTAGAGGCAGCGGTCTCGCTGGGCAGGGATGGAGGCAGGCGGTCTCTCCAGGCTGGAGCATTCCCTGAAGGACAGGAGCGGCTCTGGGTCTAAGTGAATTCCCCTTGCAGCGACAGCGCTTTAGTTCAAAATTTACAGCTTTTGATAGGGCACTCTTAATGGGCTGTTCCCGTCTCCACAAGTGGAAAAATGCTCCTGCCGATTGTCTCTGAGATCACAATCTTGATCGCAGTCAGGAGTCAAGTTTGTAGTGGTGTCCAGCAGATTTTATTTATGCCCTCAGAGAGAGAAGGCCATCCTGGGGTAGAGACTGGGTCTGGCTGCAACTGGGTCTTTTCTTATATCCCCACAGAGCGGGCATGTTTGGGGACCCCAATTCTCTAGCCCCTGGCCCACTAATTTTTCCTGTCCCAGCCCTCCTGCACTGTACGAAGGGCTGAGTGTTGTTTGATCTCTGTATGGGGGCGCGTTTTGATACTCTGATGGGTTTCAGGCCAGATGCCTTGTCTACATGGGGAACAGGTTGCAGGGAAGTGCTCTGATGAGCATGCCTCGTTTGTTCAGGGAATGCTCTTAAGACCACGCCTCTGGTGTCTCCACGTGTCCTTACTGCTTGACCACAGGCCTCTTATTTTCAGTAATGATAAATGTCCTGTTTTGAATCACCCAGGTCAGACTCCCTGTCCTATCCTACCTAACATCTTCAGGTCCCAAGAGCAAGCCAAGGGAATAAGCCAGCTTACGATGAGATCAGCATGTATGAAAAGTACCCTCGCGCCTAAATGATTCATGCCTGAGGGTATTTCAACTACGCGAGCCAGTAATAAATTTTTATTAAGGCAGATTAACTTTTTTTTTGTTATGTATAATTATCAGCATGGCAACCGAAATATAACAAATTTAATTTTATAGTAAAGCTCTTCAACCCTGCGTCCAGTTGTATTAGACTATTGTTCAGATCACGTGCTCTGTCCTTAAAATAAATGGGATTCTTTCTTTTCTATGACACAAGAAACTGGTAACATGAGTACGAGCATATTCTGCCATACTAACGTTGTGTGAATTCTGCTTCATTTGAAGTGTGGTAATGTCAGTGTGGTTTTCAACATGGGAGTGGTTCCTTTTTACAGGCAGAATTCTATTTTATTTTTGAAATAACATAATTCATTTGGAAGGTCTTACATAATGGACAGATTGTTACTTGCAAGAATGATATTTTCTTTTGGAAAGTTTATATACATGCTCATCTGTATATTTCAGTACTAAAATACTTTTTATAAACTTCAAGTACAATCTGTTTTTCTTTCCTTAAAAACTGAAATTTCCTTGCAATGACATCTTCCTGATGTAATTCAGTGATGTATATATTTGAATACAGTGAGTTCAAATTCTCTTCATGCATAAAGCATAGCGAAGGTATATTTTTTTAATGGAATGCTGTGGACAGTTGCCCATATGCCTTAAATGTTTCTGAGGTACATATAGCATGTTCAAATATTTTAGTGAATCTATCACAGTGATGTTTTGTTCTCAATAATGTGTTTGCCTTTTTGAGTGAATTCTGAGCAGTCACCCTAAGATCCTAGATCAAAATTTACTAAAATAATATATGATTTCCAAAGAAGTGTGCTGTTTTAAATCGGATTATATTACAAAGAAATCACATGAATTCAACTAGCAGACAGGGTATCCTGATTTGGAACGGCAGGTCTAAAGGTCAATAATAAACCAACAGTGCTAAGCATTGTTTTACTGGGGAAAAAATGAGAAAAGAGAGAGTAGCCTTTACCTAATTCTACCTGAAGTCAACTTCTTGGTTGAAGCAGTGATCCCTGGACTTCTAACACCCAAATGTGTGACTTTTCTTTATTTGACTGTTTAGTGATTAAAATCACAGGTATGCTGTGTGCATAACGGTAACACACGCCTCTGATTTTACTACCAACCTTTGTACAGTGGGTTTCACCAAGTATTCGGTGAAACTAGGCTTTAATTCAGAAATAAATGATGCTTCCAAGCTGAATAAACCAAGTAAGCACAGATTTTTAGGACCTAACATTTCTACACAGGTAAGTTATATTCCAGGTAGTGTTCACCAGGGATATAGTGATCCAAATGAGAAAAGGATAATGTAGAGCACTATATAGTAATTTTAATGCATCTCAGGATATGAACTAGGGCCTTAAACTAAGATTACAGAGATTTTAACTGTGATCTTGACATCTGGGGAAATCAGGAGGTCACCTGTTCCCCTCCCTCCTGTCCTTCCCTGGATAAGCTCCCTTAGCCAAACGCCCATCCTCATCACGGGGACCAGGCATAGATCCCACTTATCCTTGAGAAGGAGCTGTTAAGTTCCCTGCCAGCCTAGAGAATTATTCCAGTAAGCCCACCACTAAGCCCCTCCCTCCTCTTACTGCAAAGTTTACCTCCTACAGCCTGTTTCTTTATTCTGAGTTGTGCGTGTCCTGCCGGCTCCTCCTCCCGCAGGCTGTGGGTGTGTGTGACTAATAAACTGTCATCTGTCTCATCTGTCTGGCTCAGCTGTTGTGTGTTTGTCCATGTTGGACTGTTTGGTTGGAGAGTCCCTCCTGCAGCTGTGGGGTGAACATCGGCTTTTAGAACAGAAGATTCAGGATCTTAAAATATCAGCTTTCTTTCTTTCTTACTTTCTTTCTTTCTCTTTGCTTGTTAGGGCTCCATTTGCGACTTATGGAAATTCCCAGGCTAAGGGACAGCCACAGCCACAGCCACAGCAGCACCAGATCTGAGCCTCATCTGCAGCCTATGCCCCTGCTGGCAGTTACTGACCCTGGGCAAGGCCAGGGATTGAACCTGCATCCTCATAGATACTAGCCGGGTTCTAATCCCACTGAGCCCTAACGGGAACTCCAAAGTATCAGCTGTATTTGAAACCAGGCGGCTGCTTCCAAAAAATCCGAAAAGCATCCCCACACACATTGTTAGTGTTTCTTAGACTGAATTGTATGTTGTTGTTCGTGCGAATCACCACTTAGGATTTTCTAGTTTTCACAGTCTTTATGCCTTCTCCCTGCATGGTACTCCACAGCATTGCTGATTTAGAAAGCCGATGCTCTGATTAGAAACTGGGGTGGAAACCTATGCCATTCAATCTTAACGACAAGCAAATATTCTGGCGCTGATGGGGCTGATTATCATGTGCTTTACATCCAGTGAAATGTATGCATCTGTGAATTGCGTATGATAGGAGACTGATGGCGTGCCAGCATCAGATGCTGCTGCATTGCTCACGTTACCCTGAAAGCACGAGAATATGTGTTTACCCTTCCAAGAGATTATTTTCTTTGCATTTCTCTGAATAGCTCTTTTTTTTTTTTGTCCCAACGAGGGCAATGCTACCATGAGATGAGGTAATATGATAAACCTTGGTAAGAAGAACCTCTTTATTGGATAAGGTTAGCAAATGAATGCTGTCAGAGATTGTATTACACTCTCCCCTGTGTATTCTTGTGGTGCGATTTTCAGAAAGGATCATTTCAGAGAAGTAAAGGATAAATTGCTATATTCTCGCTCCAAAATCCTTTTCAAAATAGATTTGACAGTTGAGTGATTACATCTCTAATGGAGACTGTGATAGAATATGTGAGATTAAAAACTCAGCGGCTTCATCCATGAGGCACTGAACAGACGGGGTCAACAGCAACATGGAGCCCCTCGTATCAAACCCAGATAACTAATCAACTTAACTCTGCCCTCAATACATGGAGGTTAAGATCTGTGCCTTCTACAGCTTTTGTTGTTCAGGTTTCAAAACCCTATAGTTTTTCCTCCTACAAAGATCCTATCAATTTGTTCAAGAACTTTGAGCCTTAGATTCATAGCATCTGAATGTCGGAAGGTCTACTTGTGGAAATGAAACTTTCTGATTCTCTTTAAGCTTCCGGAAGAAGTGCTAGAAGGGAATGGGTGAGGAATAGCGTCTGTCTAGTTACTGTTTCATTTAGGCTTTAGGACTTAGAACCTCAAGAGGGATAACTAAAGAGAGACATGATGACATATCAAATATGATAGAGTGTTCTATTAAAATTTGCACAATGCATGGGCAAATTCCCACATTTAATTTATAGAATTATTTGCATTCAAAATTACAGGAAGCATATACCTCATATGAGTAAATACGACATACCATAAATCATCTTCTGAAAACATAGCTCAAAGATTCTATTTCCAATCTAAAGTTTTATCCTTCAGCTAACTGTCATACAAAGAAATATTAACACATAGAATTTAGCTAAACAGATGTACAGCAAAACTATTTAACTAAAAATAATGAACATATGCAATTTGTTAGTTTTGGTCAGTGTTTTCATTATGTTCATTTCAGGATTTTGATTTCTAGAAACTTGAAGAAGTAGAGCTGAACCTTTTTCTGTCTACTGCTTTTATGTCCCCCCCCACTTCACGCACACCTACAGTGTTTCTTCTGAGACTACACCTGAAGGCAGGACTCCCAATCTCGTCTTTACTTGTGAGTATAAACCAAATCGAGACTATCAGCTCTCCCCTTTTTATCTCTACCAAAAACTTATCTTTTCCTCCATTAGAGCAGTATTTTTAAACACAGAGCATGCTTCGCAGTCATGGGAAACATTTATTTCTATGTTTGTCTGGAAATTTGAGTCCCCAGGCACTATCCCAGACCAACCAAGTCAGTACTTTGCCTGGAGTGGGACCCTGCATGTGTATTTTTCAACAATCTTGGTTGAGAAATCATGCCCTAGGGAGCAGGGATCATTACATCCTCTTCCTAACAGCTGGGGTTTTCCTGCCACCGTTGTCTCTGTCAGTTTTCTCTGCTGCCTGAGCTTCTCTCTTAATACCAAATGTGCGGGGCCTTGGCCAGCACAGGTAGAGACCAATGCCAGCATCCTGGAGCTGAGGTCTTTATTGATGATGTTAAGCTCCTTACACTGTTAACTCTGACTTGAAGCCAAAGAAGGGATTCTTTTTAAAGGTGGGGTCATTTTCACATACTAATAACTGCTTGCTTGTCCTGGCGTCATGAATGGGGTCTACTCAAGAGAACAGGAAAGGAGATGAACTTCCTGCAAGTGTGCAATAAACAGTGAATGATGAGACCAGGAGTCATGACAGTCAGCAGGGCAGCCTGTGTGACTCAAAAACCAAAATGAGTAAACACAACAAGAAGAATGAGTCTCATAGTAGTAGCTAGCTACTGTAACTGACACTTGTGTTCCTGATCACCCCTTGAATAGTATTTCTGTAACTGGGGACATTTCCATGAATCCCATCTCTCACAGATAGAAACCAGAATTTGAATTCTCGGATTCCCAAGCAAATAAAAGGTGGACGTGTGATTTATACACCGCCCATCAGACACCCGGAGATTTGATTCATAGCAGGTGACCGGTGACCACAACTTTGGGAAGAAACGTTAGGACTGCTTATGCAGTTTGTAACAAAGCTTTGGAAGAACAGCAGGAGTTATGTGACTGATTGATGTGCTGAGGCAGAAGTGGAATTGGTGCTGGGCAGTGGTTTCATACAGATGACCGTCTTTCATTGTATTATGCGTGATGGAAAGTGCAGCACCAGTGGTTTTCCCAAGAGGCCCGTTGTCTTAAGACTCTAAGATGTGTTTCTGGAGGAGGAGAATAAAGATTATTCCCGTGTACTTTCTATGCATCCAGCTTTTTCTAACATTCTTTAGCAAATCCCTTTTTTGCATAAATGAGGTGAAGTAGCTTTTCTTGTTGCAGCTAAGTCCCAGAGCATGTAGAGGAGGACTGTAAGTCACTGCGGGCAACGTGGTTGCATTATCTGGGGAAAAGTGTATTTTGTAATCTGGCAGGACAGTTCTGAAGACAATAAGAATTCAGCTAGCATGCAACATTTTTTAATCGCACAGCATGCAGTGACAAAATAAATACATGCATTTCCTATAACTACTTTGAATAAAATACTTGTTGAAAGTAAGGCTGTAAGGGGACCAATAGTCTATTCAGATAAACTGGATAAAGGGTAAGGGATTGGCTTCATGCTTTTCACTGGGCAGAAGCCTTAGAGAAAAGAAATGATGTACTCAAAATACTGAATTCTCAGATCAAGGCATCATCTGAGACCATGAAATTCGTATAAGCATTCTGAAGAATCTCTTAGTATTTGATGCCAGAACAGTGAAGTAGCCGAAAAGCAAAACCAACATTGGTTTTGCTACATCAGTATATATAATTTGCTACATTAGTATATATAACATATATTATATACTAATATATTATATACATATTATATAATATAATTTATATAATATATATTATATATCATTATATATAGTATATATAATATATATGTATATTATACAATATTATAATTCTAACAATTATATAATATAATAATTATGTAATATATTATATATTATATAACATATTCTATATAATACATATATTTTAATACATGATAATATAATATTATATTATAATAATTATATAATACAGTAATTATATTATATAATATATATATATTATATAACATATTCTATATAATACATATACATAATATACCATTATGGTAAAAGAATAGATATAATAATATATTATTGTGAAATAATAGACACGAAACTATGGAGAGAGTAAAGCTCTCAGTTGTTGCCAGGGCTTTGGAGAGTAGGGGAATGATGACCAGGCAAGGCAGAGCAGATTTTTAGCCTAACCAAAGTCTTCTTGATGCTATCGTAAGGTGAAACGTGGCCTTATGCATTTGTCAAACAGAAATTGATCACACATGAGTGAAGTTTAATGTATGCAAATTTAAAAGAATCACTGAGGAGTTCAGGAACTCCCAGGAAAGAATATAGACTTTGAGAAGAAAATTGAACTGTATTACAAACAGATGAAACAACCTCACTGAAAGAGGTGGAAGAAAAGATACCAACCTCAGTAATCTTGGAAATGAATTGAGCCTGTAAATGAAAAGCAGAAGAAACTGAACATAAGCACTTTAACTGATAAAGTATTCTGAGGGCATGTGGGTTAACAATTTCAAAACTGCTGCATATGTATACTAGATTTGAAAAATTGAGTAAATTGATGACACACCGTAGGAACCAGGTGCCTTACTTTTTTGAGTGAGGGTTTACAGACAAGCAAAGGGAAGAGACTAAAATAATCTAAGTGGTAATGGGCTAAAGTTGGAGAAATCAGTATGAACTTGTGTTTAATTTAATGTACACACAGATGGTTAGATTTAGATGTTTATAGATATGTGTATATATATATAGGTTAGTATACACACATATTTCCTTGCTCAGGCAGCTGAGAGGACCTAAAAGAAATAAGACCTCAGTAGCAATGAGCAAATGTTGAAAGTTGGGTAACAAATAAGGCCTTCACAAGATACTCTCTAGTGTTTGTTTTTAGTTTATATTAAGATTTCAACATTTATTGAAGTAAAGTCTAGGAAATTCGCTTTAAATCTGATGTATCCCATATAAGTGCATTTCTTTCAAAGGGATGCACTTTGCTTTTTTTAAATCTTATTTATTGATTGATGTATAGTTGATTTACATGTTGTGTTAATTTCTGCTCTACAGCAAGTGACTCGGTTGTACACATGCATATTTTTTTTTACATTCTTTTCAATTATGGTTTATCTCAGCTTATTGAATATAGTTCCTTGTGCTACACAGTAGCACCTTGTTGTTTCAAAGGATAAGCTTTGAATCATGGATCATGATACCAACAGCACACCAAGCATCAAGGCTAGTCATATGATTTCCAGTGAGGAAACAGGCTGGATAATTTTACATTCCAACCACTGCATTACTCATAATGAAAAATAAGGATGATGCAAAAGGAGATCTTCCTCTCATCTAGGTTAAAATAAGTAGAGGAAACAAAAGTACACAAATACAAAATTAATGCAGTAAAAACCTTGTAAATTCTATGTCTTAAGAGAAATATACTAAAAAGGCCACAGGATAGAGATTATCCTCAGAAAGAGGAATCAGGGAATTCTTCCTGGTGGTATTTGATATAGCAGTTATGAATGAGTAACATCAAGCTTCGGTATTTATTTTTCATCTGAATGTGACTGCATCATTGTTTTAATTTTGTTACGCATTATGTTAAAAGGCTTCTTTGTCAGAACACAATTTATGTATCGAGGTATTTTGGTTTTGATCTATGAGAGAAATCATTCTGTAACAATTATCAATTTTCAAAGCAAACCATCCCAAAGTTAGTAGATTAAAAAATACCTTTTATTTACTTTAGTATTCTGTTGACTGTGTGCCTTTTCTACCTCAGCATGGGTGATGACCTGAGCTGCCTCTTTTTTTCCTGGTCAGCTGGTAGGTGGCTGGTGGCTGAATGAGTTGAGATGGCCTCATTCTGTTCAGTGACTGGCAGGCTGTATGCCCAGGGATCTTTGTTCTCTTCCATCTGGTCACTTATGTATACACATAGGCTATTTTGATCTTATTCACATGATGGTTTTAAGAGTGCAAGCAAAGGAAGAGGGTAACTTCATTGCACAAGTACTTTTTAAGCCTCTCCTTGCATCGTATTTGTTAATTTCTCCTTGGCCAAAGCAAATCAATAGACAGACCAAAACTGAAGAGGTGGGGAAATAAACTTCACCTCTACATGGGAAAAGCTGTAAAATTGCAAAGGGCACGAGCACACAGATGGGAGGAACACAATTTCCTTAATGTTATAACACGCAATGTCTTGCAAGATAGAAAACTGAAAGCTTGGACCTGCATGTACTTTATAAGCTAATATATGGTCTTGAAAATATAACAAAAGACTAACGAAGTTTTTAGAGGTATTATGGAAACTATATGTGACAAACCTCTTTTATATAATACATTGGATAGCATGTTGTGGTTGTGAAAAACCACCTGAATATGATTAAATTCATCTAGCTTCTATTCTTACGTGCATAAAAATATAAAAATGTTGAAATTAAAGCCAAACTGGATTAATACATCAATAATACATTCAGTCACTTAAATTTTTGTTGATTTTGCTCTATGTGTCAAATCATGTTCATGTATTGCTAAGGAACTTAGTTAAATATGATTTGTTCTGTGTCAATTCTGCAAAGCCTTCTTCTCACTGCATTTTGACTTCTTTTGGGCACCAAAATCTTGACACTGGTAACCAGGTCAAAATATCAGCATTTAACAGCTCATCTGGAAGTTACTTTAATATGCGATCAAAGTAGCAGAAGGTTCTGTGGAAGGTGACAGAACCTAATCTATTAAAAATTCCTGTTTCACAATACAGCTCTGTATGACAAACCCAGATGTGTAATGTCTTCAGTGATTATCTCCAATTGACCTGCTGTGTGACTGTGGGCATAGGTCTCCTGTTCAGCCTGACTTCACCTGCTGGTACCCATTATTGCTCTTAACCCAAACAACTGCTGTAGAATGTGCATTTATTTGCAAGATCACCCTCAATCATTTTGTATGTGTCTATTCACTCAATCAAAGTACTTTCCGTAAGAGCAAAGAGTTGATTGTTTGCAGGCCATGCAAGTTTTTATTTCCTTCCATTGTGTTATGTTAAATGTTGATAGTGGCATCCAGGCACCACACCATGCATCTCAGTGCTTTACAAAATTTTTTTTTTTCCTTTTTGGCCGCTTCCATGGTATATGGAAGTTCCCTGGTCAGGGACTGAACCCACACCATAGCAGTGACCCGATCCACTGCAGTGAAAATGCCAGATCCTTAACCCGCTGCTCTGCAAGAGAATTATCTACAACTTTTGAACATACCTCAAGTGAAAAGTTTTTAGCATATGTTTATTTCTTCATTTTAAGTTGTATACATTTTCTGTTATTACCTAATATTTCCAAGAACAATATAAACTAAGAATGTGGCTCAATAATTATGAGTTTAGATGTAAATTTATTTGGCTTTGTGATCTTTTTGATTATTTTGTATGTTTTGGCTTGTTTCTTATCATCATTATTTTGTCACCATCTAATGAAAGGTTTAAAGTAGGTATGGGAAAGTGAGTATGTTGCCATTTTTTTAGTTGTTCTTAATACTTGAAAAAAATCTTTTCTTTGTCATTTGGAGTTTGAGTTGAAATTAAAAATGGAACGAATTATTTTAGATGCTGTTTCTGAACACCTGCCATATGCCTCATATATTTTACATTATTCAGTTCTAAACTCAACCCTATGTAGCCACAATTATCCACAGTTTTACAAATGAGGAAATAGAACTTGCAGATAGATCATTGCCTGCATCGCAGTACGCAAGCTAGTAAGTGATGTCACAAAGCCGGGATTCAAATCTGGATCTCTCTAGATAAGAAATTGTTGTTCTTTACACTACAGTCACAACAATTTGTGTACTCTTTTTAAACTTCTTCCAGCAACATTACTTTAGACATCTTCATTTCAGGATATAGTTAGAAAAATGTAAGACATAAGCGACTACAGAAAAAAAAAATAGCATTGGCCCTTAAGAATCTGAGCATCTCAGGAGTAGTCAAACAGATAAATATGTTATAAGTATAGCATAATAAACATAATAAAGACATAAATCATAGGTAAAAGGTAAGCACCCAAGTTTGGCATTTGGTCCAAAAACGAGTTTGGATTAAACAACAAAGCATAAGAATGTACATAAGTGTATAACTGGGTCACTTTGCTGTACAGTAGAAACTGACAGAACGTTGTAAATCAAGTATAATAAATTTTTTTTAAAAAAGGCATTTCAAGGAGATGGAGGGACATATGAGTTAAAATTAAGGCTGCTAGAGCACCACACAGAATTGATCAATGTCAAGTGATTCAGTAGGTCTCTCACAGGGGATTCAAGGTGAAGGCAGACAAAAGATAAGATTGGAGAGAATAGGGGCCTGATCACATAGAACCTTCTGTAGCATATGGAGGACGTCAGATTTTATCTTGAATTGTCATGGAAACCATTGAAAGATTTTAAGTAAAAAGTTACTTGATCAGATTATTTCTTTTAGAAAGATTATTGTGTATAGTACTGTGATGATTGTTATCAGAGAAGGACCTCAAGCTAAGGGATAAGAGAAACCCAGTCTAAATAGTTCTAAGGCCTGAAGAATAGGGAAGGTGGAATAAGTCAAGGAGATAGATTTTTTTTTAAATCAACCCTGTTTAGGTATAAAAAAAGAAGGATATACATAGAGCTAGAGAATACAAGTGAAGATTAGAACTTGTTTAGATTTTATATTTGTTATAGTGTGTGTTACATTTGAAGTCTTTAGAAGGTAGTCAGATATGGACAATATTTGAAGGAATAAATGTTCTGAACTTCACAGTTTTGGTTGTGATTAACCTATTAGCATTCCAATTGAGTGGAGTGGGAGCAAAATCTATCAAAGAAGATGACTGAGTTCTCACTGTGTTCTTCGTACTGTTTTAAGTGTTTTATATGTGTTTCCCTATTCAATTCTTATGACAACCCAATAATTTTAGAGATAAGGAAACAGAACAATGAAGTTGATAATAATGTGACTAAAAGCCACTGAGGCGAGATTTGCCTCTTTTCATGCCTGGATTTAGCATTCTGCGTGTAATGTTTATCATCAGTCTCATGGAGAATTTGACCCAGACTTAGCTCCTTGGGGGACTATAGAATCTTCTGATAAAATAATCAATTAAAAAAAATTGTGAAACTAGAAAAAAATTTGGACGTGAACATCATTGTTAATGAGCACTGTGCCACTTTCATATGTTCTACTGTGTTTTATTAGTAATAAGATATGCTCACAAGTCCTATAAGTATATTTCTAACTTACTGAGATATAGAAATGGATGCATAGGTTAATAAATTTTAACATGATATATATATATAGTTGTCTTTTACTCTGTCATTATTATAACCTCTAAGAAGCTAAGGTGCCTAATTCCTGTCACTTAACTCTCCTAACGTGGAGTTCAGCAAACGTGTAAAATTACAGAATTAATGGGAAAGATGAAACAAAGGAGCAAAGACTGATGGTAGAAGCCCACCTAAGAGCAGTAGATGTCGCAACTGAGGAGTATAAACTCGGAAACAAAAGCAGCATGAGAGCAGATTCTGTAGCTCTGCAGAGATGAATTTAGGAGTGAGTGCTATAAAAAAAGAACAAAATAATGCCATTTGTGGCAGCATTGATGGAGCTAGAGACTCTCGTACTAAGTGAAATAAGAAAGAGAAAGACAAATATTGTATGTTATCACATATCTGGAATCTAGTATATGGCACAAATGAACCTTTCCACAGAAAAGAAAATCATGGACTTGGAGAACAGACTTCTGGCTGCCACGGGGGAGAAGGAGGGAGTAGAATAGACTGTGAGTCTGGGGTTAATAAATGCAAACTGTTGCCTTTGGAATGGATAAGCAATGAGACCCTGCTATATAGCACTGGGAACTCTATCTAGTCACTGTGATGGAGCATGATAATGTGAGAAAAAAGAATGTGTATATGTATGTGTGACTGGGGCACCTTGCTGTATAGTAGAAAACTGAGAGAACACTGTAAACTAGTGATAATGGAAAAAATAAAAACCATTAAAAAAAAGTAAATATTGTAGTCTCACGGGTCTCAACGCCTAGGTTGATCTCACCCTAGTGATGTTGCCCCACCGGGGACACTTACCAAGGTCTGGAGACACTTCTGATTGTCATGGCTAGGTGTGAGGGCACAACTGATATCTGTGGGTAGAAACCAGAGATGCAACCAAGCATCCTACAGTGCACAGGACAGCTCCACCAGAAAATAACCTTCCCCAGATGTCGATAGCTCTGTTGTTGAGAAACCCTATTCTAGTCCAGAAGTTTGAAAATAATTTGAATAGCTATTCAGGCCAGAATAAATAACTGACTGTTATCAAAATAACCAGGAAATATAGTTGCTTTTGAAAGTTTGTGAATTATACTGCAAAAAAGCAAAAAAAAAAAAAAGGATTGTTAGAAACCAGCAGAAACGTAATCAACTGATCGTGAAAGTAGTTTCTGCCTGTAGCCTGTAACAAAATTTTAAGTCAGAATTGTTACCTGAAGTTTAGAAAATAAGGTTGAGGAAGATGATGTCAGGAATTATTCGTAGTTTCTTAAGAAAGAAAATAGTCACAGGGACTGAAATTCACTAAGTGGAGCAGCATGTGTATGAGAAATGATTGCAGTAAACTTACTTGTAAATCAATAAATTAATTATATGCAGAAAGTTTCATTCCTGTTTTTCTTCAAGAGTCCAGCCAATTATTTCCAATTGGAAATAAACTATTCCCCCTCCCCACTCCCCTTGACAAAATAAAAAAAAAAGAAAAAAAGAAAAGCAAACTAAATTTTTTCAGGAGACCCCCATTTGTTTCTATGAATGGCATGTTTCTCGGAAGACTGCAAATAACAGGGAAGTGAGCAGAAGGATTTTTTTTTTTTTTGTAACTAGTTATTAGATTATTGTAAGTGATGGTGAAACAGCTGTTTCTGGGCTAGAAGTTTGGATTGAGGGAATGACTGCTTCCAGAGGAAGCCCACGTGAAGTATAAATGCATGTGCTCTTCAGGCAGGACCAGTTTGGGACAACAATGAAACTGTCCTGGGGCCAAGATGCTAGGGGCAGTATGAAGGCAAACAGTATTCACAAAACAAGAGTTACATTGTTTCTTTCCAGTGTGTATTATCCTTTATTAAAAGCAAAACTGTAGAGATCAGAAACCCTAAGAATATTCTTTGTGTTAAGAAGAAACTGAGCTATGACCATATTAAAATATTGTTTTCCTATCTATCTATCTTATTCATCAATTCACCCCCCTATTTTTGCTTTTAACCACACCAATGATAAACTCTGCAGTGATTTTCAGAGTCATTTTCTCTCCTGAACTTTGGAAAGAATTTGTTTGTTTGAATGTTTATTTAGGTATGGCTCTGCTCTTTGGTTGTCTTACATTTCATCAAGGGTTATAAAGGAGGAAGGTTTATATAACTAGAGAAGTACAGAGCCATCTTCTTTGTTTGACACAGTCGTAAAAATAATTCGAAGTGAATTTTTTAAGAAAATTGAAATTACGGTCTTTTCAATTTTTTATTGTTGCAGCACTTTCACATACTTATATTCATTTCTGGATTTTGCATAGCAAAAGTCTTTTATTCAATTTTTATTGGAGTATACTGGATTTATAATGTTGTGTTAGTTTCGGGGGCACAGCAAAGGGATTCAGTTATAAATATATATTGAATATATATGTATATTTCAGATTCTTTCCCCTTATAGTATAGGTGATTACAAAATATTGAGTATAGTTCCCTGTGCTTTGCAGTAGGTCCTTGTGGGTTATCTGTTTTAGCATATATATGTTCATATATATGTTCATCTCAAACTTCTAATTTATCAACTTCCCTCCCCTTCCCATTTTCTATGTATGTGGCTCTCTTTCTTCATTGTATATAATTTCATTTGTGTCATTTTTTTAGATTTCATGTGTAAACAATATCACATGATATTTGTCATTGTCTGACGTACTTCACTTGGTATGATAATCTCTAGATCTATCCATGTTGTTGCAAATGGCATTATTTCATTCCTTTTTATGGCTGAGGAATGTTCCATTGTATAAAAATGCCACATCTTCTTTGTCCCTCCATCTGTTGATGGACATGGACATTTAGGTTGCTTCCATGTCTTGAACATTTTTAAGTAAACTTTACTTTATAACGCAGCAGTACTATGGTCGTAACTATGCATGTCTTTAATGAGTGAGATCATGCAGTGTTTTACATAATCTATACTTTTGTTGTACTTTGCATTGTTAAAGTCACATCTTCACTACTGCTGATATAGACTTGGCTTCTTTTTCAAAATGAAAAACCAAATCAAAAGCCAGAAGAACAAGCTTTATTTGTTCAGAATGGGCGCTTAATATCATATTTATGTTCGTAAGAGGGAATATTTTGAATAAGGAGCCAAGGAGTTTTGAAGTTTGAAAAAGCAAGCATTTGTGAGTAGCTGGGCTTTTATGGCTGAGCTCTGAGAAGTGTTGGCCATTCATTTCAGTGGTACTTTTGGTCTCTTCCAAGACAGGACTATGTTCTAGAGCCTTGAGGAAAAGAAAGTAACCTTTCCTAAAATACACATTACTGTAACATCGCTTAGCACCTTCAGTACTTCTCTTCCATGAAAACCAAGCGTCTAAAATATAGATTCAAACGCCGACTGAAATAAATTCCTATAATAAAAGCCCGTGCTATGTCCAATCTTACTAATTAAGTTGGATTTTGACTTCTTAAAAAATGAGAAGCTTTGTTTAGCTCAAAGAGGAGATGATTCTGCTGTCAAGACGGGTGTTCCAATTTCTACATTGCTTTTCTGTGTAATTGACTCATTACTTCTATTTCTCAGTTTTCCTCAGTAAAAGTGGGATAACATTTGACTCTTTTTTTCTTAAGCCAATCTTACTGGTAATTTTGTGATCATGAATAGTTAGGTATTAAGCCCCTAGGTAGTAGGAAAGAATGTATAAATAATACTTGCATTTTAGGGGATTTCTTTGAGAAAATGTTTTAAATAGCAGAGCTTTAGACTCTCAAACAGATGTGTATATCAATACGTATTTGTTTTTCTTCATAGAAATTACCTTTGTCATTATTCCAGTTTTCTCATTGTCCCAATTTTTTAGAGCTCAAGTGTTGAAAGTGTAATTGAGTTATTTTTGGTAGTATCAATTTCTATCTCTAATTGGGAGTAAAATCTGTTATGAATATATAGAACCATAGATTTATTTCAAATAACAATAAAGATGTTATGTAGAAATGGAGTTCTCATTGTGGCACAGCGGAAACAAATCTGACTAGGAACCATGAGGTTGCAGGTTTGATCCCTGGCCTTTCTCAGTGGGTTAAGCATCCGGTGTTGCCGTGAGTTGTGGTGTAGGTCCAAGACTTGGCTTGGATCTGGCATTGCTGTGGCTGTGGCATAGACCAGCAGCTGTAGCTCCAATGTGACCCCTAGCCTGCGAACCTCCATATGCCTCAGGTACAGCCCTAAAAAGCAAAAAGCAAAAAAAAAAAAAGTTACTTTATAGAAATTTTTTTGTGGATTTTATTAATAAAGCAGAGTGCTTCATATAACTTAGATCTAAGTTGCCTTGTAATATAACTACAGTGGTGGATCAGGTCACAGCTCATTTCTGACTATTTTACAGAATTAAAATGGTCACTTATTAGTACAAAATCTTAACTTCATGATCTGCAGAACGTTTTCAAATAAATGTATCTGATCATCTCTGAGTTATTCAGTTTTCTTTGTTGTTTATAAATAAAATGGTAACAAAATAGGTTTTGCCAAGGACACCTATTGCCTCAAGAAGAATTTAACTATCACGAGTCGAGGAGTTATTTTATGAACTGTCTGTAGAATCTCCATTTCCAAAGGTACATTACACAAATCTCCAAGGTTACATGCTCTCCAAGGCACATTAGTAAATATCTGCAAGGTTTTCATTTTCCTGACAGAAACAATTACAAACGCCATGCAAGAATGATTTCACACAGAGGGTTGAAGCAAGGATCAGAATTCTCTTAGGTAATAGTTGCAAATGTTTATGCTAATATTATTTAGCTTTTCACTTTTAACTTTAAAAAATCAGGTTACTGAAACCAGTGCATTTCCTTTGTTGTCAGTGTAGTTCTGTTACCGACCAGGGTTCTTGGCTTCTTTAATCAACAGAAATTGATAAGAGCCTAGACAAGAAATTCAGGCAAGGCTTTATTGGGACTGCCCCTCAAGGGAGCAAAAAACAAGTGACAAGTTCCCTTGCTTGCTCCTGGAGAGGGTTCCTTATATGGCATGAAGAGAAAGGTGGGTGCAGGAGTTGGGCCAGAGGGGTGACTTAGCTGGTTTGCCCCCCCCTCTTGAATGCATTCTCAGTACCCTGCTTTTGCTCCTGGCTCTTTACAAGTGTCCATTGGGCTTTGGGTCTTCTTGTATCTTGTTTATAATTTGCCCCAACTGCACATGCAGGCAGTTATTTTAGTCCATTATAGTTTGTTGGTATTTTGTTACTGGAGGAGATGGAGGTCCAGGTGCGAGCACTGCAGCAAAGGGTCCCAGGTCCTAGCCTGAGACAATCAGATATGAAATTTCTTCACAGTGTCCCAATAGTTGCTTCTTTAACATTCTTTATTATTAGTACATTAGGCCTTATACATGCTTTATGTTTTTAATTAAGAGTCTATAGGAAGCAGTTCCCATCGTGGCTAAGTGGAAACGAATCCGACTAGGAACCATGAGATCGTGGGTTCGATCCCTGGCTTAATTTACTTTTGCAACAGATAATAAATTATATTTAAATAGACACAGAGAACACGTTGCTAATGTAGAATGATTCTGTGGTCTTCTTGAATTTATGAGTTCTATTTATTTCATCAGTTACCATTTCACTATAGATTATTGCTTACAAATTACCTTCGGTGTGTCATCAGTGAAACAGTATTTAACTACTATGATATTTTTACATATGCAGGGGCTTTGAGGCCTGGGATGTAGGAGTGACAGAGGGTGAGGAGCAATTGAACGTGCTTCAGTGAAATGGTTAATGAGGTCTGTAAATCTGTTAAAAATTCTGTGAACTAAGGAAGTTCAAAATTCTTGCTCTAACACACATTTATATTATAACTTACAGCAAATACTAAACTTTCCTAATAAATTTTGAGCAAATTGATTAGAGGAGTGTGTATATTTTATTTTTACATAGCTGGTGCTTAGTGTACTGAGATGTACCCCTCTTTCTTTTGAAAACTATTTTTGAATAAATCCCATTAAATGTAATTTCGTACTATTTTACAAAGTCAAAAAATGGGTTCCAGTTGGTTTGCGCCATTCATTTTGCTCTTATCTTCCATTCCTATGATGAAGATTTTTTACACTATCTCTGTAATTCGTGTCATGCACACACATAGATATTGGGGTACATACACACACCCACACACTCAGGCACGTTTACTGTATCCTAAATATTTTTAATTGTTGGTGTGTTATGTTGTTTTGACAACTCGAAAATTCCTTCTGGCTGAGGAGGGACTGCCTTTCTCGGAGGCAGCCAGCTCTTAGAGATAACAAATGTCCGGACACATTTGGCCTTTATTGTGCTAAGTAACCAGTCCAGAGCCTTGCCTCCTCTGTCTGGCCCTTGAACCAGAAAGTGACACTCCTCTGCTTTTAGCATTCCAGGGCCAGGTGCCAGACACCCTGGGCCCACCCTTAGAGCCAACAGCCCTCTGAAATTATTCAAATTATCCCAAACTTTTTAGCTTATGCTGCCTTGCCTCTCCTGTGAATGCTCAGTAAAGGCCACAAGCCAAGCTGTACCCTACATCTTGTCTTCTGCCTCCTGACCACCCTGGAGGTTTCCTTGAGTGGCCCTGCAGGGCATGCTTGTGCTTCTTGGACCTGTGGGTGTTGTAAACTTTGCTTTTTTCCCAAGCCTCTTAGTTTCCTCTTAAGGCTACACCTAACTGACCATCTCATAAAGAATATAAAGAATATTATAGGGGGTTCGCTTGTGGTTCAGAGGGTTAAGGAATCCAGCATTTTCACTGCTGCAGCTCAGGTCACTGCTGTGGCACAGGTTTGAGCCTTGGCCCAATAACTGCATGTCATGAATGTGGCAAAAAAAAAAGGAAAACACACACATATATATATATATATATATATATATATATATATATATATACACATACATATAACATTTACATACTTCACTGTTTTTTTCTCTTTCTTCACCTTTTCTTTCTTTCTTTTCTTTCTTTCTATCTTTCTTTCCTTCCTTCCTTCTTTCCTTCTTTCAGAGCTTCCTTCCTCCCTCCGTTCCTTCCTTCCTTCCTTCTTTCTTTCCTTCCTTCCATAGAGAAGCAGGGTGAAATCATTTATTTCATAGAAAAACATCCATTTGGAAAACCTTCAATCCCAAATACAGCTTTTAGAGGAATTATCATCTGACTTTTTTATAACCCAATTGAGAGCATAGTGTTTTGACACTGAAGAAACATTAGTGCTACATTTCTGGCATCAATTGTCCATATTGTTTTCTAATTTCCAAATCATGATGCCATATAATTAACAGGAAAAACTAAAATCAACAAAGGAAGTTTGATTAAGAATAGCTCTCAGCAATGGAACTCTGAAAAAGCATTAATTTTTCTATTAATAACTTAATCTGGATAACTACTAGAAGAAAAAAAAAAATCAAAGCTCAGCCAAATGATGGAGCTCACGTAGAAGTAATAAAAGTGCTAATAGCTGCCAACATGAAGAATTAGGCAAAATTTGGTTTCCTCATTCATTTTGGTATGGATAGATGCCAGAGAGTCAAAGGCTCCTATATGTTAATTTATTGAGAAGTTATCTTCAGTGGTGCATTCCCAGGCCTATGGGCCATGACTTGACATTATAGGCATGGCTTAATTAATAAATGCACATAAATAAGTAGGCTCATAAAAACTTAAATTTGTTTAGAGCAATGCTTCTCAAACATTAGCATTCATGAGATCCATCAAAGAGCTTGGTTAAAATATAGATTTCTTGTGCTCACCCCTAGACACCGTGAATCAGTAGGTTGTGAATGGAGGCCAGGTAGGTGTTTGTCTAACCAATTCCCAGCTGATACTGGACTAGGACAGTTTTCCAGTCAATGGTTAAAGTGTCCCCTTTATTCAGTGCTTAAAAACTAGTTTAGTGCCATTTTACGGCATAGATTGTGAATCCTGAGAGAGAGGTTATGGCATATTCAATTATTGCATTTGCCAAGCATTCAGACCCAGTCTAAAAAGACATTAACACAAACAAAAGATGAAATCAGGAGTTCCCGTTGTGGCGCAATAGAAACGAATCCGACTAGTAACGATGAGATTTTGAGTACCATTCTTGGCTTCTCTCAGTGGGTTAAGGATCCAGCATTGCCGTGAGCTGTGGCGTGGGTTGCAAATGTGGCTAGAATCCCGCATTGCTCTGGCCGAGGCTGTGGCCAGCAGCTGTAGCTCCAATTCCACCCCTAACCTGGGAACTTCCATATGCCCTGGGTGTGGCCCCAAAAAGCCAAAAAGCCAAAAAAAAAAAAAAGTGGAAAAAATAGATGAAATCAAAGGGTTGAAATGCTTAAAATGTTTAACTTTCACACATTTAAATCTTAAATATATACGTTATTGAACACCTACTAAAGGTCTGCCTCTGTCAATATGTACAGCATGGTGAACTCTGTGAGCTTACACTTATACACTTAAGCCCTATGTCTGTATGAGCTCACGTTTTTGAAAGAGACTTAAAAATTAAAATTAAACAAAGAAAGACGCAAATCAACATGGATTGACAAATTCTGGTAAGGTCTATGAAGGACTGTCAGATGGGACCTCCATGAGATGAATTCAGGAAATCTACTGTGATTAAAATCTACATTTAAAGTCAAATTTGCATGTTGAGTGAACGTTAACAAAAGCAGGGAAAAATCAGACTAGGAAGAAAGAGTATCAGCTTAAGATACCACCTGCTATCTTGAAAGACTAGAGTGCCACAACATAGAAAGAAGCTCACAGCAGGAGGAAGCATGGGATAGGGGCCAGTGAATAAGGCCTCATGTTCTAGGTTCAGAAATGTAGATTTTAGTCTAAGTGCAGTGGAAAGTCATTGAAGGATTTTTCATGTGTTAAAGATTTTATGTTTTTAAAGATCATTTTTCCTGCTCCATTTAAAATGGAGAGAAGAAACTTGAGTTGGGTGGAGAAACCATCTGGAAGCCGAGTGAAATTCTCTGTGTAACAGACAATAGTATTGTAAATCCTGATATGAGTTTTGGTCTTGTTTCTTTTTAGTTAATTCTAAAATTAACCTATCTGGCATCCTCTATGCCTGCTCATTTACATACTGCTGTATCCAGGAGCTACTGGATATCTTTTTATTACATGGGTAATTATCAGTGAAAAGTACATGTTTTCAGAAGGTCCCATCACTCTCCTTTTCTCCCTTAAAAAATCTTGTGGTGTTAGCTCTTGGTTGATTTATCTCCCCTCTAGAGGGTCATGGAGTGGTGAGTTAGGGTTAAGACCTGGAGCTTTGAGATCATGATGCCAAAGTTAATAAGAGGGTCCATATCAAGATTCTTCTACTAAGTGATTTCTCTGCTTAACTCTCTCTCCTGATTCTCTCATCTACAAAATGGGAAGTTCCAAGCATGTTGTAACACAGAAAGCCCTACAAAAGTCTCAATTATCACTACTCTTTTTTACATAAAATCAATATAGAAACACTTCTATAAATTTTATACTTCCATGGAAATACTGTGATTACAAATGCAGATGAATGATTTCCACCTAGAAAACCATTTGCTGACAAACACTAACTACATATGAAAATTAAAAATTTGATGTATCTCATTGAATTTCAGTTAAATCCAGTACAGATCAGACACTGATGTATTCAAAAAGAAATAGGATGGAAAATATATTGATATTTGAAAGTTGTACTGTGTTACAACAAATTTTTTTGTCTTTGATTTTTAGGGTTGCACGTGCAGCATATGGAAGTTCCCAGGTTAGGGGTCGAATTGGAGCTGTAGCCACCAGCCTACACCACAGACACAACAATGTGGGATCTAAACCATGTCTGCCACCTATACCACAGCTCACAGCAATGCCAGATCCTTAACTCACTGAGCAAGGCCAGCAATCGAACCCACGTCCTCATGGATTCTAGTCAGGTTGGTTAACCACTGAGCCACAATAGGATGTCCTTTTTTTTTATTTTTAATAACAAAATATTTTTTTTTGTCTTTTTGCTTTATCTAGGGCCGCACCCCCGGCATTTGGAGATTTCCAGGCTAGGGGTCTAATAGGAGCTGTAGCCTCAGGCCTACACCAGAGCCACAGCAACGCAGGATCCGAGTCACATCTACAGCCTACACCACAGCTCACAGCAACGCCGGATCCTTAACCCACTGAGCAAGGCCAGGGATTGAACCCTCATGGTTCCTAGTTGAATTCATTAACCACGGAGCCATGACGGGAACTCCAATAACAAAATATTTTAATAAAAAATAGGAATCCATAGCCAGAAACATAGGAATCTGCAGAAACAACTTCAGATTTTATTAAACATGGACAAAATATTTTAACAACGCACAAACCAAAAATAAACCAATAGTTCAATTCATCTGAGAGGTAATAGATCAGAATAAAAGGAAAAATAACAGCAATGATGTAATGCAAGGCACAACACAGGGGAGAATAAAGTGAAATTACTTAATCATCTTTGAAGTTCAGACATTTAAGTTTTTCAAGAACATCATTTAGTATTATTGAAATGAGCTCTGAGTAAATATCACTCAGTGAACTAACTCAAGAGCTGGTCTCATTATTATTAATTATTATTTTATAATAGGAATGGCAAAGCTAGAGATACTTAATGTTTTAACAAAATATGTATGCTAATATAATATCCTACGTCTTATAAAAGCAAATATTTTGAATATATTTCCAAAAGGAAATTTCATTTCATTTCTAGTGATTTACAAATAAAATTGATCCCATTTCTGATTCATATCCAGCTGTTAATTCAAAGCATTAATCTCCATGCCTGTAACATATTTATAAAGGCAATATCCACCAGGAAAATAGATTACTTCCCTTATTAATATTGCTTACACCTAACAAAATCCTCTTGTGTTATTACCATATGACATGACATGAGCTAAGACATGATTTAATAGAATGAAATGATGATTAAATTGTGAAGGTTTCATTTTGTGGTCATACATATATATGCTTAACATTCAAATCATAAACATTCATATCATAGAATCAACAATCAAATCCATTCATTCAGCAAAATATTTTTTTAATTTAAATGATTATTATTTTTTCTGTTTTCATTGGTTTACAGTGTTCTGACAATTTTCTACTGTATAGCAAACTGACCCAGTCACACACACACACACACACACGCACACGTATATATATATATACACATTCCTTTTCTCACATTATCCTCCATCATGCTCCGTCATAAGTGACTAGATAGAGTTCCTAGTGCTATGCAGCAGGATCTCATTGCTTATCCACTCCAAAGGCAATAGTTTGCCTCTGTTAACTCTAGTTTCCCAGTCCATCCCACTCCCTCCTCCACCCCCTTGGCGACCACAAGTCTGTTCTCCAAGTCCATAATTTTCTTTTCTGTGGAAAGGTTTATTTGGGCCATATATTAAATCCCAGATATAACTGATATCATATGGTATTTGTCTTTCTCTCTTCACTTAGTATGAGGGTGACTAGTTCCATCCGTGTGGCTGCAGATGTCATTATTTTGTCATTCAGCAAAGTGTTTATCGAGCTCCTATTTTTCTACATGCTTGGATTTGAGCAATACAGTTAACACAGCAGATTTCATGGTGCTGACTTTCTACAGGGGAAGGTATATGATATCTTGTTAAATTAAAGATATCACAGATATACAATATACATACCTACTAAATAATTTAGAAAGTGAAAAATCGCATAAAGAAAAAAAATTGAGGGGATCTAGAGCATCCCAATGGTTTCAGTTTTATTTATTTATTTTTTTTTTTGCCTTTTGTCATTTTATGGCCGCGGGTTTATAGCCGCACCCGCAGCATGTGGAGGTTCCCAGGCTAGGGTTCTAATCGGAGCTGTGGCCACTGGCCTGCGCCGCAGCCACAGCAACGCAGGATCCGAGCCGCGTCTGCAACCTACACCACAGCTCACGGCAACGCCGGACCGTTAACCCACTGAGCAAGGGCAGGGATCGAACCCGCAACCTCACGGTTCCTAGTCGGATTCGTTAACCACTGCGCCACGACGGGAACTCCCAATGGTTTCAGTTTTAGAAGAGGGGGCCAGGGAAGGCAGAGTCTGAATGAAACACGGGGACCCAGAAGGCATCTAGCCAAGAGCATTCCAGGGAGAAGGAATGCCATATAAAACCAGATGGAAACTGCCTTTGGATATTCTGGGAGTAACTGTAGGGTCACTACATTTGGATCAGCATGGAAAATGGCGAAGAGCAGGAATAAATAAAGCTAAGGGTAGCTCGATAACTTAGGAAGAACTACAAGAGCTGTTATGGAATTTATGTGTCAAAAGGAAAGTAACTGGGTTTTTTGGTTTGTTTTGTGTTTTCGGCTTTGCCATGACATGTAGAAGGTCCCAGCCAGGGACTGAATCTGAGCCACGGCAGTGATCCGGGCCAGAGCAGGGACACCACCAGATCTTTAACCTCCAGGCACCAGAGAACTCCAATCGGAGGTTTTTGAGCAAAGGAAGGACCAATCTAAAACAAATATTAGGAGGACCATTGGCTATGAGTAAAGAACTGACTCTGACTCGTAAGGACACAAAATGAAAGCAGGGAGATAGGGAGTGAGCTGCTGTAGTCGTCCTGGTGAGAAATTGTTGTTTGGGTAAGGATTCCAGTGTTGGCACCGTGAGAACTGGTCGGATCACAGAATGTACGATCTATGCCAAGGAGATTTGCTGGCTTTGCAGTGTTTAGGAAAAGTAAGCTGTTCAGGTTACTCCATTAGCTGTCAGATAAAATCGCTATGCTTTTCTGATTCTTCATGATCTGCCTTCTGTCTCCAGGTCCTGTAGCCTTTTTTTGCCACTACCTTCCCATATTTTATTTTCTTGTGATTGTTATTTTCTCTACTGGCAATATTAATCCATTTCATAACATTCTCTATTTCGTACCTATTTTTGTTTATTCAAATTCTCCATTCAGGACTTGCTTCCTCTGGGAAACCTTTCCCAAACTCTGAATGCAAGATGAGGACCTTGTCTTGGGCTTTATCAACCTTTTAAACTCTCTCTCTGTCTCTCACTGAGACACACACACATACACACACACTTCTAAAAAATGCACATGCACTCCTAAAAAACTACACACAGACATACTTTGTCACAGCATATATCTTATTGTATTGTAATGAGTGTTCACTTTTCTTTCTTTCCCCTAGAATGGAGGGACTCTAGTTTCTTTTAGGTAAAATACATGATGATTGTATTTTGTATCATTAATTTCTAATTCAGGGCCAGACACACTTTAAGTGCTGAATAGACACATATATGAGGACTTTTTTTTATTAATTTTATATTCATTTCATAAAACACTTTTTATGATGCCTAATGTGTATAGGATTTATTACTTTAGATAGATAAAGATTTCTGAAACATTGAATACTTTATGGGTTACATGTGACAATTCCTTAGAGGAAAAAAACAACCTTTTGAGAACTGTCTGGGAAAAGGGCTGATTTTTGCACCCTACAGAGTACAGGTGTATTTAAACTATAAAGCTGTAGGAAGGCAATTTCTGCATAGTTAAATAAGTCTTTCTGTCAGTAAATATAAAGATCTCGTGTTAAAAAATCTTTTGTTGAAAGATTTTTTTGAGAATTATAAATGAGATTCATTGAAAGACAAAACATAAAGCCCTTTATATTTGCTACTCTTGTTTAATAATTTATAAAAACACACTTCAGCAACTTATTAAAATAAAAGAAAAATCCCCATAAAGTGATGATATTGAGACCTTTGTTTCTGAAGTGTACTTGAAGAAACTTTTTAAATACACATGATAACTTCTATAGTAATTTGCCGCTCTTAATGTTGCTTTTTTCCCCTGAAAATCATACAATGTGTTATTAAAACAATAAAGTTCTGGAAAATATTTCTTTCTATTCAGAACTATATGATGTTTTCTGTAGGTTTAACAACTCTTTCAAGGATTTCTCCCTCAAGCATTGGGAAGCTTTCAGAAAATATATGATAGTAAAAGAAAAGGATATTTTAATACAAAGTAACAGAAAAAAAAAACAGTATGCTGTGAAAACTGTGATGCCAATTTTTGGATATTTTGCTATTGAAGTAAAATAAAACACTTTTAAGGTAATTTTTGCCCCTTACAAATACATACTTCACAGAAGTGCGGGATCTAGTAAGTATCCAAGTGACACAGTGTCCTTCAATCATAGCCATTTATTGGAATATAATTTATAGAACACACTCTCTAGTAAATGATTGCAACTCAGAATTCAGGTTCATAAATGGCTGAAAGAGGTTCAAAAGAAAAGATCACCTTCTATAGCATAAATATCAAATAAGCACATTTCAAATATTTTGTTAAACTCAAGCAAGGATCCAGTGAGATGTGACAAAGAGAACTCAAAATACCATGCTTCTATACTCAGGTAAAGTGCTGAAGTGAATTTACAAAATAAATGCCAAACCGGTAAAATAGACCAATTTCCACAAAGCAATAATCATCTACATTGTACTAGACAACATTTGAATTTCTAGGGACAAGAATTATTTGTTTGTTTCTTTGTCTTTATTAAAGTATAGTTGATTTACAGTGTTGTGCCAGATTTGCTTTAATGAGTTTTTGTTTTGTTTACAGCTTAGAGAGGTGTGAAATAGCTCAAAGATAATGAAAAAAGAAACAAAAAATAAAAATGAAAACAGAGAATCTGATAACCCCAAAGTGTGTCCTCTAAACAACAGTTTTCTTTGCAGACATTTAATACATTTTGATTTTCTTAATTCTTTCACAGCAATCTTGTTTTCATGAACTAGGAGCATACAGCATTTTGGTGTAGAAGCTCAGAGTATGGAAGAGTGAGTATAAGATCTCCAGTATACTCTCTGAATTTAAATTACCATGCCATGTTACTTTATATTATAACTTTTTTCCTTAGTGGTTAATCACCTTAAATCAGAAATTATTTTTGTTCTTATAGAGTCTCAGTTCTTCTGTGCTTTCTAGAATTTCCCTTCCAAGCATTCCAGTAAACTATAAGAAATAAAGATGTATTAGTATATGAGCTTTGGTGGAGATGAAATTTGTACTTGATCAATCTTTACCAGTGTGGCTATGTGCCTGGGTAAACTCTTGTATGAAGAAAGCAAAAACCAGTGTAAATAGTTAGCTAAAAACCACTGTCATGCATGGAAACCCATACCTTATTCATTATGGCGGGAAAATCTTAGGTTTACTTGACCAAACATTTGGCCACCACTATTGTCTCCCAGTGCTCCCGCTCCATGATTCTTAGGGTAAGAAAAAATATTCACCTTCATTCCGGGGACTGTCTCGTATGGTCCCTTCCAGGTACGTTTTCAGATTTGGCATAATATTCTACCAAATGTAATGGGCAAATATCTCACATTTGGATGTGACACCATTGGTCTTCCTGGAGCAAAATAAACAAAATTTTGCTCTTACCAGGGTGGGGCTCTTTTCCTCCTCAGAAAGCCGCGTGTAATGATAAACAATTCATGTTTTTGGGAACAGAAAATATCAACAGTTGCCATTGCCTTCACACAGGTAACACACAAACTAATCCTTTTGTTATTTTAACCGGGGGTATCCCTCGAGGTCTTAATTATAAACAACAGTAACTGCATACCTTTAACAAAAGCCGAAACAAAAATCTTCAATAAAAGGGGAATAAACACAAAAATATCTCAGGTGTATAGACCGGTGGTCTTGGCTGAGAGGTGAATATTAGAGGCCAGGGCCGCTCTCGAGGCTTTAGAGGTGCCGTCATCACAGGGTCAGATCTGTGGCCGGACATGTGAATTCTGTCACTAGGGCAGTCTTTGCTTCAGTGATCCAGCAGCACAACATTCAGTTAAGTCACATGTCCTCTCCAGGAAACACGGAGGAAGTATTTGGCCCACTTATTTGCCCTTCTGTAAAGGCTTGGGAGTTGCCCTCAAGGAAAGACATTAAGATAATTATAAAAAAAGGTACCTAAGTGCTGAATAGTAAAACCAAGTTAAATATTCACTGTCTTAGTGTAGTTTATGTTGAAGTCAGGAAAAAAAAAAGCCTGTAATTTCCCTAGAGGTAATGCTCATTTTCTCTACCTGGAAAAACCTGGATTCTAATTTGAGATGTTATAGATATCTCCAGAGTCACAAATTGGACCACTACATAAAGCTTTTTAACATGCTTGCTGTATGACAATATTATACATCCCAGCAATTCTCAAGTGGTCGTGAATCTCTTCGTTATCTAGTCATTGAAGCAAGAATGCAATGCTAAGCATTGTCCCATAATGGAAACTTCCCGTTTTTTTGTTTGTTTGTTTGTTTGTTTTTTTGCTTTTTAGGGCTGCACCCACTGCACAGCATATGGAAGCTCCCAGGCTAGGGTCTGAATCAGAGCTACAGCTACTGGCTTAGGCCACAGCCACAGCAACGTGGGATTCAAGCCTCGTCTGCGACCTATAGCACAGCTCAGGGCAATGACAGATCCTTAAACCACTGAGTGAGGCCAGGGATCGAACCTGTTTCCTAGTGGATACTAGTGGGATTCAGATTTGTTTCCACTGCACCACCACGGGAACTCCCATAATGGAAACTTTCTAATGTCACTACCATCATGGCCACGTTTTAATCAGCTTGGCACCAAATAGTTATGATAGAGAAGGTCGTTTTCTTTTTCGAACAGGACGCCATATAAATCCCCCAAAATTGTCTGTGACAATTTTGTATCAGGATTTTTAGAAACATCCTTTAGTTTCCTTTGTCCTTTTTAGCACATTATTCCTAAATTCCAACAACTGATAGGCACGTGGAGAGTGGAAGGTAATTGCCAGCCCGAGCTCCTGCACAGTGCAAGCTTCCAAGCCCTTGATGCACGGCTAAGACACCACCTAATCCTTATTTACAAAGTTTTCTTCAGTGTGCATTCTTCTTATAGTTAAGCTTTGCTTTTCATTCCAATAGGTTAGTTATTCACCAATCTGTTATAGAGTATGTCTGCACCTACTGTATTTTTTAAACTTTTTGGCCACAACCATGGCATGGAGAAGTTCCAGGGCCAGGGATCAAACCCGAGCCACAGCAGACACAATGCCAGATCGTTAACCTCCTGTGTCACAAGGTCAATCATATATTCCTTAGTTATATAGAATTATTTATGTTTTGGATATTTGACTATCTGGTGTGAAAGAAACTACATTTTTTTCCTGCGTACTTGTTGTTTTACTATGTATCATCCATCTCCTCCAGGTTAGGCAGATATGGCACACATCAGTGGACAACCTGCTTCATGTATTGAACTAAGACCTATAAAATCAATCCCCAACTGTCAGAGGCCTAACCCATCAGAAGGTCATTTGTAGCTCACACAACAGTCCATCTTGTGAGTGATCTTCCACATAATGATTTCAGCATCCTAGCTCCTTCCAAATCTGGCCCTGCCATGCCCTAGAGGTCAGCATCCACTGTTGGATCTCCAGCACCTTAACGGGGAGACAGCCTAAAGAGTGCAGAGGATCACATGGGAGCTTTTCATGGGCCAAGGTTGGAAGTGGCCGAATGCTTTTGCATTCTCATTCTGTTAACATTCAGCCACATGGCCATGGCTAACTGTGAGGGGGGCAGGGGAACGTAGTGTAGTTGGGTAATAACCTTTCCAGGAACGAAGAGAAAGGGAGTTTGATAAATGACTAGCCAAGGTCTGCTACAGTCACCTAGACACACCAGCCCTTTGGAGCCTTTCTGATAATACTCCTTGAAACTTTAATCAAAACCTATTACGTTATCTCAACAATAAGCACCTCCAGGTAATTAATTTTTAAAACTACCCCTTTAAGCTCCTGCTTTCAAGAAGGTAAAGAGCCTCATGATAAATATAAACTGTCTTCTCTTTGAGCCTGCAGCCATAGGGCTCTGGAAATACCAAACCCTCAAACCCAGCTTTGAAGGTCCTGACTCCAGTGACAGCAGTTTAGAGCAACATTTATAGAGCACCATTTTAATACATTTCCTCAAAATGTGATACTTTACTTATATCTAAGCATGGTATGATTTATTCCATTCTTTCACTACAGAGAAAGCACTTGGCTTAAAGAGCACAGAACTGATTGTGTTAATCAGTAACTCTTTAATAACAATCACTTAGAAGATTTCTTTAAGGCACTGTGCCCTCCAGGATTACGCTTAAAGTTATCTGGGATGATGTTCTGTGTGGTCAGATAGTCACATCCCATGTCATGTGTAGGGAGGAGAAATCTGCCTTTCTCGGTTTCTCCACTTCTCCAAACTGAGTGATATGCCTATTAAATATGTTGTGGTTTAATTGGGATGAGTGTGTGTGTGTGTGTGTGTGTGCGCATGTGTGTGTGTGTGTGGGGGGGGGGTTCTTGGATGGAAAAAGAGTGAGGCTTTACTTGAACAAAACATGAACAGAAACGATGCCCAGGCGTGCTCTTGTGACGCAGTGTGTTAAGGATCGACATTGTCACTGCTTGGGTTGCTAGTATAGTTCGGGCTCCATCCCTGGCCAGGGAATTTCCACATGCTATGGTTGTGGCCAAAAAAAAGAAGAAGAAGAAAAAAATGATTCCCAAAAAGTTTTTTTAGCATAATGCTTACTGGATAAAGTAAAATATTTAAATATGTTGCAGCCCATCAATATCAGTCCATAAGCCCTTGTATATCTTAGTCCCACACAATGTCAGCATTTTATCTTGCTCATACCTAAGATCATCAGTTTCTTTAGAAGACTCCAGCCTCTTCGTCATATAGCCAATATAAGATGAGCCTATGAAAGAATTAAAATTTAGGATTATTTGTAATTATTTTCTCATTTTATAGCTCTGCCTAACACCAAGACGGTGCTTTTCTCTTTAATTTCATCCCACACCTCCCCAGTCTCCTGAGAATTTTAACCTTAAGCTGACGTGACCCTACAATTGTGAGGGCCATCAGAGTCATCACAGTGTTTTCACACAGCATCTTTTATAGCCGTCTTTGGGTGGAACTAAACTTTTGGGAGGTTTCTCTTTTTTTTTTAATTTTTCTGCATTGCTGTCTCCATTTTTACTGTACTGTAGGACTTTCCTGAAGACATATATTTTGGGCTCAGGATTTTAGCAATTTTTATGGATACTCTGGTAAATATTTTTACATTACATGACCACCCTGGCCAAAGAGCTACCTACCTATTAGGTATTCCTGCTAAAGAAATACATTTGAAAACAACATATGGATTTTTGAAAATTCCTAATGGTGTCCTTAGCAGTAGACACGTATATGTGGTTGGGAAAAAAACTTGAGAATCAAAGATGGTTTATGCCCGTTATTAAAGTTTCACTTTTTTTTTTTTAAATACAGTTTCCATTCATCTACTTTGGTATTTGTTGCTGTTGTTCACGGAGCATGTTTTATTAATTATTATTTTACTTTATCGGGTTTTCCTCTGCCTGTAAACAGACTTTAGTCTTCACTAGTTCTTTAAAAGCTCAATTATCAAGCCAATTTACGATGATGTCTTTAGTCACACCTGGCTTTATGTCGCCACCAGGCTTTCAATAGACTACTTCAGCAAGCATACATCAAAATCACCTGGAGGGCAGGTGCAGGGTGCCGCCCCTGGCAGTTTATGCTTGATGGGTTTGGGGGGTGGGTGCTGAGAATCTGCATTTCCTAACAGGTTCCCAGGTGATGTTGATCTGGGACGTCACGTTGAGACCGAAGGCTCTACTGGGGTGCCTTCTGCCTCATACTATTTGCCAATTTTTCACAACTAGAGTTACTTAACTCTTATCTTCTGTTGTGTTGATTCTGCTCCACCCAGGTAGGAAGGAATACGGCACTTTCATTGGTTCAGTACGACCGACACCCAGCTTTACGGCAGATTTCACCTCGACGTGGGTAGCAGAGCCAAGCCTTCGCGGAGTTCTTTGGCTGCTGCGCTTCATTCCGTCCCGGATACCTTGGTGGATGCCCTAGTTCCTCCTGTACTAGGACACCTTGACTCCCCTTGCTCAGTTCCGTCTGGACGCTGAAGAGGAGCAGGTAAGTAAGTTCCCTCCCCGCATCTGGGAATCTTCCTAGTTGCCTGGTCACCTTGGCGGTGTTGCTTTGCCTGTGCTGATTTCTTTCCGTTGCTTATTGTTAAGACTTTGAAGTTTGCTTTTTCTGTGCCACCGAGGCTAGTGTCCTGGGTCTGGCATTCCTGGTCCCGGCGTCAAATACTCCAGGCTGCCTTCTTATCTGCCTTTCAAACATGGGTTATTTATTGAGTTTAACAAAGTGGTTGTTGCTATTTCTGCAATTGCTACCCATTCTTTCGCTCTCTGGATTTCTGTATGTGTTTCCAGACTCTTCAGCCCAGCCTCTGTCTCCCTCCTGCTCTGAGACTCAACGCTGACTTAGTCTTACTCCTCTACGATTACTCTGCTGGTTAAAATCAAGCACCTTGGCTGAAAAGTTCTAATGCCACCTCCGTGGATGACTTAAATCCAAGTAAGTCAACTATATATACATATATATATATTTTTTTTTCCTTTTTAAACCTGTGTCAAGGAGGTCTATGAGCTGGCTATGCAAAATGTAGTCTGAGGATCACTGGCTTTCACCCTGTCAGGGCAGCTTGTTAGATAGCCTCGGTCCCCACCTCAGATGTACTGAATTAGGACCTATGGTAACAGGAGCTCCAGGTGATTTATCATGCACATTGTAAAGAACTGTTGTGTGGTAAAGCGCCTCTAGGTTGAACTGCTGTCACCTGAGACTGAGACTCAAGCTTACCAATCACTACTTCTTCCAACTTCCTTTTCACCACTGATGAAATTTTATAAAACTGTGTTGGATGAGTTTCTGGCTGACAGTGTGAACTAAAACAACTCATGATTCTACAGATGCTTAACGCTGTCTAGGTGCTTAATCCTGGCTTACAGTAGGTTACCATCCAGACCTCTCTCATCAGCATTTGTTAGGACGAAGGTGTTGAAAGTCGGTCAGGCTGGGTGAACTAACTCCACTCCAGAGTTTCTCGGGTTGGTGGAGTCATCCCAGCGTTACTGGTCTCGACAGTGACCATTGAATAGCCTTGTCACTAACCCGTCCCTGAAGGAGCAGGACTCCAGCCGGTGACTCGAGTCCAGAAGTCAGGTCCAACTACTGCAGAGAGGGCGCAAATAGGACATAGAGAGTGTCAGAGCCTCATCAAGACTGCCTACATCAGGATGATGCTGTTGCTCCCAAGGAGGAAATCGCCATGTTAACCTGGAGACCCAGGTGCTCAGGCTGTTATTCTTAAGCAGTGCCATTGAAAGAATATGGATTCTAGAATTCAGTTGGGGTTTGTGTGACCTTGAGTCACTTTATCCTCAGATGGTCTTCCTAGGCAAGTGAAAATGCTTGTCCAGTTTCTAACGGAGGACTCAAATACTGGATACCTAATTAAGTGGTAGTTACTATTATGTTTATTAGAGAGGCAGTGAAAATCTTTTTTTTTTTTTTTTTTTAATGGCTACACCCACAGCAAATGGAAGTTCCTGGGCCAGGGATTGAATCCGAGCTGCAGCTGAGGCAATGTTAAATCCTTTTACCCACTGTGCTGGACGGATGTTGAACCTGCACCTCCCACTGCAGTCAGATTCTTAACCCACTGTGCCACAGCAGAAACTCCGGCGGCAATCATATTCTTATGTGAGTCTGTGGACCTCAGGGCTGCTCCAGGTTCTTTAGTTCTGACCTGACTGGGTGGAGGGCTGGGTAACTAGTGTTACTTATTCAGAATCTGAGCAGAAAGAAGTATGCGTGCTCAAAGCACAAGTGCTTAGCTAGATATATTGTTCTCTTCTATTGTGATTTGATGACAGTCTTATGGTCTTGTGTTCGGATACTTTTTTCTTTTTTGTATATCCAGGATTTTTGGTTTGTGGTATAGCTATATAGATACACACATAATGGTATGTGTGTGTGTGTGTGTGTGTGTGTGTGTGTGTGTGTGTGTGTGTGTGTGTGTATATATGTGATTGTTTTGAGTTGCTGATCTCATAATTTCAAATGCATTTTAATTATCCTGCCTTTGTACTCTCCTCCTCTCATCTTTGCTAGGATTGATAACATATTTCCGTGCAGATGGTTTCTTTTACTGTATATTTGCCTTTACTGGTGAGCTTTCCCATTGGTGATCTTCATATTTCTAGTTGTCCCCCTCCTCCTTTTTTTTTTTTCCCCAACTAGAGAAGTCCCTTTAGTATTTGTTGTAAAACTGGTTTGGTGGTGCAGAATTCTTTTAGATGTGCTTGTCTATAAAGGTTTATTTTTTTTGCTTTTTGCTCCCATGTCTTGGCTATTGTAAATAGTGCTGCTATGAACCTTGAGGTGCTTGAGGGTGCATGTGTCTTTTTGAGATTGAATTATCTCAATCTTTCAACTCACTTTTTCACCTACCATACACTAAAATCTTTTAAAAGGTTTTCCATGCGTAGTACTGAAAAGCCTTGTTTCTTTTTTTAAAAAAAATTATTGAACTAAACTTGATTTACCATGTTACGTTAATTTCAGCTGTACAGCAGAGTGACTCAGTTACACATCTATATTCTTTTGCATAGTCTTTTCCATTATGGCTTATCACAGGATATTAAATACAGTTCTCTGTGCTATACAGTAAGACCATGTTATTTATCCATCCTATATATAATAATTTGCTTCTGCTAATGCCAAACTCCTAGTCTTTCCCTTCCCCACCCTGCCTCCCCCTTGGTAACCACAAGTTTGTTCTCTGTGCATCATTTTATGTAGATATGTTGATTTGTGTCATAATTTAGATTCCACGTATGAGTGATATCCTATGATGTTTGTTTTTCTGTTTGACGTCACTTACTATGATCTGTAGTTCCATGTATATTGCTGTAAATGGCAGTATCTCATTCTTTTTAATGGCTGAGTAGTATCCCATTGTGTGAGTGTGATTTTATTCCATTGAGTGTGCGTGTGTGTGTGATTTTATTGCATTTTGGGTGTGATTTTCTTAATCCATTAATCTGTCCATGTACATTCAGGTCCTTTCCATGTTTTAGCTATTGTGAATAGTGCTGCTATGAACATAGGGGTGCATGTATATTTTTGGATTAGATTTTTGTCCTAACGTACACACAGGAGTGGGATCGATTAGATCATATGGTAGGTCTCAATTCAGTTTTCTGGAGATGCTCCATACTGTTTTCCACAGTGGCTGCACCAATTTACATTTGCACCAGAAGTGTAAGAGGGTTTCTATTTCTTCACACCCTCTCGAGCATTTGTATTTGTAGGCTTTTTAATGATGGACATTCTGACTGGCGTGAGGTGCTACCACTTTGTGTTTTTTATTTGCATTTCTCTGATAACTAGCAATGATGAGCATCTTCCCATGGGCTTGCTAGCTGTCCATATGTCTTCCTTGAAAAAAAAGTCTATTTAGGTCTTTTGCCCATTTTTCAATTGGGTTGTTTTGGTTTTTTTGTTGTCATTATTATTATTATTGATTGTATATTTTGGAGATTAAGCCCTTGCCTGTTGCATTGTTTGCAAATATTTTCTCCTATTCCATAAATTTTTTAATAGTTTTTATGGTTTCTTTTGTTGTTTTTATTGCCTTGGCAGACTGATCTAATAAAACATTAGTATGGTTCATGTCATATAATGTTTTGCCTATGTTCTTTTAGGAGTTTTATGGTGTCTTATGTTTAACTCTTTAAGCCATTTTGAAATTGATTTTTGTGCATGGCGTGAGAATGTGTTGTACTTTCACTGGTTTACATGCAGCTGTCCAGTTGTACCAGCCTCACTTGATGAAGAGACTTTTTCCCATTTTATTTTCTTGCCTACTTTGTTGAAGTTTAATTGACTATAGTGTCTGGGTTTATTTCTGGGCTCTTTGGTTCCAGCAAACCATTTGTTGGTTTTTGTACCAGTACCACAGCACCTTGATTACTGTAGCTTTGTAACGTTGTCTGAAGTCTGAGATTGTTATGCCTCCTGTTTTTTGGGTTTTTTTAGTTTTTTTTTGTTTTGTTTTGTTTTACCCCAGGACTCCTTTGGCCACTCTGAGTCTTTTATGGTTCCATATAAATTGTTGAGTTATTTGTTCTAGTTCTTTGAAGACTATCATGGGTAATTTGATAGGGATTGCATTAAATCTTTAGAATACTTTGGGTAGCATGGCCATCTTAGCAATATGAAATCTAATCGAGGAGCATGAGATAGCTTTTCATTTCTTTGAATCCTCTTCAATTTCCTTGACTAATGTTTTACAGTTCTGAGCATATAAGTCTTTCACCTCCTTTGCCAGGTATATTCCTATGTATTTTATTTGTTTTGGTGCAATTTCAAAAGATATTGTCCTTTTTATATTCCTTTTCTAATATTTCATTGTGAGTGTACAGAAATCCAGTTGATTTCTGAATGTTAATCTTGTATTCTGCTACTTTGCTGAATTCATTGATCAGTTCAAGTATTTTTTGTGTGGAGTCCTTAGGGTTTTCTATATGTAGTATTGTGTCGTGTGCATATAGTGACAATTCTCCCTTTTCACTTCCAATTTGGATACCTTTTATTTCTTGTCTGATTGTTGTGGCTAGGAATTCCAATACTGTGTTGAATAGAAATAGTGAGAATGGGCATGCTTGACTTGTTCCTGCTTTTAGCAGGAAGACTTGCAGCTTTTCACTCTTGAGTTTTATATTGACTGTGGCTTTGGCATAAATAGCTTGTATTATGTTGAAATGTGTTCTCTCTGTACCCTCTTTTGTAGTTTTTTTTTTATCCTGAATTGATACTAATTTTATCAAATACTTTTTGTCTATCTGTTGATATCATGTGGTTTTTATCTTTTGTTCATGTGGTGTATCACATTGATTGATCTATGTATTTTCAGCCACCCTTGATCTTGGGGTGAATCCCACTTGGTCAACGTGTATGATGTTTTTTTATGTGTTCTTGGATTTGGTTTGATGTATCAAATCTGAAACAACAGCTTTACTGGTAGACTATTCTTGATGGCAGGTTTTTCCATATCGTTGTTTTAAAAATATACTCCAGTTCCTTCTTGCCTACATAGTTTCTGCTGAAAAACCTGCCAATAGCCTTATTTGAGTATGTTATTTATTTTCTTGAGTTTTTTGAGATGGACAAACAGAACTGTGATGTGTGGTGAATCATTGTGGTACTAATATGCAGAGTCTTGATCATATCTTCTTGGCCACATTATTTACTCATTACTTACTAGGGTCTTGGATAGAAATACCTTTTTTGTCCTTTATGTGTAACAGTTTTAACAATTAAAAAAAAAGATGAAGACCTTTGTTCTTGTAGTTAGAATAATTTAATAAAAATAATTTAATAAAAATGCTATCTTGGGTAGATCCAGTATGTAAACATCTTCAGTTTTTGCTCATTTTCCTGTCCTCGCTAACAAATCCATTAATATTAAAACAGAAGAGAACAATTTTTCTGTTCTTTAACACATGACTATAACTTGATGAGATCATATATTTTGGTTAAAATACTCACAAATATGAGCCAAAAATATTTAATAATATAATTTCCATTAGTAAAGTAGTATTTGTCGTAATTTAGCAACCATGTATTGAGCCCTGTCTCTGAAATACAGAGTTCTTAGTGTTGAACACTGTTCACTATATGTTAGTGAACAGTATAAGCAAAAATTCCTGTCTTTATAGAGCTTTTATTCTGGTGCTAGACAAACAGTAAACACAGTAGGTAAGTAAATTTTGTGAATGAAACAAACTTTGACACACCCCCAGACTCCTTAACTGACTTTTTTCTTCCTGAAGTATTTTCAGTTTCCAGATGTTTTACTGCCTGGGGCAACCACTTCCTCACCCTGGAATTTCTGAACTCTGATTTAGGGGCTACCACTACCATGGGTAAAGCTGCTTTCTCAGTGTTTCCAGCTCTTCTTGCCACTTAAGGACTTTAATAAACTGCAGGACATCCCATGTGGCCACCAAAAGAGGCAAATAATTTAAAATTAGCTCTGCTTTATTCAAACTAAAAAGCATTTTTGAACACTTAAAGCTCTTCAGATACTGTTCTAGGTTCATGAGATAATCAGTAAATGCCTTGGAGCCGATAATCTAGGAAGACTCAGAGAACCAATAATAAAGTATTTTAGAAGGTGGTAAATGTAGCAGTTAAAAAGTAGAACAAGATAAGGAAGATTTGTAGAGCTGGTGGTAGAGGAGAAGAATTTTTAAAGAATTGATTCAGGATAGGCTTAAGTGAGGAGCGAGAAATTAAGACAAGACTTGGAGAGTTGGAAATTAGAATCAGTGAGGGAGGAGCAGATAGAATGCCAGTAAAGCAGTAATTAGGATCAATTCATGTAGGATATCGAAAGAAAGTTGGCTTTTAGTTTTAAGTGAAACAGTAGTTGTTGCAAGATTTTGAGCAGAAGAGTGATGTATGAAAAAAGTGTGTGTGTGCATACACACAATTGGTACAGAAGTCTGCTGGATAAATAACTCGTATCTCCCTGAGCTAGGACCTCAGCCCTTCTCCTTTGATCTTGGATTCTAAAAGTTGTTGGAGGCATGGTAGGCAAGAATTCATATCCACTCTTTGCTTCACTATCTGTCCTGGCCATTGGTCTTGCTCTTGTCTGATTTGTGCCGCTGACAATCTCACATTAACACTCCATCTATCAGACAACTAGGCTGTTCATTCTTCAGAAGCAAGAACATGCCTTGATGACTTGACATTTAAACATCTATTTGTGTAGTCCTGCCACACACACACACACACAAACAAGCCTTTTGGCAGATATTATATTTGTGTTGACCATGCAGATATTGGATTAGCCTTGATTAAAAAATGTATCATCTCTCTGGCCAGTTAAGGACATAGTGTCACTTTTACAAGCCTGTTCTTTGGCAGACTAGTCCTTATCATAGTTGCGTGGATCTCTGGTGACACAGGTCTTTCAGCTTTACGTACAGCTCTCTCTTTCCTAGGGTATGTGAGCAGTGCCACAGAGCTATGTCTGGGTAGTTCAACTATAGCCTCAGGCTGTCCCTAGGCACTCTGACTTTCAGGAACTCTGACCTTCAAGTCCTGCATCAATGCTTACCTCTCTTGACCCTTTTCCAATTTCTAGTCATCTTTTCCCTTTAGTGTACCCACTTTCTTCTAAAAGCTGGTATCTATCAAAATTCCCAGAACATCAACTTAAAATAAGTCTAAATATAGATGAATTTCACATACATTGAAATATATATGGTAGGATAAAAAAATTGACTATCAATGTATGCACGTAGAATGTATAACTATTTAACATAACAACTGACCCTTCTAGATAAACCAATCATTAACTTGCTGTATTAAACAGGCATTGTTCAAAACAAGCATGAGTTGCGTTAAATATACTGATTCTTAATCACTTGAAGTGCTAAAGTAGATATGTCACCATTGCTAAGAATGCTGTGGAAGAAATCTCTGGATTTGTTTGGAATGACTGATAGCAAACAGAAGTCTCCATTAGTCTTTACATTCACAGATTGTAATTGGTTAAAAGTCTGTAGCTCTTAGAATCCAGGAGCTCTAAATTTTGGGGGTCAGTGCATGGCAAAAAGCCAACAGCAGAACAAATGTTATGGGAGCAAGAAAGGGGTCATTTTGACTTGTTATTATCCCATCTGAAAACTAAGGGCAGAACCTCGTTAGAGCAGGGCCAGATCTCATTTAAGCAGTCAGGACCTCAAAGATCAGACATTTAAGCAGGTGGTCAGCAATAGTAACAAGCAGAAAACGTTCTAATGGGGAATGAAGGACAGTACCAGGGTTATGAGGACAGCCATATCAAGACAATACCGTGCCCTAACAGCAACTTCTCTTCTACTGTTTTTTTTTTTTTTTTTTTTGAGGAAAGAGGTTTTCTCAGGGTATGATTGTCTTAGGGTATATGTGTAAGAATAAAAACAGGTGAATTCTTAAGTGGGACTGGTTAGGGTACGGGAATGGTGGAACTGACTCTCACTTCTGGGCTTTTCGTCAGTTATTATCCTCTCCCCTCCCCTCCATCTCTCTCTCTCTCTCTCTCACACACACACACACACACTATTTACATAGTTATATAGTTATAGAGAGTTATATAGAGAGAGTTACATTTATTATTGTTAAGGAGAAGTATAGCGTAGAACTATTATAGCTGTGAAAACTTTAAGGCAAGAAAGCATTTTGTGTACATCCTCAGATGCAATATTTTGACCTTGATTGTTTTGACAGCTCTGTGGAGCTGCATCTATATTGACATCGACTTTTTTATGCATATGTCAGAATCAAACATTCAAAAACATACTACCTGTTAGAAATCATCCTTAAAACATTTTGAGAAATTTGTCTGAGCTTAACGCAGTGCAGATTCATACAATGACAATCCTTGTGACAATCCTGAAGCCAAACTGAAAGCCATTAGAATCAAGAGTAGATTTGAAATTTTGCATTTTGTTTATAGGATAGCTATTACCCTTACTTCTTTTCATGGTGAAAGAAGGACACATAAACTTATCTGTAGGAACAGGCTGCTCATTGCAAAACTCCTTCTCACGTCCCACATTGCAATCATCTACAGCCAAGATGCAGTTATGCAGAACACAGCTGACGTTTCGCTCCATATTACAAATGCATCCATTTAAGCATGTTCTGCAGGAGAGCACTGGAAGATGAAACTATTACCCTTCCTACTGTGAACATCAAAATTTTATTTTTTCATTTAACTCGATAGAATAACGTGAAATTCAGCTGTGATGAAGAGATTGCTATTAAAATTTTTAACCTATTTTCTGATGTACTATGAATCTCAAGCAGAAGTATCTAAAAGTGAACTCGAGGTCAGAACATGCAGGGTGGGGAGATAGAGTAAGGAGAAACAGGCACCGTTGATTTTAATTTCTAATAGGACAAACTCAGGTAAGTTGTAAATAAAGAAATCTTGTAGCTTCAGTCTTTGAAAAATAATTGAGTAGATTTAATACAAAATACATAAAATGCTGAAAAAGTCAGAAGTCAAAAATGAAAAAATATATATTCTTCATGGGGCAAGGAGCTAGCTCTTATCTTTGTTATTTTCCTCCCAGTGACTTGAAGTTAGACTATTGGAGTAAAGCCTTGTATTGATTTGTTTAACTTTTGGAAGTTAGCATCTGGGCACAAGACCAAAACTGAAATGAAAAAAGTTACACTTAAAGTTTTCAGGTAAAATCAGAAGGGAAAAGTATAACTCAAGTTGATAAATCTGCAAGTTTTGGGGAAAAAAACTTCTAGTAGAAGAAACAGATAAAAAGAGCAGTATCTTTTAAAAATTAGTGTTTTAAGATTCACCATGGATCATTATCTCAGGCTTTGTCTTTATCCATTTTTCAGATCAAGGACTTCACATTATTCAAATCGGGTTTAGCACTAAATTGTGTGTACAGTAGATGACAAAGAATAATTGCTAAAATAATTATTTGAGAACTTATAGCTTGATAAAGAGTAAACATATGAGACATTTGTTAATGAGAATGAAAAATTTATATACATACATACTGGAAAGAAATTTGAAAGCCCTAGATCTTTGGGGATAACAACCAAATAAATAAAAATGAAGGAATTATGTTATATATACTTTGTGTGTGTGCGTGTGTGTGTATATATATATATAAAGCTTTTCTCACTATAGGTTTCTCTATGAACTACTTAATACCAACTGAATGTGAATACAAACAGCAGATGAGCCTGGAAAGCAAGTAAGTAGATAATAATTATGTTTTTGCTAGGTAATATTTAGGCTCTAAATACATACTACCCTACATTTCCCTCTTCTGTCTTCAAATAAACTTCTTAGACTAACAGTTTATACCTTTAACTCATTCATTCATCAACTCATGAGAATCTGGTGCCATCACTGTTTTTTTATGATGACTTTTATTTTTTCCATTACAGCTGGTGTACAGTGTTCCATCAGTTTTCTACTGTACAGCAAAGTGACCGAGTCACACATACACATTCTTTGTCTCACATGATCCTCCCTCATGCTCCATCATAAGTAACTAGATAAAGTTCCCTGTGCTGTACCATCACTGTGTTTTATTCAATGCAGTATAGCCCTGGTCACCAACAGCCTCCAAAACGAAAAATGGAAATACTTTCTTCCTGTGTTTTCTCAATTTCTCTTTCATTCTGGATGTTAACAGCTCCTAGCTTTTGAATTAGTCTTTTTTTTTAAATGCCACTGATGTGCATCCTTTGTGTTTCTCTATATTTTATTGTATGACTGGTCTGTCTCTCTTTTTTTTTTTTTTTTCAGGGATTATTTTCTCTTGCTTTATGTGCTACTTTGGGGACTCCATTGTAATCATGGTTTAAGCTGCTACCAAAATACTAATGAATCTCAAACCTATAACTATATCCAGGTGTCATCTTAAATTGCTTGCTTAACGTTTCTAATAGATTGTCTGAAAGTCACTCATATTTAACAAGTCAAAAATGAAACATCATGTTTCTCTTTTCCTTTAGATTTTTCTTCTGGTTCTTTTCTGCTTTAAATGTTGGCATCATCGTGCAACCTCAGGGGCCATCACTGTATCCTGCATAGTTCTCAACTGACCATCACATTGACTTAATGTCAAATCCATCCTCCTTGATCAATTCCCATTACCCTACCTTAGTCCAGACTGTCTCGTTCTCACTGGGATTGCTGACACAGCCTCCTCACTGCGCTGGGTGTCCTGTCCATCTCAGATTCATCCTGAACACATATGTCCCCATGTCGGAGCCAATTACGATTCAATGTAAAGCATCCTTCTGCTTTAAATATTTTTAAACCCCGGATTAATCTTAAGTATAAAATAAAATCCAAACACCTTAACAAAGTATATAAAACTCCGGCACTTTCCTAGCATAATTTTATCTGTTTGCTTACTTTCATATGTTATGCTCCAATGTGCTGTATCATACCTCTGTGCCCTAAACATGACACAGTCCTGTCTGTAGCATCATTTCCTTTCTTCTTTACCTCGCTGCCTCCTGTTTATCTTATAAAATTCAGTTCAGGTGTCACCTTTTGTGTGAATCTTTTACTAAATCCAGCTCTACCCCTATCATAATTCTTCACTCACATTGAGTCCAGCATACTTTAAGGTTCTGGAAATGCAGTTTGTGAATGTCTCTACCAGATACTTACTATATTATGTGGAAATTATTTCCCCGTACATCTCTGCCTGACAAGAATACTCACTCTTAGGAAATAAGGAAAATGGAATCTTGTTGATTTTTGTATACCTACTTCACTAGTTTTATATGTTCAGTATACTGATGTATAGTAGATACTAAAGCTTTAATGGACTGAATCATACTGCGTAATATTGGACAAATCAAGGAATGGGAAGAAAATTTCTAGGAGAGAACTATTGTGATTGACTCACAAATATTTTGAGGGGCATCATTAGATAGACCATGTATTCAGACAGACCTTGGTTTGAGTGCTATCACCTGCTCTGTGAAGAGGGAGAAACTACACTGTGGTTCTAAAAGACTCCAGTCTTTTCATCCTTAAACTAGACATCATAATAATAGTAATAATAAAAACAATTATACTTACCTTGTAGGCAGAGGTGAGCCCAGATCTTTTGAGCCTAAAGCTTATAAGAATTTGGAGGCTTCTGGAGTTCCTGTTGTGGCGCAGTGGTTAACGAAGCCATGAGGTGGCGGGTTCGATCCTTGGCCTTGCTCAGTGGGTTAAAAAATGGGCATTGCCGTGAGCTGTGGTGTAGGTCGCAGAGGCGGCTCGGATCTGGTGTTGCAGTGACTGTGGCATAGGCTGGCGGCTACAGCTCAGATTCAACCCCTAGCCTGGGAGCCTCCATATGATGTGGGTGCGGCCCTAAAAAGGGAAAAAAAAATTGGAGGCTTCCTTTAAGAAAAATAATACAAAATGGGCACAAGATCTAAAAAGACATTTCTCTAAAGACACAGGTGGCCAAAAATCACATAAAAAGTGCTCAATATTCCTAATTATGAGCGAAATGTAAATTAAAGCTACAATGAGGTATCACTTCATACCAGTCAGAATGGCCATCATCAAAAAAAAAAAAAATCTATGGAATTCCCTTCATGGCTCAGTGGTTAACGAATTCAACTTAGAACGATGAGGTTGCGGGTTCAGTTCCTAGCCTTGCTCAGTGGGTTAAGGATCCGGCATTGCCGTGAGCTGTGGTGAAGGTTGCAGACACGGCTCGGATCCCACGTTGCTGTGGCTGTGGGAAAGGCCGGCGGCTACAGCTCCTGTTAGACCCCTAGCCTGGGAACCTCCATATGCCGCGGGTGCGGCACTAGATAAGGCAAAAGGACCAAAAAAAAAAACAAAAAAAATCTACAAACAATAAATGCTGGAGAAGGTGCAAGGGAAAAGGAGCCCTCCTATACTCTTGGTAGGAATTCAAATTGATACAACCACTATGGAAAACAGTGTGTATGGAGGTTCCTTATAAAACTAAAAATAGAACTACAGGAAAACCACATGATTCAACCATCTAACTCCTGGGCATACATTTGGATGAAACCATGATTTGAAAAGAGACATGCACCCCAGTGTTCATTGTGGCACTATTTATAATAGCTAATATATGGAAGCAACCTAAAGGTCCACTGAGAGAGGAATGTCTAAAGAGATGTGGTATGTATATAACTGAATATTACTTAGCCATAAAAATGAGTGAAATAAGACCATTTGCAGCAACATGGGTGGACCTAGATTTTATCACTCTAAGTGAAGTTGTAAGAGGAAGGCAAATGACATATGATATCACTTACATGTGGATTCCAAAAAGATAATACAATGAGGAAAGGTCGGTGTGGGGGGGGTGTTTTGGGAGCCTGGGGTTGGCATATTCACCTTACTACATTTTGAATGGATGGTCAGCAGGGATCTGTACAGCACAGGGAAATCTCCTTGGGTTTATTTTATATGGTACTCGTTGCGCTTCCTGGATTTGAGTGAGTGGTTACTTTCCCATATTAGGGAAGTTTTCGGCTATAATCTCCTCGAATATTTTTTCTGTCCCCTTCTCTCTCTCTCCTCCCTCTGGCACCCCATAATACGGATGTTGGTGCGTTTAACATTATCCCAGAGTTCTCTGAGACTCTGCTCATTTCGTTTCAATCTTTTATCTCTTTTCTCTTCCGCATTAGTGATTTCCACTAATCTGTCCTCCACCTCGCTGATTCGTTCTTTTGCCTCCTGTATTCTACTGTTGGCTGCTTCTAATGAATTTTTCATTTCAGTTATTGTATTCTGCATCTCTTCTTGTTTAATTTTTACAGCTTGTATTTCTTTGCTCAGTGTTTCCTGTAAATTATCAATCTTTGCCTCCAGTTTATTTCCAATGCCTTGCATCATCTTCAGCATCAACAGTCTAAAGTCTCTTTCTGAGAGGCTGATAATCTCATCACTGAGCTGTTTTCCTGGGCTTTTCTCTTTCTCCCTTATCTGAGTTAGAGTTTTCTGTCTTTTCATTTTTATAGGTTTTTGGTGTGGTGACCTTTGTGCCTACAATAGAGTTGTAGCCTTAGTTCAGGTGTTTGCCTCCCCTGTGGCTAAAGTTGGTATGGAGGGGGCTTGCTGTAGGCTTCCTGATGGGAGGGACTGATGCCTGCCCACTGGTAGGTGGGGTTGATTCCTCTCCCTCTGATGGGTGGGGCTTTGTCTCTGGATGAGATTAGAGGCTGGCTGTGTGCCTGAGGGGTCTTTAGGCAGCCTGTTTAGTGGTGGGTGGGGCTGTGATCCCACCTGGATTGTTGTTTGGCCTGGGGCTTCTCAGCACTGATGGGAGGGACCAGATTTTCCCAGAAATGGCCACCTCCAGAGAAATACAGGCTGCTGAATGTCCCTGAGAGCTTCACCTCCAATGTCCTTCCCCCACAACAAGGCACAGTCACCCCTGTTTTCCCAGGAGATCCTCCAAGAATTGCAGTCAGGTTCCACCCGGATTCCTATGGAGACTGCTTTGCCCTGAGACCCAGTGCACGTGAAAGTCTGTGTGTGCCTTTCAAGAATGGGGTCTCTGTTTCCCCCAGTCCTGTGGAGCTCCTGCACAGAAGCCCCGCTGGCCTTCAATGCCAGATGCTCCGGGGGCTCTTTCTCCCTGTGCCCGATCCCCAGGCATGGGGATTTGATGTGGGGCTCAGAACTCTCAGTCCTGTAGCTGAGTCTCTGTGATGCAGATACTTTCCAGTCTGTGGGGCTTCCCACCCAGGAGGTATGGGGTTGCTTCTATCTAGTAATTGCCCCTCCTACCTCTTAATGTGGTCTCCTCTTCGTCTTCTGGAGCAGAGTATCTTTTTTTGGCAGTTTACAGTCCATTTGGTTGAAGGATGCTTGGCATTTGGTTGTAGTTTTGCTGTTTTTTGGGAGAGAAGTTGAGCTCCAGTCCTTCTATTCCACCATCTTAATCCAATCTCCCATCTTCAAGGTTCTGCTGTGCCTGACTACTGCCTCGCTATCCACGGGGCAGCAGGTGGCTATTCTGAAGTCTGGGGCCTGCTGACCTCCCTCCGCAGACATCTAGGTTCTGCTCCGGCTGCAGCTGGAGGGGCAGCGCTCTGGGGAAGGCTCGGGAAATCTCAATATTCTTTGATAACCTATGTGGGAATGGATATGTGTGTGTGTGTATATACACACACGCACACACACACACACACACATATATATATGTATATATACACATGTATATATATATACGCACACATATATATAAATGAATTATTTCTATACAGGATAAATTAATATTGTAAGTCAACTTTAATAAATTTTTAAAAATGAACAAAATATGCATATTTATAATGATAAAACAAATATACATTTAAAAAATCTGAATACTTCACATTTCAGAAAGATAATACAGTTTAAAAAATTCCTCAATGTCCTCTAGTCTTTCTTATTATCAATGAATTCATTATTTTCTCTTGGTAATATGAAAATTATTGGTATGGTCAAACACAGGAGAATTTATCAAATGTTTATATGGCCTATAGGATTTGGAAGAATTTTCCACAAACCACCATCCAACTTTGTACACATTTAACCTTGTTCTTCCCTGGCAACCTCCAAAACCCTGTGTCTATGCCATAGTTTTCTGTCACGATGATGCATGAGTTGGCAGGAGGAATATTTCTAGAATCCAGTTCTACTTCGGATCGTTAGCTAACCATAACTTACTGTACAAAGAAATCCCTAAAAACTAAATGTATCCCCAACTAAACCTCCCCTTATGTGGGTCAACTAGGATGTCCGGGCTTTCTCCTAATACCAGATACACAGGCTGACTTTGACAGATAAAAATTCATATTGGAAAGAATGAATCATGTTATCAAGCTGCAGTTAAAAATATCTTTTTTTTACAATTTTAGGTTTATTTTTTATTGAGCTAACGTATATACAGTGGAATACTACTCAGCCAAAAAAAAGTAAAATTCCGACACGTGGAGCAACATGGATAAAACTTATAGGTATAATGCCAAGTGAAATAAGTCAAAGGGAAAAAAAAACACCATATAATTTCACTCGTGTGAAATTTAAAAAAAAAATAAATTTGTGAATACACGGAACCAATTAGTGATCACCAGAAGGAAAGAGAGTCAGGAGCAAACTGTGTAAAGGGTGAAATGTATGATTTCAGTTGAGTAGCTTGCTGGCTAGAGTTTTCTTGGTCGAAGTTTTTTCCTTTTTATCCCTTTAAATATATCATGTCACTCCCTTGTGACCTGTAGTGTTTCTGCTTAAAAATCTGCTGATACCCTTATGGAAGTTCCCATAAGGAACTTGTTGAGTCATTTGTGCTTTTCTCTTGTTGCTTTTAATATTTTTTCTTTGTTCTTAATTTTTGTTAGTTTGATTAATATGTGTCTCAAGTATTCCTCCTTGGGTTTATCTTGTATGGGACTCTTGGTGCTTGATCCACTTGAGTGAATGTTGCCTTTCACATATTTGGGAAGTTTTCAGCTATAATCTCTTCAAATATATTCTCAGGCCCTTTCTCCCTCTCTTCTCCTTCTAGGACCCCCTATGTGAATGTTGGTAAGTTTAAACCTGTCCCAGAGGTCTCTTAAACTGTCCTCATTTCTTTACATTCTCTTTTATTTGTTCTGTTTCATGGCTATGATTTTCACTACTGTCTTATGCATCACTTATTCATTCTTATGCCACAGTTATTCTGCTGTTGATTCTTTCTAGCTCATTTTTTCATTTAAATATTGTATTCATCTTTGCTTACTCTTTAAATCTTCCAGCAATTTCTTAAACATTTTTTATTACTTCTCAATCTGTGCATCCAGGTCTGTTCTCTAAGTCCCACATTCCAGCACTCAGCCCCTGCACGTATCTGTGGATGTGCATCTCAGGCTTGGGTGCACAGAGAGGTTGCTTGGACCAACTGTGTATGCCTCATTCTTTCCTGCCTGCCACAGACCAGCAGTTGAGCTTTTCTCTGAGCCTCCAAAGTTCCTTTCCTGTCCCAGCTGGTCTCCCCACTGGTGAGAGGACTCCCCCAGATACATCAGCCTCCCCTTTCCTGCAGCTTCCTCCCTGGGGCACAGGTCCTGATCCTCTTCTGCCTCTTTTTTTTTTCTTCCCCTCTTTCATCCTATCTGGTTATGTGGAGATTTCTCTTGTCCTTCCAGGTGTTTGAGTTCTTCTGCCATTGTTCAGTAGGTGACCTGTGAGGACTGCTACATTTGCAGATGTATTCTCGATGTATTTGTGGGAAGAGATGAGCTCCATGGTCTCCTATTCTGCCATATGGATTCCTCCTGCCATTTCTTTTTTAATGAAAGTAATGTTGCCATATATTACACTGAGGGTTTAATTTCTTTCCACTACTGCTTACATTTTATCTGTTAAAATGATTTTTTTTTTCAAATTTGTTTGAGGCATGGAGTTTACTTGTCAGACCAAGAAGGATATAAATATTCCATATCTGGGCAGAGAGGAAAGATCTGACCATTGAAGTTTTCAGATTTTCTCCCTCCAATCTGATTCCTCTAAAGAATATTCCCATTTTATTTGGCTTATGTATAAACACCCATGTGTGGAGGCAGAAGGAGAAGTGGCTGTTCCTCATATTTCAATATATTTTCCAATTTTTTTTGCTTTATCCTGCTGTTAGTTCTAAGGTAAAAGCTTTCGTTTTATGTTTTTTTAGGTTTCTGCAGTCTGTCTTCCCATGATTATCTCTTCTTGCTATAATTTAGTTGTTGCTTCCTTTGCTGTATTAAATCATTTTCTCTGCCTCTGTCTATTCTTTTAAAAATGTGTTTAAAACTTGCATTTCCTACTCTCCTTATACACCTGTATTAATACCTCTAAGATTTTAATATGAGTAGGTTTGGGGTGGGAGAGGATAAAATATACAGAAATGTTTAGTTATCTTAAAAGGAAACTATCTAATAAGCTAAATTTGGTAAAGTATACTCCTAAACTATTGAGGGTAAAATGATTTCAAATTTTCCTTTTTTTTTTTTAAGTTAGAAGTAATGTGTTAGATGGGGCAGACTGTACATACTATGAAAGGAATAAATTACCTAAGTATTTCTAGGAGAATATGTACTGGATTAGAAGCCTCCCTTTCCATATGCTATCATTTATATATAGAAGCACAAATTCCATACATTTGAAATAGCCAGATGGCAATTTTTCTCTTCATTACTGAAATGAAATGGGGAATACAAGAGTTCCCTGGTGAAAACATACTGCAGTTATTTTGTTTTAAAACATACAGTTTTGAAGTGAACATAAGCTTGCTTTGAGTGTCTTTTTTTTAATGTTTGGTCTCTTTTTTTAGAACTAAGTCAGGCTGGGACCTGGGACCCTTTGCTGCAGTGCTCGCACCTAGATTAACAGCTCCTCCAGCAACAAAATGCCAAGAAACTATAAGGAACTAAACATAACTGCATGCATGTGCAGCTGGGCAAATTTTGAACAAGATAAAGATCAAGGAATTCCCACTGTGGTGCAGCAGGTTAAGAATCTGGTGTTGTCTCTTCAGCAGTTCAAGTCACTGCTGAACCCTGGGACTGAACCCTGGTTTAGTGCACTGGGTTAAGGATCCTGCATTGCTGCAGCTGCAGCATAGGTCACAACTGTGGCTGAGATTTGATCTCTGGGCCAGGAACTTCCATATGCCACAGGTACAGCCTGAAAAAGACAAGAAACCCACCTGCCACTTCTGAGGAACCAGGAGCAAAAGCAGGGTACTGTCATTCATCCTGCACACAGCACTACCAAAGAGGCAGGCAGACCACCTTAGCTACCCCTCCAGTCCAACCCCTGGACCCACCACTACCCTCACCCCATAAGAGGAACAAGCCAGCCCCCTCCTCAAGAAGCAAGTCAGGGAACTTGGTGTTTTTGCTACCTTGTGTTTGAGCACAAGTCCCAGTAAACCCTGGCCTGAATTGCTTGGCTGACCTCTTAGCAATCACCGTCTTTGATAACTCTGCTTTTCAGTGCCCTCGTTCAGGCAACACTTTCCCCATCCCCTTTGTTCCTTTCCCTCTTCTGATATCTATTGCTGCTCTCGCTGTCCTCTGCTACTTCTGCCCTGTCTTTCTGAGAGAGTGGTCATCAAGCAGCTACGCATCACTTCTCGCAGTTTGTGAGACCATGCTCCCTACAGCTGGCAGTGGCTCACCCTGACAGGTGACAAGCAGAAGTGGGAAAGACTTAGCTCGTACTGTGATGATCTTCATCTATCAGACTCTCCCAGATGGGAAGTTTCTGAAGGTGATACAGGTTCAAACCTCATATCCTGTGTGGCTGGAAGTCCAAACATCCCAATAGCTTCATCTTTGTTTTCCTGATGCCAAGCGAAGTCCCGTTGGGAACATGCTGAAGTGGCAGATTATTAGATAATGGTGTATGCATGGGGGAGGGGCCCGCAGACAACATACGAATGGTGTGCATGGGTGAGAGTTCCAGCTGGGGGCAAGTCCCACAGGTGTTGTATGACTGGCAGGTTTCTGGGCTTCATGACCCTGGTGGGTGATCCCTCCTTCACTCGCCCCCCACCTCAGGCAGGTCAGTGCCCCAGTAGACACCCAAAGGAGGTCGGTTGAAATAAGTCTTTCTTGGTGTCCTTTTCTCTTCTTGAGTCATTTTTATCCCTCCTCTTTTGCCTCTCCCTTGGTCTTTACCCCTACACTCCTATTCCATTCATCCCGAAGAATCTTTCTTTGTGTCTTTAAGTTTGTTTCCCTGGTACAGGTTGAGTCTTAGCAAATTTAAAAGGATCTTTGTTTTATGTAGTTTTGTGTGTCCAACCACTCTTGTAAGACTCTGCTAAAATTGTGGGCATAGTAGAATACTTAAGCCTTGAAATGCAAACACAGCCCACCCTGAGATTCCATCTTGGGTTGCTTGCTAGGACTTTAAAGAACAACAACAACAAAGAGGAGCTTGCATTTCTCTGCCCTGCCTTTAAGTAGCTGTTCTGTTTGGGCTCTCAGGAAATATCTCCCCCAGATCAAGGGGGGAAAAAAGAGGCCGTTTTATTTATTTATTTTGTTTCTTTGTTTTTGTTTGTTTTTTTTTATTTTTTTTGCATAATAGCTGGTTTACAAATTTCTGTCAGATTTTCCAACTGCATCGCGTGGTGACCCGGTTACATGTACATATATGGATTTGTCACATGTAATTAGATATAGTTCCCCGTGCAATACAGTTGAATCTCCTTGCTATTGCATCATTAAAGCACTAGTTATCCCCATTCCCTCCCACCCCTCCCCCACCCCTCCCACGCCCCCTTGGCAACCACAAGTCTGTTTCCCAAGTTCGTGATTTTCTTTTCTGTTGAGATGTTCATTTGTGCAGTATTTTAGACTCCAGTTGTAAGAGATTTCATATGACATCTGTCTTTCTCCTTCTGACTTGCTTCACTCAGTATGAGGGTTTCTAATTCCATCCATGTTGCTGCGAATGACATTATTTTATCCTTTTTTATGGCTGAATAGTATTCCATCCTGTATATATACCACATCTTCCTAATCCAGTCATCTGTCGATGGCCATTTGGGTTGTTTCCATGTCTTGGCTATTGTGAATAGTGCTGCAGTGAACATGCGTGTGCAAGTGTCTTTCTCCAGGAAATTTTTGTCTGGATATATGCCCAAGAGTGGGATTGCTGGGTCATATGGTAATTCTATGTAGAGTTTTTAAGAGGCCGTTTTAAACTCAGGCTGGAAAACTATGAGATCTCTGGTTCTACCTGTTGTTATGCAAAAATTTAACTTGTAAAGGAGCTGTATTTAATTGGCTTAAAGGAAACTGAACACTTACATACTTTCTCAGAAAAAAAAAAGCACTTGGCAGAATACATTTCAGATTCGTGTGATTTGGGAAATATACTGTATTGAATTGATATTTGATAATAATGCTAACTTAAGCTTGTGGGTTTAATTAATACAGACTGATCTTTAGAGTCATTGACATTAAGCATAATGCTTTATTGTACCTAGGATTGCCAAAGGTCACTAAGTACGTGTTGTTTTTGCCATAAAATTTGTCTAAGGAGACTAACCTGGTATGATTAAACTTTTAAATATATTATAACTGAGATAAGAGCTTTTGGTAAACTGTATAGTAATAATTATGTTTTGGACATGTCCATCTAAAATAGTCTTTGCAAATTTTGGTAACTTGAAACAAAGTTAAATGATAAGAATTCAATGAATATCCAGGTCATTTCAAATAAGAAAATACTATAACATTAACTGCTAAACAGATCTAACTCTACGTACTTTTGCCTTCTTATGAAAGGGAAACTAAAGATGTTTGGGTTTATTAGAAACATATCATTGAGGAAAGAAATGATGCTTTTAGAAGATGCATACTTCTAGAGGTTATGAGACATTCCAAACAAAAAATACTTATGTGACCATTCGCAATGATTTGCTTCTTGTTTTTTTGCTAGAGATCAAGGTTAAAAATTATAAGGGAAACATTCAGTATGCAAGAAAAATGGAAAGCATGTTCTCAGTGAAAGCAGATATGAGAAATGAAATGCATTTTACTAAGGAAAAATGTGGTTTTGTCCTAGAGCTAGTTTCCAAATAGAAAAAAATAAGTGAAAAAAAAATACTGGATACAGGAAGTTGGAGGTTTATGGAAGAGGAACATTGGGAAAATATTTTTGTACATGGTTAGAATAGTCTAAGGTTGGATTAAATTTAATTAGGTGAATTAATTTTATTAAGAGTAGGCTGATGCAAGACAATTTTGTTTCTCAAGAGAACAATTTTTTCTTGGAATGCTGCTTTTGATAAGAGATTGCGTGAATTACTTTGCCTTTAAATAAGCTATTTGCCCTTTGAAATACGGTTATTTTTATTTTTATTTTGCTTAAATGAATAAGTATTGTTTCAAAGCAACCTATGATTTTATCTGACTTTTAAAAGCTTTTGATAATTTTGACAGACTTCCCAAAATACCAAATTCTAATTAAAATTCTTTTGACCTCCAGCTAACTTTAGAATACGTCAAAGGCTCCCAAGAGTATCCCAAAGAGAGATCCTAAACTGTGTTCATTGGGGTGTTAAAAACTACATG
>PVHT020000061.1:8003445-8013828 GCA_004024745.2 Catagonus wagneri
TTGCTCAGTGGGTCAACGATCCGGCGTTGCCGTGAGCTGTGGTGTAGGTTGCAGACGCGGCTCGGATCCTGCGTTGCTGTGGCTGCGGCGCAGGCCAGTGGCCACAGCTCCGATTAGACCCCTAGCCTGGGAACCTCCACATGCCGCGGGTGCGACCCGCGGCCATAAAATGACAAAAGGCAAAAAAAAAAAAAAAAAACTACATGGGAAGCACTGTCAAATCTATATGAAATCACATCTTAGGGTGTACCATGTGGGTACGTTATTAACATCAATATTGTAAAAATTATATGGAAATCCTAAAAATCTAGTATGCCCTGATAAAATATTATCAGTAATAATTCTTGTTACTATATCCAAGTTTCTTTATTGTGGTTGCATTGTGATCAGGTGCTTAAATGTGCCCTTTAAATCTTTTGTCATTCATAAATAAGCTGATGTTTGGACAAAAGGTTTCATCTTGAGGGAGATGTATAGAATGGGCTTTCTGACAAGTACAGGTTTCTGGTAACTTTCAGAGCATATTGTTGAATTGATTAAGCCTGATGGCTTTATAAAACTGTTAATTACAGAGGATTGAGTAAACCGATGGATGTGGTTATAAATTTTCAGTTTTGTGTAAAATATTATTGGCTATTCATTTGTGTTTTCCAGTTATAAGGCAACTGTTCTCCTCTAACTAATTACAGTTTATAGCAGTTTGGCAAATTTAACCCCTAAGTAGAATTGAAACATTCATCTTCTCCCTCTACCTGATCCCTCCGGGAGATGGAAATACAGAGATTCCCAGGGGCTTTATTGGGTAAATAAGAAAGGCCATTTTTTAACAGATACAAGCATCTCAACGTTTTTGGGGCATACTTCAAATTTGAATTCATTCAAATTTGGAAAGCAAAATTGGGTATTGCTTTCCTGTCCTTGAGCAGCCTTTTAAAAGTTCAGTCTGAGGAGTTCCCTCGTGGCTCAGCAGAAATGAACCTGACTAGATACAGGAGGATGCAAGTTTGATCCTTGGCCTCACTCAGTGAGTTAAGGATCCCCTGTTGCTGTGGCTGTGGTGTAGGCTGCAGCTACAGCTCTGATTTGACCCTGAGCCTTAGAAACCTCCATGTGCCGCAGGTGAGGCGCTAAAAATAAATAAATACGTTTAGTCTGAGATTTCTTATTAAAAAATCCATCACAGCCTACTTAAAAGATCCTATATGGTCGATTACACTTACATAAGTAATCAAGCCAAGTTTATTGAAATTGGAATTAATTTGTAAACAAATTAATCTTAATTTGGCTATATTTGGTAAATATGGGGGTAATTTTAGAGAGAAAAATGTTGTTTCAGTGGATATCAAATTCTAATTCTGTTAACTGAGGCCTGAATTTACTAAGACTCACTTCCCAGATAGTCTCTTCATGTAAATTTATTTTTAAGATTTTTATTTTTTCTATTACAGTTGATTTAAAATATTTGTTCTCCAAGTCCATGAGTTTGTTTCTTTTCTGTGGAAAGGTTAATTTGTGCTATATATTAGATTCCAGATATAAATGATATCATATGGTATTTGTCTTTCTCTTTCTGACTTAACCTCACTTAGTATGAGAGTCTCTAGTTCCATCCATGTTGCTGCAAATGGCATTATTTTGTTCTTTGTTATGGCTGAGTAGTACTCCGTTGTGTTTATATACCACATCTTCCTAATCTATTCATCTGTGGATGGGCATTTAGGTTGTTTCCACATTTTGGCTAATGTGAATGGTGCTCCTTCTGGAATCCCTATTATGCGGTAGATTGGCCGCTTTGTATTATCCCATCTACCCCTCACATTGCTTGCATGTTTTTTCATTTGGTTTTCTATCTGCTGTCCTGACTGGGTGATTTCCATTATTCTGTCTTCCAAGTCACTAATTGGTTCCTCTGCATTATTCATTCCACTCTTCAGTGTTTCATGTGTTTTTTGGCCATCCATATTTTCTAATTTTTCTTGGCACCTCCTTATATTTTCTAGTTCCTTTCTAAAGTAATCTGCGTTACTTTTCATATCCACTCTTATTTCCATCATATTTGCTCTTAATTCCTTCAGTATTTTCACTGTCTTCTTTTTGAACTTGGTATCTGTTAGAATTGTTTGCTTAGTCCGTTTCATTGTTTGCTACTTCATGTGAATTCTCCTGTTCTTCTAACTGGAAATGTTTCCTGAACTTCTTCATTTTGCTGCTTTTTTTATTCCTGCGGTCTTTTTAGGGCCACACCTGCTGCATATGAGGTTCCCCTAGCCCCTCAGGCTGTCTGTCTCCATAGAGCAAACCCTGCATGTCTTCTTTGGAGAATTGTCTGATTAGATCCTCTGCCCATTTTTTGATGGGGTTGTTTGTTTCTTTGGTATTGAGCTGTAGGAGGTGTTTGTAAATTTTGGAGATTAATCCCTTGTCAGTTGATTGATTTGCAAATATTTTCTCCCATTCTGTGGGGATTTTTTTTGCTTTGTTTATGGTTTCCTTTGCTGTGCAGAAACTTTTTTTTTTTAGTTGTGTATGCTTTTTTTTCCATTGCTTAATGACTTTTATTACAATTATGGGTGTATAAAAATCATCACAAGTCAGTTTGATAGCATTTCCATCCCAAACCCTCAGTGCATCCCCCCACCCCCCAGATTGTTTTATTTGGAAACCATAGGTTTTCCAAAGTCTGTGAGTCATTGTCTGTTCTGCAAAGAAGTTCAGTGTGTCTTTTCAGTTTCCACATGTAAGCGGTAGCATTGTATGTTGCTGTCTAATTGTCTGTCTGGTTTCACTTCGCATGATCATTTCTAGGTCCATTCATGTTGCTATAAATGTTATTTCATTCCTTTTAATGGCTGAGTTATATTCCATTGTGTGTATATACCACACCTTCCCTATCCACTCCTCTGTTGATGGGTTTTTAGGTTGTTTCCATGACCTGGCTATTACATAGAGTGCTGCAATGAACACTGGAGTACATGTGTCTTTTCGAGTCTTGGTTTCCTCTGGATAAATACCCAGGAGTGGGATTGCTTGATCAAATGGTAATTCTATTTTTAGTTTTCTGAGGAATCTCCATACTGTTTTCCACAGTGGCTGCACCAATTTGCATTCCCACTGACAGTGTAATAGGGATCCTTTTACTCCACAGCCTTTCCAACACTTATTGTTTGTAGACTTTTTGATGATGGCCATTCTGGCTGGCATAAGGTGGTACCTCATAATGTTTTGATTTGCATTTCTCTAATAACGAGTGATGTTGAACATCTTTTCATGTGTTCATTTGCCATCTACATGTCTTCTTTGGAGAATTGTCTTCCTAGATCCTCCACCCATGTTTTGATGGGGTTGTTTGTTTTTTTGGTATTAAGCTGTAGGGGATGTTTATAAATTTTGGAGATTAATCCCTTGTCAGTAGATTCATTTGCAAATATTTTCTCCCATTCTGTGGGTTGTCTTTTCGTTTTGTTTAGGGTTTCCTTTGCTGTGCAGAAACTTTTAAGTTTAATTAAGTCCCATTTGTTTATTTTTCTTTTTATTATCATTACTCTAACAGGTGGATCTGAGAAGACATTGCTGTCATTTATGTCGGAGAGAGTGTTTGGCCTATGTTTTCCTCTAAGAGTTTATAATATCTGGCCTTATATCTAGATCTCTAATCCATTTTGAGTTTATTTTTGTGCATGGTGTTAGGAAGTGTCCTAATTTCACTTTTTTACATGTGACTATCCAGTTTTCCCAGCACCACTTATTGAACAGGCTGTCTTTACTCCATTGTATATTCTTGCCTCCTTTGTCTTAGATTAGTTGACTATAGGACTTCATTTTTTTAAACTTCTGAGGTTTGATTTCTGGTCTAGAATGTGATCTGTCCTGCAGAATGTTCCATGTGTGCTTGAGAAGAATGCATTATTTAAGACCTGTGTTTCCTTGTTGATTTTATGTCTGGATGATTTGTCCATTGCCATAAGTTGGGTGTTAAAGTTATTGTGTATTACTGTGTATTATGTATTATTGTGTTATTGTCAGTTCCTCCCTTTATAACTGTAAGTAGTTGCCTTTTATATTCAGGTGCTCCTATGTTGGGTGCATATATATTTACAATTTTATCTTCCTTTTGGATTGATTTTGATCATTATCTAATGACCTATTTTGTCTCTTGTAACATTCTTTATTTTAAGGTCTATTTTGTCTGATAAGAGTATTGCTACTCAGGCTTTCTGCTGATTTCCATTTGCATGGAATATTTTCTTCCATCCTCTCGCTTTCTATTTGTATGTGTCCTTAGAGCTGAGATGGGTCTCTTGTAGATAGCATACATATATGGGTCTTGTTTTTTTTTTCTTTTTAGGCTGCGCCCAGGGCATATGGAGGTTCCCAGGCTAGGGGTCGAAGTGGAGCTATAGCTACCAGCCTATGCCACAGCCACAGCAACATGAGATCCGAGCCATGTCTGAGACCTACAGCACAGCTCACAGCAATGCTGCATCCTTAACCCACTGAGCGAGGCCAGGGATTGAACCTGTAACCTCATGGTTTCTAGTCCGATTCGTTTCTGCTATGCCACAGTGGGAACTTCTGGGTCTTGTTTTTGTATCCATTCAGCCAGTATGTATCTTTTTAGGTAGAGCATTTAGTCCATTTACATTTAAGGTTATTATTGATATGTAAATTCCTGTTGCCATTTTGTTAATTGTTTTGGATTTGTTGTTTTTTCCTCTCTTATTCTTTTGTGGTTTGATGACTGTCTTTAGAGTTGTGTGTGGATTGCATTTTCATATTCATGTGTGTATCTACTGCAAGTTTTTGGTTTGTGGCTGCCATGAGATTTTGTTACAGGAGTGTGTGTGTGTGTATATATATATATACACATATATATACACACACACGTATATACAATATTGTGTATATATGTGTATTATATACATATATGTATAGAATATTGTATACATATATACAATATTGTGTGTATATATATATACTATATATATACAATATTGTTTTAAATTGCTGGTCTCTTAATTGCAAACATATCTTCAGTATTGAACATTTGTACCCTCCTCTTCTTGCAGTTTCTGGTTTTGATGTCATATTTGTGTGTGGATGATTTCCTAGCTTTACTAATGTTGTTTGACTTTACTAGTGAGACTTCTCATTTGTGATTTTCTTGCTTCTGGTTGTGGTCTTTTCTTTTCTATCTAGAGAAGTTACCGTAGTATTTGTTGTAAAGCTGGTTTAGTGGTGCTGAATTCGTTAAGCTTTTGCTTGTCTGTAAAGTTTTTGATTTCTCCTTCAAATCTAAACGAAAGCTTTGCTGGTAGAGAATTACTGGTTGGAGGTTTTTTCCTTGCATCACTTTAAGAATATCATGCCACTCTCTTCTGGCCTGCAGGCTCTCTGCTGAAAAGTCAACTGACACCTTATTGGGGTTCCTTTGTAATTTGTTGCTTTTCCATAGCTGCTTTAAAATTTTCTCTTTGTCCTTAATTTTGGTAAATGCGATTAATATATTTTGGGGTGTTCTTCCTTGGGTTTATTTTATATAGTATTCATTGTGCTTCCCAGATTTGAATGACTGATTCCTTACCCATGTGAGGAAAAACTTTGGCTATTATCTCTTCAAATATTTTCTCTGGCCCCCTCTCTCTCTGTTATCCTTCTTGCACCCCTATCATATGTTGGTGCATTTATAGTTATTCCAGAGTTCTCTTAGACTCTCCTCGTTTGTTTTCATTCTTTTTTTATTTTTTTCCACATCAGGGATTTCCACCAGTTTGTCTTCTACCTTGCTTATAAGTTCTGCCCCTGTAATCTGCTATTGGTTCCTAGTGAATTTCTTATTTCACTTAATTGAATCTTGGATCTCTGCTTGTTTAATCTTTATATCTTCTATTTCTTTGTTCAGTGTTTCTTCCAATTTATCAGTTCTTGCTCCAGTTTTTTTTTCCCCAAGATCTTTGAGCATGTTTACTATCATTATTCTAAAAGTGTTTTTCATGGAAGCTACTAATCTCCAGGTCACTTAGCTGTTTTCTTTTTTTTTTTTTCCTGGTGTTTTGTCTTGTTCCCTCATCAGTCTATGCTCCTCTGTCTTTTAATTTTGTATAGTTTTTCATCTGTTGTCCTTTTTTACAGGTTGGAGGGTTTTAGACTCTCTTAATTCTGGTGTCTGCCTCGCTGTGGGTGAAGTTTGATACAGGGACTTCTTACAGGCTTCCTGATGGGAGGGACTTGTGCCTGCCCACTGATAGGTGGAACTGAGTCTTGCCCCTCTTGTGGGTGGGGCTTTGTCTCTGGGTGTTTTTAGGGGCAGCTGTGTGCCTAGTAGGACTTTATATAGTCTGTTTGTTGATGGGTGGGGCTGTGTTCCCACCCTATTTGTTGTTTGGCCTGAGGCTTCTTAGCCCTGATGGGTGATGCCAGATTTTTCCAAAATGGCAGCGTCCAGGGGAGCTCACACCAACGAATGTTCCTGAGACCTCTGCCTCCAATGTCCTGCCCCTACAATGAGCCACAGCCACCCCTTGCTTTCCCAGGAGGCGCTCCAGGACCTTCAGGTAGACCCAGATTCTTATGGGATCCAATGTGCATGGAATCATGTATACACCCTCCAAGAGTGGACTCTGTTTCCCCCAGTTTTGTGGAGCTCTTATGCATATCTCCTACTGGCCTTCAACACCAAATGCTCTCGGAACTCCTCCTCCCATTGCCAGACCCCTGGCCTGGGGAACCTGATGGGGGGTTCAGAACTCTCACTCCTGTGGTAGAGCCTTTGTGATATAGTTATTTTCCAGTCTGTGGGTCAGCCACATGGTGGGTACGGGGTTGCTAATATCATCAGAATGCCTCTTTTACCATCTTGATGTGGCTTCTTCTTTCCTTGGGTGTAGGATACTTTTTATGGTAGTTTCCAGGCTATTTTATTGATGGTTTTTCAGCATTTAGCTGTAATTTTGCTGTTTTTTTTTTCTTGGTGAGAAAAGGTGAGCTTAACTCCTTTTACTCAGCCATCTTGTCAGATATCCTGCATATATCTTTTATAAATAGAGTTCCATCTAGATATTTTCCCAGGAGTGGGATTACTGGATGATTTGTTAGTACTATATTTAGTTTTCTGAGGAACCTCTAGGGTTTTCATGGAGATTGTACCAATTTACCTTCCCACCAAAAGTGAAAGAAGGTTTCCTTTTCTCCACACCTTCTCCAGCATGTTTTTTGTACACTTGGCCATTTTGACTGGTGTGAGATGCTGCCTCGTTGTAGTGTTGATTTGCATTTCTCTAATAGAGATGTTGAACATTTTTTCATCTGCCTATTGGTCATCCTTCTACTGTCTTTGAAAAAATGTCTGTTTAGGTCTTTTGCCCATTTTTCAGTTTGGTTGTTTGCTGTTGTGTTGTTGTTGTATGAGTCCTTTGTATATTCTGGAGAGTAAGCCCTTGTCAGTTATATCCTTTGCAACTATTTTCTCCCATTATGTAGGTTGTCTTTTTTTATGGTTTCTTTTGCTGTGCCAAAGATTATAAGTTTGATTTGGTCACATTTATTTTTATTTTTTATTTCTATTGCCTTGAGAGATTGACCTAAGAAAACATTTGTATTGTTTATGTAGGAGCATGTTTTGCCTATGTTTCCTTCTAGGCGTTTGATGGAATCATGTCTTATATTTAAGACTTTTAAGTTATTTTGAGTTTATTTTTGTGCATGGTGTGAGGGTGTGTTATAGTTTCATTGATTTACATGCAGCTTTCTAGTTTTCCCAGCACCACTTGCTGAAGAGACTCTCTTTTTCCCATTTTATATTCTTGCCTCCTTTGTCGAAGAGTAATTGACTGTAGGTGTCTGGGTTTATTTCTGGGCTCCCTGTTCTGTTCCACTGAGCTGTATATGTGCTTTTGTACTAGTACCACCCTATCTTGATTACTGTAGCTAGCTTTGTAGTATGCCCCACTTTGATTTTTTTTTTTTCCCCTCAGTATTGCTTTTGGCAGTTCTGGGTCTTTCAGGGTTTTATATGAACTGTTGGGTTGTTTGTTCTAGTTCTGTGAAGAATGCCATGGGTATTTTGATAAGGATCACATTAAATTGTAGATTGCTTTTGGATACTATGGCCATTTTATCAATACTAATTCTTGCAATTCAGGACCATAGAATATTTTTCCATTTCCTTGAATCCCCTTTAATTTCCTTTTCTAGTATTTTATAGTTTGTTGAAAATAAGTGTTCTACCTTCTTGATAAAGTATTTTATTTTCGGTGTGATTTTGAGTTACTTTTTTAACATTCCTTTCCAACATTTTATTATTAGTATAAATAAATGCCACCAATTTACCTTTGTCAATCTTGTATCCTGCTACCTTGCTGAATTCAATTATCAGTTCTAAGAGAATTTTTGTGGAGTCTTTAGGGTCTTCTCTATATAGTGTTCTGTCATCTGTGTATAATGACAGTTTTAAGTCGTCCTTCCATTTTGGATACATTAATTTCTTGTCTGATGGTTGTGGCTTGGAGTTCTAACACTATACTGAATAGAAGTGATTAGAGTGAACATCCTTTCCTTGTTCCGGATTTTAGTGGGAAGGCTTTCAGCTTTTCAGTGTTGAATATTATACTGGCTGTGGGATTGTCATAAATAGCTTTTATTACACTGAGATACATTCCCTGAACACCCCTTGGTAAAAATTATGTTAGTAATGAACAGGTGTTAAATTTTCTCAAATGCTTATTCTTCATGTATTGAGTCAATCATGTGGATATAATCTTTTCTTTGGTTGATGTGGCATATCACATTGACTGATTTCTGTATATTGAACCATCCTGTGAAAGCATTGAGTATCACTTGATCATGGTGTATGATCTTTTTTTAATGTGTTGTTGGATTCAGTTCACTAATATCTTGTTGAGAATTTCTCTGTATTTGTTCATCAAAGATATTGAACTGTACATTTTTTTAATTACCATCATAGTGTGGTTTTTTGGTCAGGGTGATATGTGATGGTAGCTTTATAGGATGTCTTTGGGATTCTTCCCTCCTATTCAGTCATTTGATTTTGGGTTTGAAGTTGTGGTAAATCCCACCTGGTTGTGGTGTATTTTTTTATGTGTTGGATTCACGTGGCTAAAATATTGTTGAGAATGTTTGCGTCTATCTTCATCAAAGATTCTGGCCTGTAATTTTCTTTTTTGCCAGTATCTTTGTCTGGTCTTGGTATTAGGATGATGGCAGCTTCACAGAATGTCTTTGAGAGAGTTCCTTCTTCAATCTTTCAGGAAAGTTTAAGAAGGATGGGTATAAGTTCTTGTTTGTATGTTTGGTAGAATTCACCTGTGAAGCTGTCTGATTCTGGACTTTTGTTTGTAGGGAGTATTTTTTTTTAATTAAAAAAATTCTATTAAAATTGATTTACAATGTTCTGTCAGTTTCTTCTATACAGCGAAGTGACCCAGTCATAAAATATATGTATTCTTTTTTCTCATAAAATTTTCCATGATGTTTAAACAGAAGTGATTGGATATAGTTTCCTGTGCTATACAGCAGGACCTCATTCCTTATCCACCCCAAGTGCAATACTTTTCTATTTACTAACCCCCAAGTCCCAGTCCATCCCACTCCCTCTCCTTCCCCCTTGGCAACCACATGTCTGTTCTCTATGCCCATGAGTTTGCTTCTGTTCTGTAGGTAGGTTCATTTGTGCCATATTTTAGATTCCTCATATAAGTGATATCATAGGGTATTCGTCTTTCTCTTTCTGACTTACTTCACTTAGTATGAGAATCTCTGGTTTCACCCATGTTGTTGCAAATGTAGGGAGTGTTTTTATTGTATATTCAGTTTCATTTCTAGTGAGGAGTCCCTTCAAATTATTTCTTCTTGATTTAGTTTAGGTGGACCATATGTTTCTAGAAATTTGTTCATTTCTTATAGGTTGTAACATTTGTTGGCATATAATTGTTCATAGTATTCTCTTTAGGTTTTTGGGGGGTTATTTTTGTATTTCTGCAGTATCCATTGAGACTTCATCTTTTTCTTCTTTCTCTCCCCTCCTCTTTCTCTCTCTGACTTATGAAAGCCTGTATCACAGTGAGCTCCCCTCTAAGAACTGCTTTTGTGGCATCTCAGAGATTTTGCATGTGTTTTCATTGTCATTTTTCTTGAGGTATTTTTAAATTCCCTTTTTGATTTCCTTGTTAATCCATTGGTTTTGTAGTAGCATGTTGTTTAGTCTCCATGTAGTAGATTTTTTTCTATTTTTTTTCCCTGTGTTTTATTTCTAGTTGCATGCCACTGTGGTCAGAGAAGATGCTTGAAATGATTCCTACACTCTTGGAGTTCCCGTCATGGCTCAGTGGTTAACAAATCCAACTAGGAACCATGAGGTTGTGGGTTTGA
>PVHT020000061.1:8013928-8143141 GCA_004024745.2 Catagonus wagneri
AAAAAAAAAAAAAAAAGAAGAAATGATTCCTACACTCTTAAATTTGTTGAGGTTAGTTTTGTGCCCCAGTATGTGATCAATCCTATAGAATGTTCCAAGTGCACTTGAAAAATATGTTCTGTTTTTTTCAAAAATATTTAATGTCCTGAATTATCAGTTAAGAATAGCTTTTTTATTGTGTCATTTAGGATCTCTGTTGCCTTGCTGATTTTCTGTCTAGAAGATCTGTCCATTGATGTGAGTAGGGTGTTAAAGTCTCCTATTATAGTTGTATTACTATCAGTTTCTCCTTTTGTCTGTTAGTATTTGTTGTATGTATCTGTGTGCAACCTCTGTTAGGGGCATATATGAGAAAGTAAACATCCTCTTCTTGAATTAGTCCTTTCATCATTAAATAGTGTCTTCCTTTATCATTTCTTATGACCTTTGTTTTAAAGTCTATTTTGTCTGATAAGTGTATTGCAATTACGTCTTTGCTGTCATTTTCATTCACATGAAATATCTTTGTTTCCATCCCCTCACTTTCAAATTATATGTGTCCTTTGCCCTAAGGTGAGTCTCGTGTAGGCAGCATATTGTAGTTTTCTTTTTTCCTTTTTTTTAATCCAGTCTTCCACTCTGTCTTTGATTGGGGCTTTTCAGTTCATTGACATTTGAGATCATTATTAATAAATACATATTTATTGCCATTCTAAATAAACCTTGTTTTCCTGTTTATTCTGTGTTTTTCCTTTGTTCCTTTCTTCTTTGGGTTGGATATTTTTCTTTTACCTAATGCTTGTCTCCTCTTCTTTTTAGTTTCTGTGAATGTATTGTTTGGTTTTGATATGTGGTTGCCCTGTCTTCCAAGTATGTGCACCACTTCTATATCTACTTTCTTTAGCCCCTGCATTATTCATTTCTGCTCTTCAATGCCTTTAACTTGGCTTTTTGTCTCTGCAAATGAATTTTCCAACTTTCTTGGCTCCTCCTTATAGTTTCTAGTTCCTTTCTAAAGTCATCTGTGTAACTAACTATTTATATTGGTTATTAATTCTTTCCATATTTTCATCACCTCCTTTTTGAACTCAGTTTCTGTTAGACTGCAGAGGTCTCCTTCATTCTGTTCCTTCAGAGGAATTCCCCTGTTCTTTTAACTGGGAACAGTTCCTGTGCTTCTTCATTTTGATTATATTTTTCTTGCTCCCTGAGTTTAGGGGAGACGATTATGTACTGTAGTCTTGGAGGGCTAGTTATATCCAGGAGTGTGCCTGGGGAGTGTGTGAGGGCTTACTGTGATTTTGGTGTGAGGGCTGTTTTTGGTTTGGATGATTGCTGTCTCTTTCTTCAGTGTGTGCAGACCATCATCCCCTTGATAGGGGCTGTGCTAGGTGCAAGGCCTACATGTGCTTCCAGGGAGGTGGGGGAGTTTGCAGCTACCATAGATGGCACCTATTTGCTGGGCCCTTGACTGTAGCAGTGACCCTCAGGGAGATGTGGAAAGTACCCAGAGACTTTGGCAGTGGCAGCAGCAGGGCAAGTGCAGTCTAAGGGAGATGGGGGCAATGGGGGTAGTGTTTGGTGGCTATACCATCCATAGATGATACTTTTGAGGTACCTGGGGCCACAGGAAGTATCTAGTCATGGGAACCTTGGTGGAGGGCTGCACCCACCTCTGGAGTCCAAGATAGCTGTGGCATTTTGCAGCCTACACAAGAGGTACCCTGCCACCTGAGAGCCCATGTGTGTGCAGAGAAAGATGTTTCTATGGCAGTCCCATCCCCCTTCTCTTGCACTTCCCAACAATGTTGACTTCCTTCTCTGATGGGCCCAGGCCTCCTCCCACACTCCCTTGCCTGTGTGCACAGCTCTCTAGCACCCTCAGGCTGTTTCCACACAGCAACCCCAAAACTGACTTCCGTAACCTGAATCTCAGTGCCCAGCCCCCAGCCTCTGCCCGAGTGTCTCACGCTTTGGTGAGTCAGGTGGTGGTATATAGTCCATGTGGCTCTCTCTGCTTTGCCCTCCTCAGACCAGCTGCTTCCCTATTCTCTGAGGCTTCCCTTCCATCCTGGCTGATCTCATAAGTTAGGTAGTCTTCAAGGTTGCGGGTTCCTTTCTTCTTTCAGAGCTCCCTCTCAGCAGTTTTGCTCCTGTCCTGATTTCTTTTTATCTCTGCTTTTCTCTTCCTCCCCTCCTTCTTCTCCTCCTCCTCCCTCTCCACCCCCCTCCACATTTCCCTTCTTTTTCTACTCTATTACAACATGGAGGGTTTCTTGCCATGTTTGGAAGTTTGAGGTCTTCTGCCAACATTTACTAGATGTCTGTGCAAATTGTTTTACATGTTTTTTTTTTTTTAATGTGTTTGTGGGAGAAGGTGAGCTCCATATCCTACTCCTCCACCATCCTGACCCTGCTTCCTGTTTCTCAACTTGTTTATTTGTGTTCTCTCTCTTTTATTCCTGGTGAGCCTTACCAGAGGTTTGTCAATTTTGTTTACCCTTTCAAAGAACCAGAGCTAGGTTTAATGAATTTTTCTTAGTCTATTTTAATTCTTCCCTGATCTTTATGATTTCCTTCATACTGCTGACTTTGGTTTTGTTCTTCTTTTTGTAATTTTAGATGGTAGCTTCATTTTTTTTTTTTTAATAGGGCCACAGGTGACATATGGAAGTTCATAGGCTAGGGGTTGAATAGGAGCGAAAGCTGCTGGCCTACGCCACAGCAATGCCAGATCCAAGCTGCATCTGTGACCTGCACCACAGCTCATGGCAATGGTGGATCCTTGACCCACTGAGCAAGGCCCAGGATCAAACCCGCATCCTCATGGATACTAGTTGCATTTCCACTGCACGGTAATAGGAATTCTGTCATTTGAGATTTTCCTTGTTATTTGACGAAGGCCTCTATCATTATGAACTTCCCTCTAAGAACTGCTTTTGCTGTATAGATCCTTCCTCTGGGATTCCTATTACATATAGATTTGCATCCTTTATGTTATCCCAGGTCTCTTATGTTGCTTTTATTTTTTATTTTTTATTTTGGCTTTCTGTCTGCTGTTCTAATTGGGTGATTTCCATTATTCTTTCAGATCACTTATTCATTCTTCTGCATTATTCATTCAGTGCCTTTCCGCATTCATCTCAGCCAGTGATTTTTTTATCCACATTGTTTCTAGTTCTTTTTCATAGTAACCTGCATTTCTGTCAATAAGCTTTCTTAATTCCTTTAGTATTTTTATCATCTCATTATTGAACTCAGTGTCTAATAGACTGAAGAGGTCTGCTTCATTGCTTCTTCAGGCGGATTCTCTTGGCCTTTTAACTGGCAGTGGTTCCTCTATTCTTCATTTTACTTATATTCCTCTTACTCTGTAAGTTTAGAAGAAACAGCTATCAACAGTCGTACTAGAAGGCTCTTTATATGCAGGAGCATCCCTGGATGGTTTGTATCGGTTGAATATTTTGGGGATGAGGGTTGCTTTTAGTGTGGATGCCTTCCACCTCTTTCCTTAGCATGTGCTGGCCATTGTCCCCTTGAGAGGGGTTGTACGGATGAAATGTTGTTACAAGTGGGCTACCTGGGCCTGTGACATGGAGACAGTGATTGGTGCCTGCTTGCATGTCCTTCAGTGGTAGGGGCAGTCTACATGCGTTCCCTGGGCCCAGGGAGTGATTAGTGCCTGCTCCCAGTTTTCTCAGCAGCAGCCCATGCCTGGCTCTTGAGCTCTTGATGGCAGCACAGCTCACACCCACCATAGAGCTCATGCAGGTGGTATCCTATTGCCTAAGAGCAGGCAGGTGGGAAAAGAAAAGCCTATGGTGACCTGCCCCTCTCCTTGCATGGTACCCAACAATGGTGCCTTTCTCCTCTAGTGGGCCCGTGCTTGTTCCATGTATACCCCTGGTTGTGGCTGCTCCACACCGAAACCCTTTTCTCTGCACAGCCAATCCCAGTCCTTTCCCTTGGTCTGACTTCTGAAGCCTGAGCTTCTGCACCAAACCCCAGCCCATATCAGCAGATGAGGATCTCAGGCTGGGCAGTGGCACCAGTCATTTGTTTAGATTTCTGTTTTGATCTCCATAAACGGGTTGCTGCACTCTCCTCCAAGGCCCCAGAGCTCCCCCTCCATCCTGGCTGACCTCCTCCCATTCGAGGTGACCTCCCAGGGAGGTTCCCATGAGGAAACGTTTTCTCCTTCACAGCTCCCTCCAAGAGGCAGAGGTCCCGTCCGGAGACTTTTTTCTATTGTCCTATCCAGTTCTGTGGGGATTTTCTTGCCTTTTCAGAAGCGTGAGGTCTTCTGCCAGTGTTCAGATGTTCTGTGAGAATCATTCCATGTGTAGATACATTCCTGGTGTACATGTGGGCGTAGGTAAACTCCCCAACCTGCTGCTCCACCGTCGTGATCACTCCCCAAGTTCTTAAACGTGATAAGAGCGATCCCCTGAGGACAAACTACTGTCAAATGGAAGAGCCTCTATGAAGCAAATTTAGCCACCCCCACTGCTGTCAATGCAGGGGATAGATATCTACTTGGGTAAATTTGTCCACACGAAAGCTTTTACCACCCAAAGTCCTCACAGATCACAACAGAAGAAAAATACACCTGTGAGCCAGTGGAAAATCTGAGATGATACCTGTTCAAAAGACAGGCACCATCAACAGATAAATAAAGTGATGTGGTGGGTTGGACTTCTACTTGCCATTCTTGCTACTGTAACCTTGCTTGCATCCTAACAGTTTGCTCAGCTACCCTCAGCAGGGAAGGAGCTCCTTTGTCATGCTGGGTGTAAGGGAAACACTCTCGCACAGAAATACTCCTCCTGTTGACTTTGCCCACCTTACCAGTCCCTGTAAGTAAGGAACAATGGCAGGAAAATATTCTTATCAGCATTTCTAGACCATTTCTGAAGGAGAAACTTGTAAAATAATGCTTGTAGAAGCCATCAGCCCCCCAGCTGACTACCAGCCCTCCTCTTGTATTTCCCCTGACCCTTCTGTAATTAATCGTCTAAACCGGGGACACTTGCAATCCGCTTGATCTCTACTGGCCACTGTTGTGCTTTCTAGGGGGTTATTCCAATGTTTTAACCTGACTCCCCCATACAGATGGACTCGAGGCTTGAGCATTCATTTCACACACCGCCAGAACCCTCTAAGGTATAATTACACCAGATATCCTGCCTTTCATATAAGAATCAGTTGTACTTTCGGCCCTACCCACTGGTGCCCTGTTTCAGACTATGGCCCCATCCCCCTAAACTATATGGAAGGGGGATGTGAGTCGGGCGAAGGAAATGGCCCATCCACCTGGTCAGTGCAGTTGAAACCATCTGTAGGATTTTCGGCAAATAGTTATCCGGCCTATGGCGTGCCACCATCTGATGTTGTCAGCAGGATTATACATGAACATCTTGTTTAAAATGTTGTAAATTATCAGCATAATTGTCTGCTGTCCCCTCATTAAGTACTAACAACAGTTACTGCGCTTCAAGGACTATCTGCTCTTAACAACTGAGACAGACAGGTGTGCACCTCTGAAGGACTTGTTCTCCTCTGCAGACACCCAAACCATCCTATGTTATGGAGTTATGGCTCTGTCATTTCCCAACCAAGGTACAGCCTATAAATACATTGATAATATCCACCAGATAGGACAGTGCACTATAAAGGCTATAGGGGTAAGAGGGATTTTTATAACAGAACCACTCTGGCTCACCTGCAAACCGAGAAAGTACTGGAAAAAATCCTAGCGGGGGCAGCATTGGCCATGGGACTGATAGCTCAGCAGGGAGTCTTTACTTATGAAGCAGCACTGATAAATCTCACCAGACAGCTTGGGTGTATGATAGAAGAGACAGGACAAGACTCAACACAGCTTAAGACCTCTCTTGTTTCTTTGGCTGATAACGTTTTTGAAAATCATCTTGCTCTCAATTACCTTCTCGCAAAACAAGGTGGAGTTTGTGTGATAACCAATACTTACTGCTAGAACTAGATCCATATGACAGGATAGAATTTAACATTTAGGAAATGTACAGCCAAGCAAAACTGCTTCATGATTTTGGCTGGGTTGGTAATTGCATCCACTGTCTGATCAACAGTCATGAACTCTTGAAGTTAACCTGGTTCCTTTGCTTTCTAGGGTCTTTAGTGGCTGCTGTTCTCCTTGTTGGCCTGTGTTTAACCTTTTACTTGAGATGGCGTTTTCTAGGCTCCAGTAGTGTTAAATCAGACTTAAGATGGCTCAAGGAATTCAGCCCATTCCAGCAGAGGTGGCCCACTTCTCTACAGGTTCTTGGAACAGTCAGCAAGGGATATGCCATATGAACTTGTCAATAAGTTCATTTGTACTTTTTTGTTTAAAGATTCCACATATATGATATCTGTCTTTCTCTGTCTGGCTTACTTCACTAAGTCACTTAATGTCTAGTTCCATCTGTGTTGCTGCAGATGGGATTATTTCTTTCTTTTTTTATGGGTAATATTCCATTTGTGTGTGTGTGTGTATGTGTCTGTGTACACAAACACCACATTTTCTTTATCCATTCATCTGTTGATGTACACTTAGATTGTTTCCATGTCTTGGCTATTGTAAATAGTGATGTTTTAAACATTAGGGTGCCTGTATCTTTTCAAATTACATTTTTCTCCAGTAGTGGAATTGCAGGATCACATGGTAGCTCTTAAGTTAAGGAACCTCCATACTTTTCTCCATAATGGCTGTACCAGCTAACATTCTCGCCAGCCATATAGAAGAGTTCCATTTTCTCTGCACCTTCTTCAGTATTTATTATTTGTATAATTTTTGATGACAATCATTTAGACTGGTGTGAGGTGATACCTCATTGTAGATTTTGTATTTTTCTAAAAACAAGTGATGCTGAGCATATTTACATGTGCTTTTTGGCCACCTGTATATCTTCTTTGGAGAAATGTCTTTTTAGATCTTCCACCCATTTTTTAATTGGATTGTTTTTGGTTTTGTGATCTTGAACTGTATGAGCTGTTTGTATATGTTGGAAATTAGTCCCTTGTCAGTCACATCATTTGCAAATATTTTCTCTAATTTTTGTAGGTTATCTTTTTGTTTATGGTTTCCTTCACTGTGCAAAATCTTTATTTCCCATTTGTTTATTTTTATTTCCATTACTCTAGGAGACAGATCCAAAAAAAATCACATTGCTGTGATTTATATCAAAGAGGGTTCTGCATATGTTTTTCTGTAAGAGTTTTATAGTATGCAATGTTACATTTAGGTCTTTAATCCATTTTGAATTTATATTTGTGTATGGAGTTGGAGAATGTCCTAATTTCATTCTTTTACATGTAGCTGTCCAGTTTTCCCAACACCACTTATTTGAAGCGACTGCCTTTTCTCCATTGTATATTCTTGCTCACTGTGTCACAGGTTGATTGACCATAGGTGCATGGATTTATTTCTGGGCTTTTTATCCTGATCCCTGATCATATTTCTGTTTGGGGCCAGTACCATACTGTTTAATGACTGTAGCTTTGAATTATACTCTGAAGTCAGGGATCCTGATTCCTTCAGCTCTCTACTTTTCAGGACTGCCTTGGCTATCTGGGGTCTTTTGTGTTTCCATACAAATTAACAGTTTTTGTGCTAGTTCCATGAAAGATGCCATCGGTAATTTGATAGGGATTGCTTTGAATCTGTAGATTGCCTTAAGTAGTACAGTCATTTTGACAATTTTGATTCTTTCAATCCAAGAATCTTTTTTTTTTCTTTTTGGTCTTTTTGCCTTTTCTAGGGCCGCACTTGTGGCATATGGAGGTTCCCAGGCTAGGGGTCTAATCGGAGCTGTAGCTGCCAGCCTATGCCACAGCCACAGCAATGCAGGATCTGAGACATGTCTGCAACCTACACCACAGCTCACAGCAACACCGGATCCTTAACCCACTGAGTGAGGCCAGCGATCAAACCCACAACCTCATGGTTCTTAGTCAGATTCGTTAACCACTGAGCCATGATTGGGAACTCCTCAATCCGAGAATATAATGGTATATCTTTCTTTGTTTTTGTGTCATCTTTTATTTCTTTCATTTTAGTGTCTTATAGTGTCTTCTTAACATTTTCAAATAAAAATGTTTTGCATTTTGGGATTGGTAAATCCTAACGGTAAATGGTATTGCTTCCTTACTTTCTCTTTCTGGTCTTTCACTGTTAGTATAAATGGTAAATAGGATTGTTTCCTTAATTTCTGACCTTTCATTGTTAGTGTATAGAAATGGAAGAGATTTCTGTGTATTAATTTTGTATCTTGAAACTTTGTTGAATTCATTGATGATCTGTAATAGTTTTGTGATCGTTATCTTTAAGATTTTTATGTATAGTATCATGCCACATACCAAAGAGTGACGGTTTTACTTCTTTTCAAATTTGGATTCTTTTGTTTATTTTTCTTTTCTGATTACCATGGCTAGGACATCCAAAACTATGTTGAATAACAGTGGTAAGAGTAGACATCCTTGTCTGGCTCCTGATCTTTGAGGAAAGCTTTCAGATTTTCAGCATTGATTATGCTGTTAGCTGTGGGTTTGTCATATATGGCCTTTATTATGTTGATGTAGTTTCCCACTATGCCCGTTTTCTGGAGGGTTCTTAGTCATAAATGGGTGTTGAATTTTGTCAAAATCATTTTCTGTGTTGAGATAATCATATGGTTTTTATTCTTCAGTTTTTTGAAATGTTATTGATTGCTTTGCAGATAGTTAAGAATCCTTACATCCCTGGGATAAATCCCACTTGATCATGGTGTATGATTCTTTTAGTGTTTTGTTGGATTCAGTTTGCTGGAATTTTGTTGAGAATTTTTGCATCCATGTTCATCAGTGATACTGGCCTACAATTTTTTTGGGGTGTAATGTCTTTGGTTTAGGTATCAGGGTGCTGGTGGCCTCATAGAGTGAGCTTGGAATGTTCCTCTGCAAATTTTTGGAATAGTTTCAGAAGGAAAGTGTTTAGCTCCTTTCCTAAATGTTTGACTGAATTCATCTGTGAAGACATTTTATTCTGAATTTTTGTTTGCTGGAATCTTTTAAATTACTGTGTCAATTTCAGTACCTGTGATTGGTCTGTTCATATTTTCTATTTCTTCCTGGTTCAGTCTTAGAAGATTGTACCTTTCCTAAGAATTTGTCCGTTTCTTCTATGTTGTCCATTTTATTGGTATATAGTTGCTTATAGTAGTCTCTTATGATTCTTTGTATTTTCTTGGCGTCAGGTATAACTTCTCCTTTGTCATTTTAAACTTTATTGATTTGAGCCCTCTCACTGTTTTTCTTGATGAGTCTGGGCAATGGTTTATCAACCTTATTTATCTTTCAAAAAATCAGCTTTAATTTTGTTGATATTTTCTGTTGTTTTCTTTGTCTCTATTTCATTTAATTCTGCTCTAAACTCGATGATTTCCTTCCACTAACTTTGGGTTTTATTTGTTCTTCTTTCTCTAGTTGCTTGAGGTGTAAGTTTGTTTTACTTGAGAATTTTCCTGCTTCCTGAGTGGAGGTTTTACTGTTGTAAACGTCCCCCTTAAAAGTGCTTTGACTGTGTTCCATAGGTTTTGGATCATTGTTTTTCTGTTGTTATTTGTCTCTAGGCATGTTTTGATTTCTCTTTGATTTCTTCAGTGATCCATTGGTTGCATAAGTTTGGTGCATAAGTTTTAGTCTCCAAGTTATTTTGCTTTTTTTTTTTGGTTGTTTTGAAGCTTTTTCTTATATTTGATTTCTAGTCTCATTTTGCTGTGGTTGTAAAAGGTGCTTTATATAATTTGTTTCCTTAAATTTATCAAATCTTGATTCGTGGCCTAGCATGTGATGTACCCTGTAGAATGATCCATGTGCATTTGAGAAGAATGAGTATTCTTTTTTCAGATGGAATGCCCTGCAAATATTAACTAAGTCCATCTGTTCTAATGTGTCACTTAAGACCTGTCTTTTGTTATTGATTTTCTTTCTGGATGATCTATCCATTGATGTAAGTGGGGTGTTTAAAGTCCTCCACTATTATTCTGTTACTGCTGATTTCTTCTTTTATGGCTCTTGGCAGTTGACTTACATATTGTGCTACTCTCATGGTTGGTACATACACACTTACCATTGTTATATCTTCTTCGTGGGTTGATCTTTGATCAGTATGTAATGTCATCTCTTATAACCGTCTTTTATATTATATATATATTTATATATATATAATATATATATTATATATGTATATATAATTTATATATATATATGTATGTATATATATTTTAACAGCCATACCTGTGACATATGGAAGTTCCTTGGCCTAGAGTTGAATCAGAATTGCAGATTTGGCCTGTGCCACAGCCACAACACCAGATATGAGCTGTACCTGTAACCTATGCCACAATTTTTGGCAACCCCAGAGTGAGGCCAGGGATGGAACCTGCATCCTCACAGAGACAATGTGGGTCCTTAACCCACTGAGCCACAAAGGGAACTCCTAACTATCTATCTTCCTTTTTTTTTTAATTTTTTAAATTTTTTTGCTTTTTAGGGTCACATCTGCGGAATGCAGAATATGGAAGTTCCCAGGCTAGGGGTAGAATCAGAACTGCAGCTGCTGGCCTACACCACACCGCAGCAACTTGGGATCCAAGTCACATTTGTGACCTACACCATAGCTCATAGCAATGCCAGATCCTTAAACTACTAAGCAAGGCCAGGGATTGAACCCACATCCTCATGGATACTAGTTGTGTTTATAACCCTCTGAGCCACAACAGGAACTCCATAACCACCTTTATTTTAAAGTCTATTTTGCCTGATATGAGTATAACTAGTCAGAATTTCTTCTGATGTCCATTTGCATGGAATACCTTTTTCCATCCCCTCACTTTCAGTCTGTATATGTCCCTAGATCTGAAGGTAGTCTCTTGTAGACAGCATTTAAGTGTGTCTTATTTTTGTATCCATTTGAACCAGTCAATGTCTTTTGGTTGGAGCAGTTAATCCATTCACATTTAAGATAGTTATTGATAGGTATGTACTTACGCTATTTTGTTAATTGTTTTGGATTTATTTTTGTAGGTCTTTTTACTTCCTTTTTCTGTTTTCTTGTTGTTTGATGACTATATTTAGTGTCGTATTTGGAACGCTTTTTCTTCTTATGGGTGTATCTATTGAGGATTATTGGTTTAATATTTTGATGTAGAGTCTATATACAACACTGTTTGAAGTACTGGTCTCTTAATTTCAAATGCATTTCCAATGTCCAGCTTTTGTACTCTCCTCGTGATTGTTGGTTTTGATGTCTTATTGGAATGTGAATGATTTCCTAACTTTGTTTGCCTTTACCAGTGTGCTTTCACATTCATAATTTTCTTGTTTTAGTTATGGGTTTTTCTTTTTTGCATAAAGAAGCTCCTTTGGCACTTGCTGTAAAGATGATTTGGTGGTACTGAATTCTCTGGGCTTTTGGTTATCTATAACAATTTTGTCCATTAAATCTGAACAAGGGTGGTACAACCCCACTATGGAAAACAGTATGGAGGTGCCTTAGAAAACTATACACAGAGCTAACATTTGACTCAGCAATCCCACTCTTGGACATACATCTGGACAAAACTTTCCTTGAAAAAGACACATGTACTCACATATTCACTGCAGCACTATTCACAATAGCCAAGATATGGAAACGACCCAAATGTCCATCGACAGATGATTGGATTAGGAAGATATGGTATATATACATGATGGAATACTACTCAGCCATAAAAAAGGATAAAATAATGCCATTTGCAGCAACATGGATGGAATTAGAGACCCTAATACTGAGTGAAGTAAGTCAGAAAAAGACAGACAAATACCATATGATATCACTTATATCTGGAATCTAATATACTCCACAAATCTAACATACAGCATGGTGACAGGGTTACACATACATATATGGATTCATCACAAGTAGTTAGACATAGTTCCCAGTGCTATACAGTAGGATCTTCTTGCGTTTTTGACCTTGGAGAAGTGGCCTTCAGTAGAATGATGTCCTCTGTGTCCCAGAAGTACACTCTGCTTTTGTGATCCAATGGCCAGTGACCAGCTGGTCCTAAGGCAGGTTCTGACCTGCATTTATAGATTGTGTTCAGCAGGCTGAAGTCTCATAGTATCCTTCCTTCTGGTGTCTTCCACCCTTAGGAGTGAAGCTGGTCTATTCTTGTGTAGGATCCTGGTGGGAGGGGCTGGTGTGTGCCCTCAGGTGGGCAGGGCTATGTCAAGCAGCATGTCTAGAGGTGGCTGTGGACTCAGAAAAGATTTAGGCAGTCTGTCTGTTGATGGGTGGGACTGTATTCTTGTCCTCTTGGTTGTTTGGCCTGAGGCATCCCAGCACTTTCTGGAACCTACAAGCTTTTGGATGGGGCCAGGTCTTGGCGTTAATGTTCCAAGTAAGATGTCAGCTTTCAGATGAGTACTTCTGAATATGTTTGCCATCAGCTTTTCTGTCCCAAGAGAGAGCTCCAGCTGCCCCCCACTTTCTAAGGAGACCCTCCAAGACCAATAGACTCTGGCCTGAGCTCTTTTGGTCACTGCTTTTGCACTGGTACCTAGTGCACACGGGACATTTTGTGTTCTCTCCAAGAGTGGAATCTCTATTTCCCCCAGTCCTGTGGAGTTCCTGTGAGCAAGCCTCACTAGCCTTTAAAGCCAATTATTCTTGAAGGCTCCTCCTCATGATGCAACTCCTGGCTGGAGAGCTTGATGTGAGGCTCAGAACTTTCAACCCTATGGGAGAACTGTGATATTATTATTCTCCATTTTATGGATTACTCACTTGAAGGGGGGTGGCATTATGGGATTTGATGATATCATGAATGTTCCCCTCATACTGTCTTATTATTTCTTCATCTTTGGGTGTAGAATATCTTTTTTGGAAGGTTCTAGTGTTTTTGAGAGTTGTGCAGTATTTAGTTGTGATTTCGGCATTCTCCCAGGAGGAGGAGAGCTTAAGTTCTTTTTTTCTGTTATCTTTGTCTCTCATAAGGAATTTTTAAAATATTATTAAAGTAATAAAAACCCCAAACAGTTAATACAATGGCAATAAGAACATATATATCAATAATTACCTTAAATGTTAATGGACTTAATGCCCCAACCAAAAGACATAGACTAGCCGAATGGATACAAAAACAAGACCCATATATATGCTGTCTTCAAGAGACCCACTTCACTTCTAGAGACACATACAAATTGAAAGTGAGAGGATGGAAGAAAATATTCCATGCAAACGGGCATCAAAAGAAAGCTGGAGTAGTGATACTCCTATCAGACAACATAGACTGTAAGATGAACATTTTAAGAGACAAGGAAGGGCACTACATAATGATCAAAGGATCAATCCAAGGAGAAGATATAATAATTTTAAATATCTATGCACCAAACATAGGATGACCGCAATATATAAGGCAACTATTAAAGTAATAAAACGGGTTCTCAAATACTGTTTTTTAGAAAGGAGTCTTGCAATGCAAAATAATTTCCGAATCACATTGTACTTATACAATATATACCAGTATACAAATTTAAACACTATGTATGCCTGTTTTTTATAAGTGTACTATGTAAACTATAAGGTATTTACCAGTCTCAACTTTTTTTTTCAACTTTTTTATTAGGGTAACATTTGATAATGTATATATTGAAAATATATGTACTGTAATAGCAACAATATAAAGTTTAATTTTGGTTGTGAAAATTTATAGTTTATTTAATATGTAAATTTTAATTTTGCTTATACATTTTAGCATTTGTAAATTTTAAAAATATATAAAGCTTACTTTTTCCAAAAAGCTTTTTAATACTATAATCCAATTTGCAAAAAGAGGAAAATGTAAAATAAGTTAAAAGAAATGAACAAATTTGCCTGAGATATTTGTGCTGAAAACAGAGTGGGACTTGGCATTTTTAAATAAGGAAAACTAAATATCTGTTACAGCATTATAGAGCATGAATTCACTATCTGCTCTTTTAGAAGGATATTCATCAGTCAATGTAGATATAAATTGATTGTATTGTTATTGCACTCAGAATAGTTGAAAACTTTTGAAACCTAAATGCTAATACAATTTGGTATGCAGTATGTAAAAATAATTGATATTAAATTATTGTAGAGTACCATACAAAAACCTTAGGACAGATGTACAATTCCCATATATATAGGAAGATACATCATGCATAGGTTTGCCATATTGCAAAAATATGCACTATTATCTGAATTAAAAAATCAGGACAAGTAAATCACTACATTAACCTTTTGGAATTACAATTTAATTATTCTCCACACAGCAGTTCACATTTATGCACGTTTTTCTTCTGAATTAATAAGTCGTTTCATTTAATTGCACAAATGGTGTTCAAAGTGCTGATTTTTACAAGCACACCAATATTGGTTTATTTTGGGAAAATAGGTACCTTGAACTATCTTCTTTATTAAAATAGCTACGTATCATTCATTTGCCAAAAATCTTTAACAGAACAAAAAAGAAAATCATTATCATATTTTACAATTTGTTCTGGTCATAACATAAAGTCATGAGTTACCTATGTATAAGAATTAGATCCTTCATTCTTAAATTTAATGCTCTTTTAAGTATTTGAATAAATTATTTAAATACTTTAACACAATTATTTGGTAAAGCATCCATTGTAATGTTATAGCCTTACATCACATAGCAAAAGGAGCCTTTGAACTTTTTGTGTCACTGTTTCACACTTAAATTTTGTAGTAAGTATTTTTAAATGTATGTACATACTATGTAATTGTAACTTTGCTGTAATGCTAAATAGGGCTGGGTTCTCAGAAATATTTACTGCTTGATTATTAACTACCATTTATATGTTTTATAGACATAATCATGTGCCATATTTTAGATTCCACATATAAGTGACAGCATATGGTATCACTTTCCCTTTCTGCCTTACTATACTTAGCATGAGAATCTCTGGTTCCATCTATGTTCCTGCAAATGGCATTATTTTGTCATTTATTATGGCTGAGTAGTATTTTATTGTATATATATGAACCACATTGTCTTAATCCATTCACCTGCTGTTAGGCATTTAGGTTGTTTCCATGTCTTGTCTATTGTAAATAGTACTGCAATGAATATGAAAAACACTATCTTTTTCAATGCAAATTTTGCCCAGCTATATGCCCAGGCATGGGATTGCTGGGTCATACGCTAGTTCTACATTTCTTTTTTCCATAGTGGTTGTACCAGTTTATATTCCCATCAACCATAAGGGAGGGTACCTTTTTTTTACACACCCTCTCCAGCATTTGTTATTTGTTGACTTGTTAATGATGGCCATTCTGACCAGTTTGAGGTGGTACTTCATTGTATTTTGATTTGCATTTCTCTAATAATTAGAGATGTTAAGCATTTTATCATGTCCCTATTGGTCATCCATATGTCATCTTTGGAGAAATATATATTTATGTATTTTGCCCATTTTTCTATTCAGTTGCTGAGTTGTATGAGTTGTTAATATATTTTGGAGATGAAGCCTTTGTCTGTTGCATTTTTTGCAAAGATTTTTCTCCCATTCTGTGGGTTGTCTTTTTTTTTTTTTAATGGTTTATTTTGCTATGCAAAAGCTTGTCAGTTTAATTAGGTCCCATCGGTGTATTTTTATTTTTATTGACCTTATTCTAGAAGGTGGGTCAGATAAGTTGGTGCTGTGATTTATGCTGACGAGCATTCTGCCTATTTTTTCCTCTAGTGGTTTCATACCATCTGGCCTAATATTTAGGTCTTTAATCCATGTTGGGTTTTATTTTCATGTATGGTTTTTAATTTCATTCTTGTATATGTAGCTTTCTGGTTTTCTCAGCACCAGTTACTGCAGAGACTGTCTTCCACTGTATATTCTTTCTTCCTTTGTCATAGATTAGTTGACCATAGGTGCTTGGGTTTATTTATGAGCTTTCTACCTTGTTCCATTGATCTATATTTCTGTTTTTGTGCTAGTACCATATTTTTTTGATGACTGTAGCTTTGTAGTATTATCTGAATTTAGGGTGACTGATCCCTCCAATTCCATTTTAATTTTTAAACACTTTTCGGCTATTTCGAGTCCTTTGTGTTTCCATACAAATTTTAAAATAATCTGTTCTAGTTTTGTGACAGATGTCTTTGGTAATTTGATAGGGATTGCATTGAATCTGTAGATTACCTTGGGTAGTTGTTTTTTTTTTTTTTGCTTTTTAGGGCCACGCCTATGTATATGGAGGTTCCCAGGCTAAGGGTCAAACTGGAGCTGTAGCCACTGGCCTACAGCACAGCCACAGCAATTCAGGATCTGAGCCACATCTGTGACCTACACCACAGCTCGCAACAACACCATATCCTTAACCCACTCTGCAAGGCCAGGGATAAAACCCACAACCTCATGGTTCCTAGTCAGATTAGTTTCTGCTGTGCTACGAAGGAACTCTAGTATAGTCGTTTTGACAATATTGATTTTTCCAATCCATGAGCATGATATATCTTTCCACCTATTAGTATTATCTTTGATTTCTCTCAACAGCATCTTATAGTTTTCAGAGTATAGTTCTTTTGTCTCCTTAGGTAGGTTTATTCCTAGGTATTTTATTCTTTGTGCTGTGATGCTAACTGGGATGGTTTCTCTTTATGCTATTTTTACTATTTAGAAATGCAGTCAGTTTCTGTGTATTCATTTGTTTCCTACAACGTTGCCAAATTCATTGAGTTCTAGCAGTTTTCTGGTCGCGTCTTTAGGATTTTACAGGCATAGTATCATATCATTTGCCAACAGTGATAGTTTTACTTCTTCTTTTCCAATTTGAATTCCTTTTATCTCTTTTTGTTCTCTGATTGCTGTTGCTTGGACTTCTAAAACTATGTTGAATAGTAGTGGTGAACGTGGACATCGGATTTGTCTTGTTCCTGTTCTTAGTGGAAATGTTTTCAGTTTTCACCATTGAGAATGATGTTAGCTTTGGGTTTGTCATAGATGGTTTTTATTATGTTGCGGTAGGTACCCTCTATGCCTACTTTCTGGAGAGTTTTTATCAGAAACAGGTATTGAATTTTGTCCAAAGCTTTTTAATGTCGAGATGATCATATCGTTTTTCAGTTTGTTGATGTGGTATATCCCGCTGATTGGTTTGCAGATATTGAAAACTCCTTGTATCTCTGGGATAAATCCCACTTGATTACAGTGTATGATCCTTATAATATTTATTGGTATTCAGTTTGGTAATATTTTGTAGAGAGTTTTTGCATCTATGTTCATTAGAACATTGGCCTGTAATTTTCTTTTTGTCTGGTTTTTGTTATCAGGGTGATAGTTGCCTTATAGAATGTACTTGGGAGTGTTCCTTCCTCTGCTATTTTTTTCTTCGGAAACTCTTCTCTGAATGTTTGATCAAATTGGCCTGTGTAGCCACTGGGTCCTGAACTTTTGTTTTTTGGAAGTTTTTAAATCACATTTTCAATTTCAGTGCTTGTTTTTGGTTTGTTCTTGTTTTCAATTTCTTCCTGGTTCATTCTTGATAGGTTGTACCTAGTAAGAATCTATCCATTTCTTCTGAGTTGTCCGTTTTATTGGCGTGTAGTTGCTTATAGTAGTCTCTTATGATACTTTGTCTTCCTGTGGAGTCAGTTGTAAATTTTCCTTTTTAATTTCTAATTTTAATGATTTGTGTTATTTTTCTTGAGGAATCTGACTGAAGGTTTATAAGTTGCATTGGTGTTTTCAAAGAACCAACTTTTGGTTTCATTGATCTTCTCTGTTGTTTTCATTGTCTGTAATTTATTTCTGCTCTGAGCTTTATGATTTGTTTCCTTTTACTGATTTGAGGCTTTGTCTGTTCTTCCTTCTCTAGTTGCTTTAGGTGTAGGATTAAGTTAGTTGAGCTTTATCTTGTTTTCTGAGATTGTATTGCTCTAAACCTCCCTCTCAGAACTGCTTTTGCTATGTCCCATAGATTTCATATTGTTGTAACTTCATTGTCATTTCTAAGTGTCTTTTGATTTCCTCTTTGATTTCTTCAGTGATTCACTGATTGTTCAGTAGCACATTGTTTAGCTTGCAGGAGATTGTTTTTGGCCTTTTAAAAAAAATTGATTTCTAGTGTGTTTTTGTTTATCAGTCTTTTTCTAGTCCCTTCTTATCTGTCTTCCATCCTACCCAACATTTTCTTACCAGATCAGGCTAGCTATTTATATTTTATTTATGCATAGACATATGCATGCATCTGTTTGATTCCTTCTAGCCAGTTGTAGGAAAGAAATTTTTCAGTATCCATACAGATTATATAAGACCTAAGATCCCTGTGCCAATACATGGCATATAATCATTGGCCAAAGTAGGTTATCCACTCTTTCCATTTATACATCAACAATAAAATAGATTAAAACAATGCATTTCCTATGGGGGAACTACCTACAGACCACACCAGGGAATATTCAAGGATTACAAACTATTTAGATTCTGGGAGCTGAAGATACACATAAACATAACTATGAAACTATTTCAAATAGTAAGTCTATTCTTTTTTCTTTTCTTTTGCTTTTTAGGGCCCCACTTGTGGCATATGGAAGTTCCCAGGCTAGGGGTTGAATCAAAGCTGCAGCTGCTGGCCTACACCACAGCAATGCCAGATCCAAGCCATGTCTCCAACCTATAGCACAGCTCATAGTAACACTGGATCCTTAACCCACTGACCAGGGCCAGGGATCAAACCTGTGTCCTCATGGAAAGTAGTTGGGTTCATTACCACTGAGCCACTACAGGAACTCTAGTAAGTCTGTTCTTTAAAACTATTGAAAAGAAAAAAATGTTAATTGGCTTGAAAGAATGCAAGATAGCTTCCAATTTTCCTCAGCTCACAGTATTCATTTGCTTTGCAATCCCCTTCCTTGAGTGTTGGCAGGACCTGGGACTTGCTTCTAATCATATAATATGGCAAAGGTGGTAAGATGTCATAGATGAAAAGATATATCTTTGGTTTGGAAGCAGCAATATTGTTAAAATGACTCTTATTACCCAAGGCAACTTTCAGATTCAATGCAATCCCTATCGAATTACCAATGGCATATTTCACAGAACTAGAACAGAAAATTTTAAAATTTGTATGGTTGGAGTTCCTTTTGCTACAACTTCCATATGCCACAAATTTGTCCCTAAAAAGCAAAAACAACAAAAAATTGTATGGAACCACAAAAGACCCCAAACAGCCAAACAATCCTGATAAAGAAAAATGGAGCTGGAGGAATCAGGCTCCCTGACCTCAGACTATATTACAAAACTGTAGTCATCAAAACACTCTGGTACCAGCACAAAAACATATGTAAAGATTAAGATCATGATTTCTGTCTTACTAGAAGACTTAACTCTTAACTTATATGGTGGTATATAAGTTGCTCTATTGAAAGGTCCAAGTGATAAGCAATTGAATGTGACTTGCTGCCAACAGGAAGCAGAATGATAGTCCTTAAAGAACTGAATTCTGCCAACAGCCATATGAACTTGGAAGAGGATACTTCCTCAAACTTGAGATGACACCACAGCCCTAACCAGCATGTCATTGAAAACAGATTTGTAATATCTTGAAACAGAAACTTCAACTAAATCATACCTCGATTCTTGTCCACTGAAACAAAGGAAACTTTGTACTGTTTCAAGATGCTAAATGGATAATTTGTTAGACAGCAAACATAAGATCTAGAATATTTCTGCAATATAAACAAAATAGTTTTCAGGTATTTTAGGGTGAAAAATTTTAAACCTAAACAAAAGTCAAAACAACTGTTCATTAAACACAGGTATAGATAATCCAGCAATCATCCCCTCAGGACATACAACTAACTATAATTATGGAGAATAACATTACAGGTATACCTTGTTTTATTGTACTTTGTTTCATCATACTTCACAGATATTGCAATTTATAGATTGAAGGTCTGCAGCAACCCTGTGTTGATCAAGTCTTTTGGTGCAATTTTCCCAATAGCATTTACTTTTTTTAGAGTCTTTCTGTCACATTTGGTAAGTCTTACATTATTTCACCCTTTATTATTATACTGATTATACTGATTATGGTGATCGTCAGTGTGATCACTGTGATTGGTGATCTTTGGTGGTACTAAGACAGCTTGCTAAAGGCTCATATGGTTGGCACTTTTTAGAAATAGTGTTTTTTAATTAGGGTATATACATTGGGTTTTTCAGACAGAATGCTGTTGTATAGTATAAACAAATTTTATATGCTCTGGGAAACAAATTTTATGTGACTCACTTTACTGCAATATTCAGGTTATTACAATAGTCTTGAATCAAGCCCACAATATCTTTGAGATATGCTTGTGTACTATAAGGAGCAACATAATTAGACATAAGATCTAGTTGAAATGTATACTTATAATTTTAAAATAATCCAATATTCTCTATCATAAATTTAGTTTTATTAATTTCCATTAATCTTTTTCCTCAAAAGTATAGAATATTATTTTTGCACAGGGCCATGCTAATATTTTCCGTATTGTTCCAATTTTAATATATATGCTGCCAAAGCAAACACAAGGATAGGATATGATTAGTCAATGATTGAAAACTTAAAAAATATTCTTAAAATATTTACAAGTGTTACACTTGACATTTGTAATATGCCTTCATAGAAAGAAAATTAGAATCGATACTTTGGAAAAAATTAAAATACAATTTTTTTTCCTGAGGAAAATATTACAACTTGGATTTTGTATTTGAAAGATATAAGCAAACTAATTACATTTACAACTGGATGGATGCCAAAATTGTTTTTATGAAGAGTTAACACTGGGAATGCTGACCATATTTCAGATATGATTGTCATAAATTCTATAAGAATATAAAGTCCTTCTGACTTCTCTTCCTATATCTTGTGCTTTTATTTCTTTAGAATTTTCTTTCAGGGAAAACAATGGTGTGATGTATCCTTATACATTGCTTTGCTTTAAATAGTGTTGTAATTCTTGTATATAACTATTACAGTTTTCTTTCAGTTTATGTGCACTATTTACCTTGATTTTTATAAAATCTCTTCTAAATGCTCTTGTATTTTGCAAAATTAGGTGCTGAATGAAAAAGCGATTTAATGAAACTTGGGGGAAAGTTCAAGTAATGGTGCAATGTGTACTTAATAATTAGCAAATCCTGAAAACGTCTCTTTGACTATATGGTTAAACATGTAAAGAAGTTCTATATATAATAGATTTAGCATGTGGAGCTCAAATATAAGAAAAAGTGCAAGCAGCATTAGCAGCAGTAACTCTAAAAGGAAAACATCACCTGGTATTTGTTAAACCAAATTAAACCATGCCTATGAAGGTTTGAGTTCAGTTTTTGGAAAACTAAATTAAAACTTTACCCAAAGTTGCAGTCTCTCGCAGAACTTCTGGATAAATAGCTGAAACTTAGTAAGTGTCTGTCTAGGGGAGGGACAGCTGAATTCAGCTCTCAGAGAGGCTATGTAGCACTGGGGGAGGTTACTTTTGGGGAGTGATTCCGGGCTTCCTGAGGGTTTATTTACCTGCAGTGGACCAGCTGAGTAGACTTGAGTGGCACACAGAGTGAAGATACAGGATAACGGCTAAAAACGTAAGTGAGATTGTACAACTGAGCACAACCGCAGACCGTGGTCTCCATGGATCTGATGCTCCTTCACCGACATCAGGACTGTTCAGAAGCCCCTGAAGACTTCATGTGCCTCACCCTGGGCAGAGAAGAAGTAAGAAGGGAGAAAAATATTAGTCTTAAATTGGGTAGATTTGAATTTAACCTTGAGGTAGTCTTACCTAAAAAAATAATAATTTTAACCCCAAAGTGACAGAGCTTTTTAAAGGGTGATGCTTATCAGGTGAGGTTTTGTTTGTTTCTGTTTGTTTGTCCCTTAAGAAGAAATGGCAGCCCCAAAGCTAACCTAAATTCTGTTAAATACATTTTAATCCTTCATTTATGAATTTTGACTGTATGAGCTTTGTCACATATATATTTATACATACATAAATGGACACACATACACACATCTATGTGTGTGTATCTGTGAAACAAGTTTGTTCCCTAATATCAAGTCTTTGAGGCATAAGTGTGTTTTATTTGTTTTGTTTTTGGCTGTACCTATGGAATATGGAAGTTTCTGGGCCAGAGAACAAATGTGCGCCACAGGAGTGGCCCAAGCCTCTAAGGTGACAACACTAGATCCTTAACCTACCGCACCGCAAGAGAACGCCTTAAAAGAGTTTTTCTTCTAATACCTTGGCTTGGCATATTATTTTGATAGATTTTACTAGTATCTAACCAGTTCTGATAATTAAACTTGGTCCAATCCATTTTAAAACTTCCAGTCTTACATCTGACGCTAAACATACAGACCCTTTACCATCATCCCAGCTCTAGTTGCCCTGGTGTTTGGGGGCAGAGAGGAGAAAGAAATCAATACCTAACAGTGATGTCACTGTCTTCTCCTTTGAACTTGTTGATGCTTCTGTGACAAGACTCTAACTGGCCTTTGATGCCTTCTGGAAAAACCTCTGGCAGTTTCCTATAGAGTTAAGTTTATATCTATCAATCAACTCCTTGCTTTAGAAAATAGCTACTCTTTGGTATTTGCAAATAAAAACCACCCAAAAAATAAGCTAGCAAAGAAACAAAAACAGTAAAGAATCGTCAGATAGCCATTATGAATAACATTATGTGAAACACTGACAACAGAAAGCAACTGGTTATGACACCTGACACCTAACTACTTTATCCAGTAATCTAACACTTCCTGCCAGCACACGGTTGGATACTTTACAAGCTCTTGTGGAGTTTCCATCAGCAGAATATCCTGAGTAAGCAAGCCTTTTACAACACATTCTGCCCTCTCAGAGTGAGGGAATCACCTTTCTCATCATTCTCTTCTGTTGGACAGCTGATGGGGAGAAGCTCGGCTTGGTGATGTTCGGTAATGTAGAGCTAGTCCTGCCTCCAGGCAAGCCTGTGGACAGGGTACCTGGTTCCCATTTTGGGTGCTTTCCATGGTGCTTCCCTTTACACTTAGTGGCATTTAACATTCCATTTGTAATTTTGAGCCTGGTGAAATCTGACACTAAGATTCAATGACAGTGACACTAACATTCCCCTGAATATCCTAAACCCACACCTGCACAAAAAAGAAGGTTATGTAACAGTTTATAACCAGGCGTGATTTTGCCCTGCAACAACATATGACAATAGCTGGAAACGTTTTTGATTTTCACAACTGAGGTGGAGGATGCTACTGGTATCTAATAAATGGAGAAAATAGCTGTTTCTAAGCATCCGACCACACAGTGTACTCCCATAAAGCAAAGAATTACCTGGTTCAACATGTCAAAAGTGTCAAGGTTGAGAAACTGAGTTACAAAAAAATCTCAAACTTGAGACTTTTCAGAAAAACCATAAATGGTGGAGAGGTTTAAAAAAATCATACCCAGAAATATGGCATCTTATGAAAGTGAGCCTGTGTGAAATAAACACACCATGCCATCAAGCTGCAGTTATTTACAGTGATGGTAGGCATTGTCTTCTCAACCTTCACACATCAAGTCATTTCAATAAGCCTGTACAGTTTTTGTGAGAAGTAATTACAACTAGTAACGATAGCAAAACCATATTCTCAAAGGACACTGTGGTACGGTAACCTAATGATGCAGACAGAATATCATTTAGTACATTTTAAAAGAATTATGAAGAACATTGCCAATGACATTATGTTATGTCCTTTAACATGTAACATATTTGAAATAGTAAAGGAATATAATACCTTCAAATGAGGCAAAATATCTACTTATTTTCAAAGTTAAGTTAAACCCAGGAACTCAGTGTACTTATTTATGCTATCATTTACATAAATTCCTTTCAAAAATATATTTTTAGATTGACCAACAATAAATAAGTTTTGGAAGAGAATATATACTCCTAAAACACCCCAGTCCATACCCTAGAGTCAAATATCATTTTGTAAATTTTGTGTTATTAAAAATATATACATATATACAATGTGTATTATCAGATTTAACAAATGTCACATATATCTATTCACTTATTTAACAGATATAGAGCTTACAATTAAAAGAACTGGACTAAGTGTTGAATGTATAAGCAATACACAGGAAGATACTGTCCTTTTCCATATGCAGAAAATGTTCTAGTGTCTACTACATTAGATGGTTTATATGTAGTCTTAGCCCAAATGAGCTAACAATCATTAATTTCATCCATATCAAAAATACATTATGCTACTAGTTTTAAAAGATCACTAAAAAAGGGAAAACAATGTTTTATATTCTAAAATTATTTTCAGCTTACCATGTAAATTAAAAATATCTTCAGCAATTTGTGTATATATGATATTGATATGTATACACAAAAGGTGATATTTTAACATTAATGTTTCAAATTTAATCTTTAACTTGTACCTAGGAAGCGATAGATATTAAGTGGATTAAATAAAAATATAGAGATATCTAGTGAATTTAAAGTATAGAGATTTCTACCTTATAGTCATTATTTGATTTTTAGCCCAGATTTGAATTGAGTAATAGCTTTTGCCATCTGTTAACCACTTGTTGGCCAGTCTTAAGTGAATTAGTAGTCTCAGTCCAGCTTATTCCTTGCTAAATTGGGTTATGTTAAAAATGAATGAGTGCCATTAAATTAGAACTAATTGCAGAGCTAAATGAGACCAATGGTGGTCTAAGTGTCAGGTTGAAACGTTGTTGTATCCAACTGTTAAATCAGTAGGGTAGCTTACATGTCATTTTAAGATTTGATACCACATAAATGTCACAGATTTTCTGCTTGGTAATTTCAATGTCTTTTTTAAAATTAAAAAAATTTAGAAAAGTTCATAAGTATTTTAAAGTTTCACAAGACCAGTAATGAAGTGTTCACAGCATCTTAAAAATGTTCTGTTCATCCAGAGGCAGGATCAACATGGCAAAGGAGTAGAATGTGGGGTTCCTCTTCTCTCACAAACACATCAAAAAAAGAAAAAGAAAAACTACACGTAGAATAATTCACACCGAATATCTTCTGATTGTTGGCAGAAAACCTCAGATTTCCAAAAAGGGCAAGAACACACTCTACAGGACTGGGTAGATCAAAGGAGGGGGGGGAGCGAATCACAGTAGCCAGTCCAAGAAGGGCAAGGCACAGACAGCTGCACAGACCATTGGTATCACCAACCGGCAAGTGCACCACAGACTGAGACACTTGGGCAGGGGCGGGGTGCTGAGACTAGAGCTATGGAGAAATGCTACAGGCCAGAAGAGAGTTGACAAAATACGAAGTTTTAACAGGGGAAAAAAATGTTATCTACAATATTCTACCCAGCAAGATTATCATTTAAATTGAAGGAGAAATAAAAATAAGCAAAAACTAATACAGCAATTCTAAACCCATTCTAAAAGAAATATTGAAAGTTCTCTAAAAAGGCAAGAAGAATATAAGAATATATACGATGAAGGAAATCACAATTGGAAAGTAATCACATAAGCCAGCATACAGATCAAAACCAATAAAAATAACTTTGTGAAAGTGATAATGAACACAGGAATAGCAAAAGTATATAAACATGAAGCTGTAAATAGGGAATCAAAATGCTGGGAAGGAGAGTAAGAAAATTAGACTTTTTTTTTCTCTTTAGAATGTATTTGAACCTATATGACTATCAGTCTAAAGCAAGCAGATACAGGAAGGGGTTAATATACTTGAAAGGCAGGACAAGCACAAGTCAAAAGCAAACAATACATTCACAAAAACCAAGATGACACAATATAAAATAAAAGGAAATCATCAAACCACAAAAAAAAAAGAACGAACGAAGGAAAAAATATAGAATGCTCTGGGAAAAAAATGGTTTAAAATGGCAACAAATACATTTTTATCAATAATTACCTTAAATGTCGATGGACTGAATGCTCCAATCAAAGACATGAGTGGCAGATGGGATTAAAACAAACAAAGAAAAGGCAAAGTACAATATGCCACCTATAAGAGACCCATCTTAGCGCAAAGGACACATAAATTGAAAGGGAACTGAAAAAGATATTTCACATACAATGAAAATATGACGGGAAGGTGGGAGTCACAGTTTTCATATCCAACAGATTTAAAACAAAGGCCATAAGGAAAAATATAAAAAATAAAAGGATCAATTCAAGAAGAGGATATTACACTCATCAATATATATGTACCTAATATAGAAGCACCCAAATACCTACAATAAACAGACATAAAAGGAGAGATTGATGGGAATACAGTAATACTAGGAGACTTTAACACCCCACTCATATTGATGTATAGATCCTCTAGACAGAATATCAGTAAGGCAACATAAATCCTAAACGAGACAAAACACTTAGACTTGATACTTTCAGGGTATAATACATCCCCAAAAAAGTGCAGAATATATATTCTTCTCAAGTGCACATGGAAAATTCTCTGGGATTGACCACATAGTAGGGCACAAAACTAACCTCAACAAATTTAAGAGTATAGACATTATTCCAAGTATCTTCTCTGATCACAATGACATGAAACTAGAAATAAACCACAGGAGAATACATGACAAAAAAAACAGACTACAGAGAAAAAAAATAGACTACATGGAAACTAAACAACATCCAAAAAAAAAAAGTCTCAACAAGGAAATTAAAAAGACACTTTGAGACAACTGACAAAACACAGCCATACAAAAATCTACAGGATGATACAAAAGCAATTCTTAGGGTGAAGTTAATTAGTGATACAGGCCTTTCTCAAAAAAATAAGAAAAATCTCAAATCAACAACCTTACCTACCACCTGAAAGAATTAGAAAAAGAACAAAATGTAAAGTCAGCAGAAGGAAGGAAATTATAACAAAAATGGAGATTTAAAAGATAGAAGAAAAATTCACTAAAACCAAGAGTTGGTTCATTCAAAGGATAAACAAAGTTGACAGACCTCTGGCCAAAGACACCAACAAGAATAAAGAACCCAACCACCTCACACCTGTCAGAATGGCCATCATTAACAAGTCCACAAACAACAAATGCTGGAGGGGGTATGGCGAAAAGGGAACCCTCCTGCACTGTTGGTGGGAATGTAAGCTGGTACAACCACTGTGGAAGATGGTATGGAAACTATACACAGAACTACCATATGACCCAGCAATCCCACTTTGGGGCATATATCCGGACAAAACTTTCCTTGAAAAAGACACTTGCACACGCATGTTCATTGCAGCACTATTCACAATAGCCAAGACATGGAAACAACCCAAATGTCTATTAACAGATGATTGGATTAGGAAGATGTGGTATATATACACAATGGAATAATACCCAGCTATAAAAAAGAATAAAATAATGCCATTTGCAGCAACATGGATGGAATTAGAGACCCTCATACTGAGTGAAGTAAGTCAGAAGGAGAAAGACATACTATATGATATCACTCATATCTGGAATCTAATAGACTGCACAAATGAACCTCTCTACAGCAAAGAAAATCATGGACTTGGAGAACAGACTTCTAGTTGCCAAGAGGGTTGGGGATGGAGTGGGATGGTATGGGAGTCTGTGGTTAACAGTTGTAGACTACTGGCTTTGCGATGTAAAAACAAGGAGATCCTGCTGTATAGCACCGGGAACTATGTCTAATCACTTGTGATGAATCCATATATGTATGTGTAACCAGGTCATCATGCTGTGCAGTTGGGAAACTGACAGAAATCTGTAAACCAGCTATAATGGAAAAAAAAAACAAAACAAAAAACAGAGAAAAAAATGAAAAGGTGAAGTGTCAGTGGATATTGCAGAAATACAAAAAACCTAAAGAGGCTGTGATGAACAATTAAATGCCAACAAATGTTACAACCTGAAAGAAAAGGACAAGTTTCTAGAAACATACAGCCAACCAAAACTGAATTAATAATAGATAATTTGAACAGACTAATCACTAAAAATGAAATTGAATATACAATAAAAAACTCCCTGCAAACAAAAGTCCAGAACAGATGGCTTTACAAGCGAATTCTACCTAACATACAAACTTATACCCATCCTTCTTAAACTCTTCCAAAATACTGCAGAAGGAACACTCCCAAAGACATTGCTATGAAGCCACCATCACGCTATTACCAAAACCAGACAAAGATACTACCAAAAAAGGAAAATTACAGGCCAATATCTTTGACGCCAAAATTTTCAAAATTTTAGCCAACTACAACAACACATAAATAAAAGATAATACACCTTGACCAAGTGGGATTCATCCCAATTTCACAAGGAAATTTCAGTATACACAAATCAATGTCATACATATTAACAAGTCAAAAACCACATGACCATCTCAATAGATGCAGCAAAAACATTTGACAAAATACATCCATTCATGATAAAAAAAACTTTACAGAAGTGAGTATAGAGAGAACTTATTTCAACATAATAAAATCCATTTATGACAAAGCCACAGACAATATTCTCAACAGAGAAAAGCTGAAAACCTTCCTACCAAAGTCTGGAATAATACAAGGATACCCACTCTCACCCCTTTTTTTCAGCATAGTATTGGAAGTCTTAGCCACAGCAATCAAAGAACAACAACAAAGAAGTAAAAGGTATCCAAATTAAAAGAATAGGTAAAATTGTCACTATATGCAGATGACATGATAGTTTATATAGAAAACCCTAAGGACTCCACACAGAAACTACTTGATTTGATCAGTGAATTCAGTAAAATAGTAATACAAGATTAATATTCAGAAATTATGAAATATTAGAAAAGGAATATTGAAGAAAATATTCATATAATCACATCAAAATAAATAAAATACCCAGGTATAAACTTGGCCAAGGAGATGAAAGACTATGTACTGAGAGCTATAAAACATTAATCAAGGAAATTGAAGAGGATCAGAGAAATGGAATGACATCCCATGCTTCTGGACTGGAATAATTAATATTGTTCAAATGTCCATACTACCCAAAGCAATCTACATATTTAATGTGATCTCTGAAAAACTACCATGACGTTTTTCACGGAACTGCAACGAATAATCCAAAAATTTATATGGAACCATGAAAGACCCAGCAATCCTCAGGAGCAGGGGGAAGTAGAAGGCCAAACTCTCCCAGACTTCAGACAATATTACAAAGCTATAGTAATCAAAACAGTGTGCACTGGTACAAAAATAGACAAATGGAAGAGAATAGAGAGCCCAGAAATAACCCAGACACCTAACGTCAATTAATCTTCAACAAAGGAGGCAAGAATATAAAATGGGAAAATGACAGTCTCTTTAGTAACTGGTGCTGGCAGAACTGGATAGCTGTGTGTAAATCAATAAAATTAGAACACACCCTCACACCATGCACAAAAATCAACTCAAAATGGCTTAAAGATTTAAATATGAAGACAGGACACCACAAAACATTCTCTAACACAAACCATACAAATGTATTCTTAGTTCAGTATCTGAAAGCAAGAGAAAGCCAGAGATAAACAAATCGCTCCTAATCAAATTTACAAGTCTTTGTACAGCAAAGGAAACTTTTTTTTTTAAAGACAATCTATTGAATGGGAAAAAATAGTTGCAAATGATGCAAACTGACAAGGGCTTAATCTCCAGAATATACAAACAGCTCATACAACTCAACAGCAAAATGTATTTGTTGCCATTTTAAACCATTTTTCCAGAGGATTCTAAGTTTTTCCTTTGTTCCTTTTATTTTTCTTTTTTTATGGTTTGATGATTTTATCTTATACTTATGTCCTCTTCTTGGTTTTTGTAAATGTATTGTTTTGTTTGTACTCGCTGTGCTTTTCAAGTATGTTAACCCCTTCCTATATATGCTTGCTTTAGACTGATAGTCATATAAGTTCAAGTACATTCTAAAAAACAAAACAAAACAAAAAAATCCGAAAAACAGTCAGATGACCTAATTAGACACTTCTATAAAGACGACTCATAGATGGCCATTAGGAACATGAAAAAATGCTCATCACTAATTATTAGAGAAATGCAAATCAAAACTATAGTGAGATACAACTTCACACAGGTCAGAATGATCATCATTAATAAATCTACAAATAAAAAATCGCTGGAGAGGCTATGGAAAAAGTGAACCCCCCCCCCACAGTGTTTGTAGGAATAGAAATCGGTACAGTCACTACCAAAAACAGTATGGGGGTTCCTCAGAAAACTACATATATAACTACCATGTGATTCTGTAATCCAACCCCTGGGCATATATAGGGACAAAATTTCATTCAAAAATATACATGAACATGCATGTTCATAGTAGCACTATTCACAATAGCCCAGGCATGGAAGCAACCTAAATCACCATCAGTAGATGAATGAATTAAGTATGGTACATATATACAATGGAATACTACTCAGCCATACAAAGAACGAAATAATGCTATATGCAACAACATGGATGCAGCTGGAGATTATCATACTAAGTGAAATAAATCACAAAGAGACAAACACCATATGATGTCACTTATATGTAGAATCTAAACTATGGCAGGAATGAACCTAACCACAAAACAGAAACAGAGTCACAGACATAGAGACAGACTTGTGGTTGCCAAGGGCAGGGGGAGTGGGATGGATGCGGAGTTTGGAGTTGGTAGATGCAAACTATTACATCTAGAATGGATAAGAAATGAGGTCCTACTGTACAGCACAGGGAACTATATCTGGTATCTTGGGATAGACCATGATGGAAGATAGTCTAAGAAGGAAAATATGTGTATACACCCACATACAGATATATATATGTGTGTGTATATATACACACATGTATACTTATACATGGCTATCTATATATACAGATATATGACCGAGTCACTTTGGTGTGCAGCAGAGATTGGCACAGCATTGTAAATCAACTATACTGTAATTTAAAAAAATTAAATGTGTTCATCCAACGTTATGAAGTTATAAGTTCATTTAAATATATAACTGAACTATATGTGATAGTTAATATAATGTTTTATACATATTTTATGTACACACATGTTTGTAGGCACGTGTGTGTATATATGAAACAAACCCATGAAATGACATTCATATATATTTCTCCTCATTCTCTGAGTACTACCGCATGCTTCATTCAATGAATAGTAGTGTGGAATATTTTACTGGATAACACTGGCCAAGGACTGTTTGCAATGGATGCCATCAAGCATCACCCCGATCTCCCCAAAGAGCTGAAGATTGCTGGGTGTGCTGCTGAAAGAAAAACCTCAGCTGTCAGCCATCTGATAACAGTGGTGTCACATTCAGTGACTTGTCAGACATGGGGATATGTACCCCCAGGGCACTTGTCCCACCTAGGTACTACCTAAAAGGTGCTCCCCACTTCACAAGCTTTTTGTGGGGTCAGCCATAGTCTCCATCAAGAGCTCATGATAGTTTTCTCCTTAGCCCACTCCTATGTTCTTCCCTTCCCTCCTCTGGTGTTGGTCCCAGAAATATTCCCTAACCACCCACAGACTCATCTCCATCTCCGAGTGTGTGCTTCCTCTGGAAAACTGCAAGAGTGTTATGACCCATTCTGCCAATCGTCTTCACTTCTTAGTGCCCTGCCACGCTCTCTGGCACTGACTGAGTTCACCATCATTTGGTTATGGCTTGTTTTATGTCATTTATTTATGTATTTCTTAGAGAATTGTTTAGATCTATAATGGATGATAAACATTGCTGCACTAGTAACACGGACCCACAGGAAGAGAAAAAGTATCACAGTGGGTGTGAAAATCAAGTTTACAGAGTCTGTAATCCTTCAGTAAAATCATCGAATAAACAGGCACCTAGGGATCTGTGGGAATCCTTTGAGATTCTGAAGAACGTTATGAACATCAAGGCGGCTTGAGAGGAGTAGAAACTCTGGCTGGAATTGCATCAGAGCCTCGGGCATTTCAGAGAAAAGGAGGGAGTTCAAGGTGTGACGCTTGGAATGGATCACAACAGGACTAGGCTATTTCAAAGCAAACTGTACTGATTAAGTGTTCCCGTATTCCTTGGACTGGACCACCTACCTGAAAAAATATTTGGCTGTGTTAAAAACAGCTAAAGAGGAAGCTTAAAATCTGGGACTTAATGATCAATAAGATGAAATATTTGCCTTCACAAAATCCAGTGTTTCAAAGTAGGGATCCCATTTCAAGACTAACACGTATTAACTATTCTTAGACAGTTATTTCATCTTAAACTTATATATTCCTGTTTCATGTGGTTTCAGTGTGGTAAAAAATATATATTAAAACTCTTGGTATAACACAATCCACTCAATTTATGAAGCTCTCTCTTCACTAATGATGGAATTAAATGCTGCCAAATTACTGAAAGTGTGTTCTTCCAAAAGCACCATCTGGATCCTTGACAGAGTATGGCAGCTGGAAACTTAGTTCTTAAATTTAACAGTACTTTTGGGCCTCTAATTTGGTTAGTCCATCACAAGCTAACTAACAAAAAGGCTCACTCTGCTTTGGTTATGTAACATTCTTTTTTTTTGTTTTTAGAAAACAACATTGGTTTTAAAAGGCAACAGATGAAATTCTCAACCATTCACCATATTCTATTTAATACTCTTGGGCCCTGATGTTTTCATATAGAAAAAAATAATATTAATGTTATTAATAAGCATTCAACTTTACTCATTTATCAAAGCTGCTAAACTCATGAGATCTGAGACCATTTTATTTTTATTCAGTATTGCAAGCCTGGCACTTAGGACAGTGCCTGAAACTTAAGAACTCATCTATTACTCATGTATTATTGAATATATGAAAAAAATCCACAAATGAGTAAGTGAATGAATAAATTCTTCTTTTATCTCCCAGAATGTGCCTCAGTTACTTGTCTGTCACATGCAATTTCTTTTCAATTAATTAATGACCTTTAAAAGTAAATATAAACTAAAAAGTAATTATGGCAAGGCAAGGCTTGAAACAGCTTTGAACTCCAGCTCTTTGACGAAGGATTTTTGGCAGAATATTCCACCCCTCTCTTTTCAGATATGTTAAGACAATTAATATTAATTAGGCTTAATGCCTCATTGGAAACTATTCTTTTCACATTGTCATAAACGTCCAGGTCTGTCTGGAATTAATTTCATATATATATAAATTTTTATTGATTTTATTCTCAGGTGCCAAACTTAGTTTAAAATCCCACTATTTTAGGTATAAATATCTCAGGGTACTTTTAGTATAATCTCCGTCCTTGTAGGGGTTTCCATTTAGAACTATAGGTTTTCTACAGCTACATGTCTCCTCATCTAGCGAGAACAATTTATACTTTTGTTCCCTTATACATCTACAACAGTTTAGACATCTGAGGGCACCACCTTTGTCCTTGTTGTAACATGGCTTCTTGTTATTTTCAGACTAGTATCTCTATTAGACTGTCAGTTTCTTGTAGACAGGGATACTGTTCCATTACATTATGTACTATAGCACTAAACGGAATGTTTTTACCTAATAGTATCAACAAAATGTAGACTAGAATTAATTCTCACCAAAACCCTCTACTGCTTTCATGCATAGAAGAAAGCCATATATAGTTCTATGATCTTTTCCAAATTGCAGTTTTCTAAATCCAGACAAAACAAAAAATGTAACCAGTTGCACATATCTTACGGTTTTCCATGGGAAGTACATCATTAATGAAATATTTGTACCAAACTCCCAACCAGTGTCTAGGAAAACGATACATGGCAGTGCTCTGTCACCAACGTGAAAAGGTATGGACTGCATTTCATTCTGTTCCCTGGGATGAAATGTTTCATGGTATATTTGTTTTTATCCATTCTATAATGTGTTACTTTGCTATGTAAATATATTCATTCTTATATTTAAATAAATCATTGAATGTCAATTTCGAATTAAAGGTCAAAAGAAAATTAAAACATAACTTTTGTCAATAGGCTTTGTGTCAGGACTTCTCTCCTGATCCCAGATGTACAAGTGCAAAGAAGACAATTTTCTACTTTCTTGCAGAGAAAGAGTTAATTGAAATGCACCACTTGCTGAAAAGAATAAGCAGCCGGTCAAGGAGACCTCTCCATATCAGGAAACCAAATAAAAGTGGGTTCAGTTAAGATCACTGAAAGTTCAAGGGAACTGTGTGTATCTTTAAATAAACAAATCAATAAATTGTACTAATTCCAGATGTTTGAATTGGTTCTAACCGAGCTGAAATGATCTAAGATACCAAATTGCTTAGCTATACATTTTAAATCATTTTATTTTTTTAGTTTAAACTGAGCTACAGACCTATGTAAAAATCTTTGTAGTATTTTTATAACCAAAAGCTCAGTATATATTGTGTTTACTAGTGAACTATCAAGAATACTTAGTTTATATATTAACTTAGACTGGAAACCCCACTGACTATGAAAATTCTAATAATAAAGCCCTAAATATGCTTGCACTTTGATTTTACTCTAACAACCAAATAATTAGCATTTATACCATCTAGAATCCATAAATGACTTACACTCTCAAAGCACAGGTATTAAAGTAATCTTCTCAGATCTGGTTCAGTAATATTCTAGACATTTGAAAATATAGCATAATTAAGCTGATAGTACTTCTGCCCTTTAGCAGTTTTGGTTTTTATTGTTTGTAATTACACTTGGTATTTAGTCATATTTTTGTTAGACATTCTTGTTAAAGGGAATATTTTTCTGTTCAAATGTCATTTTAAACATGAAAAAGAATCTCTTTATAAAAGAAAAATTCAGATGTAAAGCAGTCTTTTCAAAAACTTTCAATCTGAAATTAAAGAGTAAGTCTACTTAGCACCACTATAAAGTAGATATATCTATAAATAAGGAAGAGGTAACCTCTTGTAATTTTATCTAACAGCCCTTTTTAACTTCATATTGATTTTCTACGGAGAACAAAATGGAAGTCTGAAGGAAAAAAACCTATCAAGTGGATTCCAGTAATACTGAAATTGAAACAAGTTCGGATATGTCTATTAGTGTGAAATCCTTTGTAAAAAAATTTCGGCTAAGCTTTAGATTGTTAGTAACATCAATAAAATAGGTAAATACAAAGTCAGGTGAGAACAAAATGTCTCTGATTAAAATGTACAATGGTTTAAATATATAACTCAGGCAAATCTGGAGTAGTTATTTATACATTCTCATTGTTCAACAAATATTATCTATGTAATATATGGGTGCCCCTGTAATATCTTTTTTAAACTTAATGTATAGAAATTTTCAATCACATAGAAAAGGAGAGAAGGGCAGATTCTGTGGTACAGATAATAGTCTATTTTGTTTCTAGATGTTATTTATACATGACTATTCAAGTTTGTCAACATTAACCAGGCTGCAAACTTATTTTAAAATGTGCATTTTAAAATTAAGTTTTTAGAAATAAAATACCATATATTCATCTAATCTATAGCCTCCGATCACTGTGTACATAATGGTTGGTTATCATACTAAAGTTGTGACAGCCTTAACTTTCCATTATAATATTATATTTTCCCCCCATAGGAACAGGCAGCGGTTTGTGGATGCTTAGGTGCCCTGAAAATATCCAATACCATTAGTCTTCCATCTAATAAGTTTAATAACTGCTGATGTTCCTTGTCTAAATCTATTAATTCATTTATTCATTGAGTATAATAAAATGGTGTTTATCCTCCTATAGTTTTCCAAAGTTTATATGCAAATGCACAAACAACAACAAGGCACTGCTTATATGTATTGGTATGTAGAATGATGAATGTTGCATATATGCATGTGTACATATGTGTACATTTAATTTCTCCCTTATAAAAATCCATTATGTTATGCTTTTTCATCTGGCATTTCTTATTCAATATACCTTATGAAAAGCCTTCCAAGTCTATCAGTATACACAACTAAATTCATCATTTTTAATGATTCTATAAGAGTATGGGTAAATAATCATTTATTCAGCCATTCTTTATTTTTCCCAATTTATGTTCCTATCAACAATCTTGCAATTTTTACATCCTTGTGCATATATTCCTAATCCTTAAAGGGTTTATGTATTTTAAACATTTTTAGATATCTACATCTTGCCTTCCAAAAGAAAAGTAATTTGGAACTATGTACACTTTCTCTGTCAGTGTTTATCTTATCTCAAATAGTATAAAGTGATATATTATTATTACTTTGTCTAATTCCTTTTATTTGCAGAACAATTCAATATATTTGTGATTAGGCTGGACATATCCTTTGCATTCCATTTATTTTATTTATACTTTTATATTCAATTGATATAAAATCTCTACAAATAGCACTGGAAGTATATAAAATTCTAGCTTTAAAATATTTTTAAAAATTTAATGAGTTTCTAACAACCATTTTAATAATGTGAAATTGATGCCTCTCCAATTTTTGTACTATGTTAAATTAAATAATAGTTGTTTTTCTTTCTGGACTTGCTTAGAATTTCAACTTTATCTCCTGTGTTCAGAAATTTCACAAATGTAAAAAATGAACCTTTATTAATAGCATTGATTGGAGTTCCTGTTGTGGCACAACAGAAATGAATCCCTCTAGTATTCATGAGAATGTGAGTTTGATCCCTGACCTCACTCAGTGGGTTAAGAATCCAGCATTGCCGTGAGCTGTGGTGTAGGTCACAGACACGGCTCAGATCCCGCACTACTGTGGCTGTGGTGTAGGCCAGCAACTGTAGCTCCGATTTGACCCCTCGCCTGGGAACCTCCATATGCCCGGGATGGGGGATAGAGGGCAAAAAAAAAAAAAAAAAAGCAATTCCTATTCAATATTTGACTAGTCTTTAAATCTAGTTACTCAGGTCTTTATTTCCTTTTCTCTGTTTCTCTTTATTTTGCTCTAATTCTTCATTGGCTATGCCCTGCCTTCTGAATATAGCCTTCAGTTTTTAAGATTCTGAATTTTTTTTCTGACATTATAGGGTTGTTTTTTTGTTTGAGTGTGGTCTGGAAAATAACCTCAAGTTTATCCTTCAGTTACCTACTTTGTTCCTAAGCTATGTTCACTCTTTTATGTAACCAATTTTCCCAATATTGTAAAAATCAGCATTCATTCATTCATTCATGAATACTTACATCAACTACATGGGGAATGCACTGGCTGTACTGATGTAGAGTGTGGAAGAAGATCTGTACACCCACCTTCCTGGAGCTCACAGAAATATAAACAAAATACTATATGCAGTGACACACAGTGATGCCTGTTCTGATGGCTCATCTGAGAATAAGCACATTACCATGATGCAGGTGTGCAGTAGCAAAGTGATAAAAATATTATATACTGAAAATGCAGAATGCCTGGGTCAGGGTGGAAAAGCTCACAAGACAACAGATAAGAATGCACATGTGCTTGCTCGCTGATAAACCTCAGCTAGGTCCTATGTGTACAACATCTACCGAGACACTCGGCAAAACTGTAATTAATTACCGAAAAGGGAAATTAGTCTGGTAAGGGAAATCCCAACGTCACTGGAATTTCTAATTCTCTTCTACCTGCCTATTTCCTTTCCTCTCAAGCCACACTTCCCGGTGATCTCGGGGAGGGCGATATTGCCAAACAATGCCGCAGAAGAGAGAAGAACTGGTACTGACTGCGGATGAAGCAAAGTGACACAGAGGAGGTCACGTTTTCAGCAGCTGAGAGACGTCATTACAGATAAACCATCAGTAAAAACAAAAAGGGAGTGATACAGCTGCAACAGAGAAGGAGCAGATAAAGATAATGTGTACAACAGGGAGCAATCAGAAAACCTATGAAAAGAAATGGCCCCAGGACCTCATTTGTCTTAGCATCATTGCCCCGTCCACTCTCTAAACTTCCATGCCTTCAACAGCAGGAATGAAGAGGAGACACCGCCCACACCGGCCAAAGCTCAAGTGCTCGTGCTAAGGCTGCTCTTCTCCCAACTTCCATACTTCCATTGGCTTCTGAGAAATGCCAGGGCTCTCAAAGTTACCATCACAGTTCAGCCCAGATAATGGGAAGAACAGTGAGTTTGAAATGAGCTCTGACTTGTGACTGTAGCCATAGTACACAGCCTGTGAAATGGCTTCCAGAGATCCCCACATCCTCATATTCGTGTCTTTGTGCAGTTCACTCCCCTTTCCTCTTTCCTTCTTACCCCATCAATATTCACAGCCTCTTCAAAGCAAACTGCCTTAGAGACTCTGAGGATTGACTGCATCTCACACTCACTTGATTCCTGATAATGTAAGTCATCACCAGAAATGCACTTGTCCCCAGTCACCCTCATCTCCTTTCAGATTTTTATCTCCTGATCCCAAAGCCCTTTCCCTGTGCACTCTGGAACTTAACAGTTTATTATTAGAAAAATCTCCGCATATTGTTTCTGTGAATATTCGCTTCAGATACCTGGCTCCTCCCTGAGGACCGGGCCTCCACTGCAGCTCTCTCAATCAGAGGCTTCCTCTTCTACACCCCTTATCCTACTGGATTTGATCCACATTGCTTCCTCCGGTCTTGTCCAGCCTTCTCTTGAAAATATGTAGATTTGAAGCTCTAACCATTAGTTTACCTCATCCACTGCACTCCCTTGTTGTGGTCATCTTCACACACTGTATTCCTTCAAGATTGTAGCTTCTAGTTTATTCTTGCAAACATTCTCATAACTTTGGTATGTTTTCAGTCATACAGTTTCTCCGGCTCTGCCTGTCTATGCTTTGACCTCTGCTCTCACGAGTACCTTATTACTCATAGTATCTCCACTCATCACCCTCATGGTAATACTCTAGCATCACCTTGCACTGGTCAGACTTGCCATCATGAAAAAGCTACAGATAACAAATGCTGGAGAGGATGTGGAAAAAGGGGAGCCCTCCTACACTGTTGGTGGGAATGTAAATTGGTACAACCACTATGGAGAACAGTACGGAGGTTCCTTAAAAAACTAAAAAAAAAAAAGATCCTTCATTCTCACACCTGGGCGTGTGGATACACACACACACACATTGGAATATTATTCAGCCATAAAAATGAATGAAATAATGCCATTTGCAGCAACATGAATGGACCTAGAGATATCATACTAAGTGAAATAAGCCAGAGAAAGGAAAATATCTTAGTTCCCTTATATGTATAATCTAAAAAATCAACATAAATGAACTTACATACAAAACAAATAGATCTACAGACATAGAAAAATTTGTGGTCACCACAGGGCAAAAGGGGGTGGGATGGATAAATCAGGGGTTTGGGATTAACACCTACACACTACCCTATATAACACAGATAACCAACAAGGACCTACTGTATAGCACATGGAAACAAAACTCAGTAATGACCTATAAGAGGAAGGAAGAAAAAGAATAACTCAATTACTTTGCTGTATACCTGAAGCTAACACAACATTGCAAACCAACTATACCTCAAAAAAAAAAAAAGCCTCCTCAGACACTGATACTGAACACCACTTGTGGGTGCTCTTGCACTCCTGGGAACACACCAACCCCGCTGCTCCCACTGCTAAGTGCTCTGGGAAGTACCCATATGCCTATCTCTGTTACTTTCCAGGACCCTGCAACTAGGAACAACCTGTACAGCGCCTTCTATGTGAGCTAAGTGAGATGGGTTGCTTCATGCATGGACTACAGGTGGAGGGGGCAAACCACACAGTTATCACTGGCTCTAGAGACGATCGCGGCCCACAACCACTAGGAGTCCATGAACAGGTTCCACCTGCGGTTCCAGGTTCCTCAGAGGAGGGCTTTGCAATCAAACACTAGGCATTGTGGCTCTCACTCCCCTGGGAACTCACACATCCTGCTGCTGCTATGGCCAATTGCTCTGGACACCTGTTAGATCTGCCTAGAGCTCAGTACCACTTCTCAGGGCCCTGCAACTAGGAGTAGCCAGTGCCACATTCCTGCAGGTCCTTGCGGCTGTTGAGAGCCCAGAGACCAGGCACCAACTGCTGGCCCTACCCATTGCTTCATTCTCCCTGAAAACACACGGAGCACCACTGAGATAACAGCCTGCTCAAACCAAAGAAAGAGACACCAAATATCCAAACTCCCACACCAAAAATAAAGAGTAACCCCACCAAAAAATACAAAGTGGTGTTGTTGCCTAGAAGTAGTCTTACAAGACTACAGTGTGGCTTCCCCAAACACAGAAAAAGAAAACCATAAGCAAGATGAAGAAGCTCAGAAACCGTTCCCAGTTAAAGGAACAGGACAAGTCATCTAAAGCAGTCAACAATGAAACACCTCTGCAGTCTGACAGAAATGGAGTTCAGAAGGGAGGTAGTGATAATACTTTAGAAATTAAGGCTGAATATCAAGGAATTAAGAGAAGATGCAAACAGCCATGCAGATTCCCTTAGAAAGGAATTAGAAAATATAAGGAAGAGCCAAGAAAAGCTAGAAAATGCATTTGTAGAGAAGCAGACTGAGCTAAGGCAATAAAGAACAGTTTGAATAATGCAGAGGAACGAATTAGTGACATGGAAGATAGAATAATGGAAATCACCCAATCAGGACAGTAGACAGAAAATAAAATGAAAAAACATGAAAGCAATATAAGAGATCTATGGGATAATATAAAGCCGCCCAATCTACGCATAATAGGAATTCCAGAACGAGAAGAAAAAGAAAAGGGGATTGAAAGTATATTTGAAGAAATTATGTCTGAAAACTTGCCAAATCTGAAGGAATCAAACATCAAGATACAGGAAGCACAGGGCCCCAAACAAGCTGAACCCAAACAGACCCACACAAAGGCATATTATATTAAAAATGGCAAAGATAAAAGATAAACAGAGGATACTAAAGGCAGCAAGAGAAAAGCAAAGCATTTATTGTAAGGGATCCCCCATAAGGCTATCAGCTGACTTCTCTACAGAAACACTACAGGCCAGAAGGGAGTGGCAAGATATATTTTAAGTGCTGAAAGGAAAAAAATTGCAACCTAGAATACTCTACCCAGCAAGAATATCATTTAAAATAGAAGGGGAAATAAAGAGTTTATCCAACAAACAAAAGCTAAGAGTACAACAATACTAAACCCTTTCTAAAAGAAATGCTGAAAGGGTTCCTATAAAAAAAAATAAAAAGTAAGAAATAGAATGGAGGAAACCACAAATGGAAAGCAATCATTCAAATAAGCCAGCATACAGATCTAAACATGAAGATGCTTAAAAAGAAAAAATTACAAAATCATACGTTATGGGGAGGGAAAATAAGAAAATACAGACTTTTTAACTTTAAAAAAAATTTTTTATTGATGTGTTTGAGCCTATATGGCTATTAGGCTACAGCAAGCAGATATAAGAAGGTGTCAACATACTTAAAAAATGGGGCAACCATAAATAAAAGCAGATACTGAAAAGAAAAGTACTCAAGCATAAAATAAATGGAAACCATCCAAACAAAAAAGAAGAAAAGAGAAACATAGAATCAACTGGAAAACAAGGCCTAAAATGGCAATAAATACATATCTATCAATAATAACCTTAAGTGTCAATGTACTGAATGTTCCAATCAAAAGACAGAGTGGCAGACTGGATAAAAAGGCAAAAACTGCAATTTGCTGCCTACAAGAGACTCACCTTAGGGCAAAGAACACAGATAGACTGAAAGTGAGGGGATGGGAAAATACATTTCATGCCAATGGACAAGAAAGGAAAGTAGGAGTGGCAATACTCATATCAGACAAAACAGACTTTAAGATGAAGGCCATAAAGACAAAGAAGGACACTCTTTAATGGTTAAATGATCCATTCAAGAAAAGGATATTACAATCGTTGATATATATGCCCCCAATATAGGAGCGCCCAAGTACCTAAAACAAGTACTCTCAGACATAAAAGGAGAAATAGATGGGAATACAATAATAGTAGGAGACTTTAACACCTCACTCACATCAATGGACAGATCCTCTAGGCAGAAAATCAGTAAGGCAACAGAGATCCTAAATGACACAATAGAAAAGTTAGACCTAACTGACATTTTCAGGACATTACATCCAAGAAATCAGAATATATAGTCTTATCAAGTGCACATGGACCATTCTCAAGGATAGATCACATACTGGGGCACAAAGCTAACCTCAACAAATTTAAGAGTATAGAAATTATTTCAAGTATCTTCTCTGACCACAAAGGCATGAAATTAGAAATCAACCACTGGAAAGGAAATGAGAAAAAACACACTACATGGAGACTAAACAACATGCTACTAAAAAATGAATGGGTCACTGAGGAAATCAAGAAGGAAATTAAAAAATACCTTGAGACAAATGAGAATGAAGACACAACCACTCCAAATCTATGGGATGCCACAAAAGCAGTGCCCAGAGGGAAGTTCATAGCAATATGGGCCTTCCTCAAAAAAGGAGAAAAATCTCAAATTGACAACTTAACCCATCACCTAAATGAATTAGAAAAAGAAGAACAGAAACACCCTAAAGTCAGCAGAAGGAAGGAAATCAAAGATCTGAGAGGAAATCAATAAAATAGAGATTCAAAAAACAATATAAATAATCAATAAAACCAAAAGCTGGTTCTTTGAAACAGTAAACAAAATTGACAAACCTCTGGCTAGACTCACCAAGAAGAGCAGAGAAAAAACCCAAATAAACAAAATAAGAAATGAAAAAGGAGAAGTCACAACAGACATTACAGAAATACAAAAAAATGAGAGAATACTATGAACAATTGTACGCCAACAAATTTGACAACCTAGAAGAAATGGACAACTTTTTAGACCCTGCCAAAACTGAATCAAGAAGAAATGGGTCAATTGAACAGACCAATCACTAGAAATGAAATTGAGTATGTCATCAAAACACTCCCTGCAAATAAAAGTCCAGGACCAGATGGCTTCACAGGTGAATTCTACCAAACATACAAAGAGGAACTCATACCCATCTTCCTTAAACTTTTCCAAATGGTTGAAGAAGAAGGAACACTCCCCAAGACATTCTATGATGCCAACATCACCTTAATTCCAAAACCAGACAAATATATCATGAAAAAAGAAAACTATAGGCCTTTGATGAATATAGATGCAAAAATTCTCAACAAAGTTTTAGCCAACAAAATCCAACAACGTGTCAAAAAAGCATACAACATGATCAGGTGGGATTCATCCCAGGTGCACAAGGATGGTTCAACATATGCAAATCAATCAACGTCATACACCACATTAACAAAAGAAAAGTCAAAAACCACATGATCATCTCAGTAGATGCAGAAAAAGATCTGACAAAGTCCAACATCCATTCATGATCAAAACTCTTACCAAAGTGGGGATACAGGGAATATTCCTTAACATAATAAAAGCCATTTACGACAAACCCACGGCAAATATAATACTCAATGGAGAAAAGCTGAAAGCCTTCCCACTAAAAGCTGGAACAAGACAAGGATGCCCACTCTCACCACTCTTATTCAACATAGTATTGGAAGTCCTAGCTACAGCAATCAGACAAACAAAAGAAATAAAAGGCATCCAAATAGGAAGAGAAGGGGTAAAACTGTCAGTGTAAGCAGATGACATGATACTATATATAGAAAACCCCAAGAACTCGGCCCCAAAATTACCTGAACAGATCAACAAATTCAGCAAAGTAGCAGGATATAAGGTTAACCTTCAGAAATCAATCACATTTTGAGCCTGGATTGTATTAAGATGGTGGAATAGAAGGACTGGAGCTCAACTTCTCTCCCAAAAAAAAAAACAAAACAAAACTACAACCAAATGCTGAGCAACCTTCAACCAAATGGACTGTAAACTTCCAAAAAAAGATATTCTGCTCCAGAAGACAAAGAGGAGACCACATCAAGAGGTAGGAGGGGCAATTATGCAATAGAAGCAACCGCATACCTCCTGGGTGGGAAGCCGCCACAGACTGGAAAGTAACTGTACCACAGAGACTCATCTACAGGACTGAGAGTTCTGAGCTTCACATCAAATCCCCACCCCTGGGAATCTGGCACAGGGAGAAAGAGCCCCCAGAGCATCTGGCACTGAAGGCCAGCAGGGCTTGTGTGCAGGAGCTCCACAGAACTCGGGAAAACAGAGACACCATTCTTGAAAGGCACACACAGACTTTCACGTGCACTGGGTCTCAGGGCAAAGCAAAGTCTCCAAAGCAGTCTGGGCGGAGCCTGACTGCAATTCTTGGAGGATCTACTGGGAAAACAGGGGTGACTGTGGCTTGTTGTGGGGGAAGGGCATTGGAGGTGAAGTTCTCCGGAACATTCATCAGTCTGCATTTCTCTGGAGGTGGCCATTTCTGGGAAAAATCTGGTCCCTCCCATCAGTGCTGAGAAGCCCCAGGCCAAACAACAATTCAGGTGGGATCTCAGCCCCACCCATCAGGAAACAGGCTGCCTAAAGACCCCTCAGGCACACAGCCAGCCTCTAATCTCATTCAGAGACAAAGCCCTACCCATCAGAGGGATAAGAATCAACCCCACCTACCAGTGGGCAGGCATCACTCCCTCCCATCGGGAAGCCTACAGCAAGCCCCATCCATACCAACTTTAGCCACAGGGGAGCAAACACCAGAACTAAGAGAGGCTACAACTCTGTTGTAGGCACAAAGGTCACCACACCAAAAACCTATAAAAATGAAAAGACAGAAGACTATAACACAGATAAGGGAGAAAGAGAAGAGCCCAGAAAAACAGCTCAGTGATGAGGAGATTATCAGCCTCTCAGAAAGAGACTTCAGACTGCTGATGCTGAAGATGATGCAAGGCTTTGGAAATAGATTGGAGGCAAAGATTGATCATTTACAGGAAACACTGAGCAGAGAAATACAAGCTGTAAAAATTAAACAAGAAATGATGCAAAATACAATAACTGAAATAAAAAATTCATTAGAAGCAGCCAACAGTAGAATACAGGAGGCAGAAGAATGAATCAGCAAGGTGGAGGACAGATTAGTGGAAATCACTAATGCAGAAGAGAAAAGAGATAAAAAATTGAAAGGGAATGAGCTGAGTCTCAGAGAACTCTGAGATAATGTTAAATGCACCAACATCCGTATGATAGGGGTGCCAGAGGGAGAAGAGAGAGAGAAGGGGACAGAAAAAATATTTGAAGAGATAATAGCCGAAAACTTTCCTAATATGGGAAAGGAACCACTCAGTCAAATTCAGGAAATGCAACAAGTACCATATATAATAAACCCAAGGAGGAACACCCCGAGACACATATTAATCAAAATGACCAAAATTAAAGACAAAGAGAAAATTTTGAAAGCAGCTAGGGAAGCAAAACAAATGACATACAAGGGAACCCCAATAAGTTTATCATCAGATTTTTCATCTGAAACTCTGCAGGCCAGAAGGGAGTGGCATGATATACTTAATGTGATGAAAGGGAAAAACTTCCAACCAAGATTGCTTTACCCTGCAAGGCTCTCATTCAGATTTGAAGGAGAGATCAAAACCTTTACAGACAAGCAAAAGTTAAGAGATTTCTGCAACACTAAACCAGCTTTACAACAAATCTTAAAGGAACTTCTCTAGTCAGAAAAGGCCACAACCAGAAAGAAAAACACCACAAATGACAAGGCTCACCAGAAAAGGCATATATACTGTAAAGATACTAAATCATCTATGCACAATTATGCTACCAAAATCAGAAATAATGAGAAGAGAGCACAAATGCAAGTCACTGGAGAAGCACGTACAATTAAGAAACCAACAACTTAAAACTATCTCATTTGTATATAGACTCCTATATCAAAACTTCAGGGTAAAAAAGAGCAACAAAAACCCCAAACAGTTAATACAATGGCAATAAGAACATACATATCAGTAATTACCTTAAATATTGATGGACTGAATGTCCCAACCAAAAGACATAGACTAGTTGAATGGATACAAAAACAAGACCCATATATATGCTGTCTTCAAGAGACCAACTTCACTTCTAGAGACACATACAAATTGAAAGTGAGAGGATGGAAGAAGATATTCCATGCAAACAGGAATCAAAAGAAAGCCGGAGTAGCAATACTCCTATCAGACAAAATAGACTTTAAGATGAAGAACATTTTAAGAGACAAGGAAGGGCACTACATAATGATCAAAAGATCAATCCAAGAAGAAGATATAATAGTTTTAAATATCTACGCACCCAACATAGGATCACCACAATATATAAGGCAACTGCTAACAACCTTAAAAGGAGAAATCAACAATAACACCATCATAGTGGGGGACTTTAACACCCCACTTACAGCAATGAACAGGTCATCCAGACAGAAAATCAATAAGGAAACACAGGCCCTGAATGAAACATTGGATCAGATGGACTTAATAGATATTTATAGGACATTCCATCCAAAGGCAATAGAATACACATTCTTCTCAAGTGCGCATGGAACATTCTCTAAGATTGATCACATCCTGGGTTATATATCAAGCCTCAGTAACTTTAAGAAAATTGAAATCATATCAAGCATCTTCTCTGACCACAATACTATACGACTGGAAATCAACAACAAGAAAAAAATGGCAAAAAATACAAACACGTGGAGACTAAACAACATGCTACTAACCAACCAATGGATCACTGAAGAAATCAAAGAGGAAATTAAAAAATACCTAGAAGCAAATGACAACAAAGATATGACACCCAAAACCTCTGGGATGCAGCAAAAGCAGTTCTAAGAGGAAAGCATATAGCAATACAAACCTACCTCAGGAAACAAGAAAAAGCTCAAATAAACAACCTAACTTTACATCTAAAGCAGCTAGAGAGGGAAGAAGCCAGGTCATGGAAACAACCTAAATACCCATCGACAGAGGAGTGTATAGGGAAGATATGGTACATACACAGAATGGAATATTACTTAGCCATTAAAAGAAACGAAATAAAAACATTTATAGCAACATGGATAGACCTAGAAATTATACGAAGTGAAACCACTCGGACAATTAGACAGCAATACCCAATGCTACTGCTTACATGTGGAAACTAAAGAGACACAATGAACTTCTTTGAAGAACAGACAATGACTCAATGACTCACAGATTTTGGAAAACCTTGGTTTTCCAAATAAGACAATCTGGGGGGTAGGGGGATGCACTGTGGATTTGGGACACAAAATCTATCAAACTGACTTGTGATGATCTTTGTACACCTATAATTGACATAAAATTCATTGTTTAAAAAAAATCAATCACACTTCTGTATACTAACAATAAAATATTAGAAAAATAATACCAAAATACTTTACCTTTTAAAAGAGCAGTCCAAAAAATCAAGTACCTGGGAATAAACCTGACCAAGGAGATAAAAGACTTATATGCAGAGAACTACAAAACATTAATCAAGGAGATCAAAGAAGATACAAAGAAATGGAAAGATATTCCATGCTCATGGGCCAGAAAAATTAATACTATAAAAATGGCCATACTACCCAATGCAGTCTACAAATTCAATGCAATCCCTATCAAATTATCCATGACATTCTTCACAGAACTAGAACAATCCAAAAATTTATATTGAACCACAAAAGACCCAGAATCACCAAAGCAATACTGAGGAACAAAAACCGAGAAGGAGGCATAACTCTCCCAGACTTCAGGCAATATTACAGGGCCACAGTAATCAAGACAGTATGGTACTGGTACCAAAACAGACGTATGGACCAATGGAACAGAATAGAGAACCCAGAAATAAACCTAGATGCCTACTGTCAATTGATCTTTGACAAAGGAAGCAAGAACATAAAATGGGAAAAAGACAGTCTGTTCAGTAAGTATTGCTGGGAAACCCAGACAGCTGCATGCAAATCAATGAAACTATAACACACTCTCACACCATGCACAAAAATAAACTCAAAATGGCTTGAAGACTTAAATATAAGACAAGACACCATTAAACTCCTGGAAGAAATCATTGGTAAAACATTCTCTGACATCAGCCTTACAAATGTTTTCTCAGGTCAGTCTCCCAAAGCAACACAAATAAAAACAAAGATAAACTAATGGGACCTAATCAAGCTGACAAGTTTTTGCACAGCAAAGGAAACCAAAAAGAAAACTAAAAGACAACTTACAGAATGGGATGAAATAGTGTTGAATGATGCAAATGACAAGGGCTTAATTGCTAAAATATGCAAACAGTTTATACAACTCAACAGCAAAAAAGCCAACAACCCCATTGAAAAATGGGCAAAGGACCTGAATAGACATTTCTCCAAAGAATATATTCAGATAGCCAACAAGCACATGAAAAAATGCTCAACATCACTGATGATTAGAGAAATGCAAATCAAAACTACCATGAGATACCACCTCACACCAGTCAGAATGGCCATGATTAATAAGTCCACAAACAACAAATGCTGGAGGGGGTGTGGAGAAAAGGGAACCCTCCTGCACTGTTGGTGTGAATGTAAGCTGGTACGACCACTATGGAAAACAATATGGAAGTACCTTAGAAAACTATACATAGAACTACCATATGATCCAGCAATCCCACTCTTGGGCATATATCTGGACAAAACTTTCCTTGAAAAAAACATGCACTCGCATGTTCATTGCAGCACTATTCACAATAGCCAAGACATGGAAATAACCAAAATGTCCATCAACAGATGATTGGATTAGGAAGATGTGGTATATATACACAACAGAATAATACTCAGCCATAAAAAAGAATAGAATAATGCCATTTGCAGCAACGTAGATGGAATTAGAGATCCTCATACTGAGTGAAGTTAGTCAGAAGGAGAAAGACAAATACCATATGATATCACATATCTGGAATCTAATATACTGTAGAAATGAACCTTTCTACAGAAAAGAAAATCACGGACTTGGAGGACAGTAGTTGCCAAGAGGGTGGGGGAAGGAGTGGGATGGTAGGGGAGTCTGGGGTTAACACTTGTAGACTATTGGTTTTGGGATGGAAAAGCAAGGAGATTCTGCTATATAGCACTGGGAACTACGTCTAATCCCTTGTGATGAATCCATATATGTATGTGTAACCGGGTCACCATGCTGTGCAGTTGGAAAATTGACAGAAATCTGTAAACCAGCTATAATGGAAAAAGAATTAAAAAAAAAATCCTCCTCAGGAAACACCATGCATTCCACTGTCTGCCGCTTGCCTTTCTAGCTTGTATCCTCACTCCCTACCACCCCGATTCCAGAGCTCTTTAGCCCTACATTAGCCTGGTTCGTTAATGTCTCACTTACCGTCTTAGCTATTATTTTATATTTATACCTTCTCTTTCCTTCAACCTCCACATCGCTTATCCATCCTCATTTTCAGCTGAAGACGCTTTTCTTATTTCCCTGAAAAATTACAAACTAACAGAAGGAAGCCTCTACACCCCCAGCATATCTGCCAATCCATCTCTACACTTGTGATTCTAATTCCTATAAACTGCCCTCGTTCCTGTCAGAAGCCAATCTCTAAGCTTATGCACGCTCCCTGACTTCTCGCGAGAGCCTTTTGCACTTACTTCATTATTTATGCTTTACCAACTCTTATCAACATGCAAACATACATACTGAAAGGTGTGCCATAAAACACTTTTTTTTACCTTATATCATCCTTCATCTATCATATTTATCTATATTCCATTTTTGAATGACTAAATTCCTTAACCATTGTTTGCACTTGATCTTTTCATACTGGTCCACTGACTGTATTTTTCAAGATAGCTTACTTATAACTTCTGTTTTGTTAAATTATGATTTTCAGCCCTCATCTGACTTAGCAGCAGCATTTCACACAATCGACCCGAGCTGCCTCGGTCACTTTATATGAAATAAGCCTTTTCTTGGTTTTCCTCTTGCTCACTGGCCATTCCTTCTAAGTCTTCACCACTGCCTCCTGCATCTGCGTGAATATATTAAAATATCCAAAGGCAAGTCCCAGCCCCATCCCCCTTAGAGTTATACCTACTCCCTTGGTAGATTCACAAGTTCATTGAATACAAAAGCATCTATATATTCATGATCTCCATATATTTATTTACCCCCATAGTCTATTCAAACACACAAACCAGAGTGGTCCTTTTAAATATAAGCCACACCATATCACTCTCCTCTTAAAATTCTTAAGCTCCCCACCATCTTGATGCCCTGTAATATCCCACCTGGTCTGGCGTCCCCATTACCTCTCTGACCACCTCACCTGCTTGTGCCTCTGCGCACCCTGCCCCAGGCCCATGGCTTTGGCCTAGTTATTTACCAAGCACAGTATTTCTTTAGGATTATTTCTGATTGATTGATTGATTGTCTTTTCCAGGACCGCATTGGCAGCATGTGGAGGTTCCCAGGATAGGGGTCTAATCAGAGCTGTAGCCGCCGGTCTACGCCACAGCCATAGCAACATGGGATCCGACCCACATCTGCAACCTACACCACAGCTCACAGCAATGCTGGATCATTAACCCACTGAGTGAACAAGGCCAGGGATCGAACCCGCAACCTTATGGTTCCTAGTCATATTCATTAACCAGTGAGCCACAACGGGAACTCCTCTTTAGGATTATTGTTTGCTGTTCCCTTTGCCTGGAATAGTCTTTCCTCAAATACTTAAATTTATTTCTCACCTCTTTAAGCCTCCACTGAAAAGTTACCCTTTCAGGGAAGCCTTTTTTAAAATACCTTTTACAAAAAAAAAAAAAAAAAAAAAACCTCACACATAAAACTATGATAATTTCTACCTACACTGCTTTTTTTCAGAGTACTTTTCATCTTCTGTGTGTATGTGTCTGAATATTTTTTCTTTTATGTTTTTATTCCTCCCACTAGAATATGAATTCCGCAGGGCGAGGGCCTTATTTATTTACCGTTATATCCTTAGAACTTCGATGAATATCTGGCATCTAGCGGGTGCCTATTATTTATTCATATGAATACATGAATGCAAGAGAGATGAGATCAAATTGTACAAATTCTTGCTTTGGAGAGAGAGCAAATTGGACTTTGAGTAACCAATTGGGAGTTCTCATGGATTTTTAAAAATATTGACCTACTAGAGCACTGCTTTCCCAAGATTAACCTTAGTGCTCCACAGCATGTTGTGACAGGCAGAGCGGCTAAAGGAATAGCAAGCAGGAAGAAAGTTTTGTGTTAGTCTATTGACTAGGTAGAGACAGATAAATAGGTGTGCGTTATTCAAACTCTAATACATCCAGGCAGAAAGCGACTTCAGATAGGACTCAAGAATCGTTCCTGAGACTTCAGCTAACCGTCCCTAATACATACGTTTTAATGGATTTTTCAAAACTGCGATTTACTTTTGAGATCAACCCTTGGAGCTCATTCTTCCTGAAAATTTTGTGGAGATCACTATCTCCCTGAATCCCATCTGGGTCCCAGTTTCAAAGCATTTGATAAAAGTATGGATTCGTTTTCTTAACAGGTCTGCCAGCGTAGCACAAGATCTCTGCTTTCTCCCCGCCTGTGCCCTGCCGTGCTGCCCCCCCCCCCCCCCCCCCCCCCCCCCCCCCCCCCCCCCCCCCCCCCCCCCCCCCCCCCCCCCCCCCCCCGGCCCGACTGACTCCAGCAACCCCGCCTCCTCCTGCCACCTCACGACCTCTCTTTTAATTGGGCTTTCAGCCCTCAGAACAGACATCTGGTTTCCAGCCGGCCCACCAATCTGAGGGCCGCACTCCTTAAACTGATCGACTCCAACGCTCATCAAAGGGCAACGTTTAGATGAATCAACAGAAAAGCTTTTCTTAAATAAGGGCTGGAAGGATGTTGTTTCAAAAAATAATAGAGCTGTCAGTTTTCTCAATAATTAATGTATTTTTCCATAAAAATCCATGTTATAAACCCAAACAGATACATACCCCACACATATTTTGGGTTTTATCAAATTACTTTTGAGAGCACAGACTAAGTGCTGTAGTGTTCTGAATATTTAACTTTTGTGACATACACCCTGTGCTCTCAGGTTCTATGTAATAAATTCAAATAAAACTGAGATAAAAACAAAGTCTTGCTTACCTTCTAGTATTAGACATGTTATCTTTAAAAGCTCACTTTTTATTCCATATATAGTCACACAAATTATCCACGGGATAGAATTTTTCTAAGAAAAAAAGTCAGACACCAAGAGCATTGGTTTCCAATCGTTGGTATGTGCTTTAAGAAAATATACATAATTATTAGCTGACTGATATAAGACAGGAAGGCTTCTTTAAGACCCTTCCTTGTTCATCTCTGAGACACTTTGTTCAGGCTGTGGTCTACACTCTACTGGAAAAAGGCCATGGCTCCATGGCCAACCTCCAGCTTGCCGTCTGGTTCCTTGACAGCAAACTTTCAACGTGTGCCAAACTGACCTTCATAAAATGTGATCATGTGAGCTTGTCATTTCTTAACTTAAAAATCAGTCAGTGGCCCTCTTGTATAGGCCTAAGAACACAAACCCTCTGCATGATAATTATGCACCTGTCTCGTCTCTAATCGTGCCCGTACATACATAACGAAACCTCTTTAAAGACTCCTAAAAGGTCCCCACTGCTTTACACTAACCCATGTGCTGTTCTCTTTCTGCCCGTTTTGTTCTGGTTTAAGTCTTATCATTTTTGCAACAAAGTTTAATGCCCAGCTCTTCCAGAAAGCTTCCCTAATGTGTATGTATCCCTCTATGAGGCTTTGCCAGGCCCCTGGGCACACCTCCATCCCAGAACCTTCCTTATCCTACCCTGTTCAGAGCACTTCATCTTTCTCCTAAGTGTAGTTGCTGTTTTACTCCCCAATCCTAGCACTGTAACTGACATATAATATTCATTAACTGTGTTCATTGTGCAATTAAAGGCAACATATTTCTTGATTAAAGGAAAAACAAATTATTGATGTAAAAAAACTAAACTACACAAGTCTCAATTAATTTGATATCATCCTGATGAATTTTTTTTTTTTTTTTGGCTAGATCATGCAGCAGCTGGATGTAAAATCTCAGACCAGGGACTTAACCCCCCAACCACAGCAGTGAAATTAACAATTCTCAACCCCTAGACCACCAGGGAACTGCCTCTCACCCCCACCCCTGGCTGTTTTTTCATCCTGATGCTTTTATCATGGTGCCTGGACTATAATTAAGTCCACAATAACTATTAGTTCATTTATTTTTTCCATCGGCTCAATACATGTTAGTTCTCTATGAAGCACTGTTATAGATGCTAAGAACAGCAGACAGCACCGTTAAACAGTTCCTCATTGAAGATACCATTTGATAGAGGGAGAGAGAAAATAAAAAGTAAAAATAATCAGTTTGTTCAATGGTGATAAACGCAAGGGAGTGAGATGAAATAAGGAGAGTGGCAGTTTTAGAAAGTGGGGTCAGCGGAGAAGAAGATATTTGAGCAAAACTGGAAAAGCAGAAGGGGAGCTGGCGGTGGGGGGGGCGGGGCACGATGCGGCCAGGTTGTGCAAAGACACAGGCTCTGAGTATGAGGCCCCACAAAAGCATGCCACAAACGTCAGCCACGGGGGAGCAGAGAGAGCCGGAGTCCTTAGCAGATCAAGTCCAAGGGAACATCTGGGGAGGGGCTCATATCATATAGGAACTCTGGGACCGTTGTAAGAAATTTGCCTTAACTTTAGAGAGATGGGAAGCATTGCCACAGGGCAGCTACGTGACTTTCATTTGAAAGGAATCACAACACTTACAAGCTTAGAAATGGTGCGATTGGTTCTTACGCCATCAGGGATCTACATTTCATTAGGGCAGCTGTTATCTCTTCATACAGCACAGAGCCAGCTGCTCTACCTTTCTCCACCCTGTCCGGCTACTTTCTTCGTTACCACTTCTAAATTTCCTTGGCTGCTCTTCCTTTTCTCAAGCTCTACATGTTGGGGCGACCCAGGGCTTACTCTGCTCCTCTTCTCACCGCTATTTACACCGGTGGTTATCAACTGGCAGGTGATGTTTCCTACCAGGGGATATGTGGAAATGTCTGAAAATCTTTTGGGTCATTGCAGGTGGACAGGAAGAGGTGCCACTGGCTTTTAATGTCAAGATGCCAGGAATGTTGTTCAATGTCCTTACGGCATAGGACGGTCCCCACAACAGAATTAACGGGCTCAAAAATGGCAATAGTGCTGGGCAGGAGAATGCCTGGGGCTCATTCATATTCCTTTGGTGTTCATACCCTGCTGCCACAACATAAATCCTAGGAGAAAAGGACAATTTCCTCATTTCTATCCCTATCTTTAACTCTCATCTGTGACCTAGACGCCTTGAACTTGTTGCCACATGAACAAGTCTATAGACATCCCAAGCTTAACATATCTAAAATAGGATTTCAGATCCCCCCCCCAAACCTGATCCTTTTCCAGCATTTTCATCTCTGTAAACAGCATCATCGTCATCTGTCCAGTGGCCTAAATCTTAAATCCAGGGGTCATTCCAGACTTGTTATTTCTTTTATAGACAACATCTAAAACATTGTTAAATGCTGAAGGTTCTGCCTTTAAAACACATACACAAATGCATTTATTTGCAGACAGAAACAGACTCACAGACTTTGAGAACAAACTTCTGGTTACCAAAGAGGAGAGGTTGTTTGTGGGGGAGGGCACTTGGGGTTTGGGATTGGCATATGCACCATGAGGTATATGGAATAACTGGCCAATGGGAACCTGCTGTATAGCACAGAGAACTCTACCTAAGATTCTGTGATCATCTGTGGGGAAAGGAATTTGAAAAAGAACAGATGCGTGTACATGTATAACTGAATCACTTTGTTGGGTAGAAATTATCACGACCTTGTAAATCAACTCTAGTTCAATAAAACTTAACAAAAAAATTAAAAAATACATTCTTAATCTGCCAAATTCATATCACCACTGCTGTGAACCCAATCTAAGAGCCCAAGAATCAGGCAGGTTGCCTGTCCTTTTCTCTTTATTCTTGTCCCTCGAGAGTCACTCCTTCCGCACAGCCGCCCCAATATAATTTGGATCACGTCCCTCCCCACCCCACAGCTTCCCGGTGGGGCTTCCCCTGTCTTTCAGCACGACGTCCAACACTGTGCCACAATCTATAAAGCCTTCCCTGCCCTGGCCTCTTCTGGACAGAGCTGAGCCTGCCACCCAGCTGGGCCCAGCTCACTGCCGGCCCCCAGCCACGACGGGTTTCCTGCTACTCCTCGAAACACCACACCCAGGGCCTCTTCGGGGAATGTGGACAGATGGGGATTCTGCTGCCTCAGAATGCCAACCCGCGTTAGCCTCTCACCTCGTCCAGTCCTCTCCTCAAAGATCAGGTCAGGTGCCCCAACCCCCTTCTGAAGAGCAGCCCCCGCCAGTCACCAGGCCAGTTGGTCTCTACCGCCCTCCCCGCCTCACCTCTCCTCTGAGCACCTCACACTTCCTGCGGTCCTGTCAACTGTGTGTTTCCCTCTAACTGGAATGTTAGCTGCAGGAGGCCAAGGGCCAGTGCCCTTTCCTTGGAAATATTTCCAAGAGCGGTAGCAGTCAGATCTTGGCACATTAAGGAACTCAGTGAAGACTGGGTGAATAAATAAATAAATGACAAGGAAGGCGTTGACTTCAACCATTTTTGTTTATACAAGTATGCTATAGATGCCTTAATTAAGCTCGCTTCTTCTTCCCCACCTTCCATAATGTGTACAAAGTGCTTTCGCTGACTAAATTAATGATTAATAGTAACCTTGTTTTCTATTTTAAGCCCTTGAAAAAGAGCAAACTGGAAATGTCATTTATCCATACCAAATCATTTTCCAAATCTCTCCCATGGAGAGAGGTCTGTGTTAAGTTCCATGGAGGATACTGGATATGATTCCATGGCCTTAAATCAATTTTTTTACTACATTTTATTTTACTACATTTTAGCTATCAAATAAGATTAAATTAAAATACAATTAGACTTCAGCGTGGAAAATGGAAAAAAATGTTTTTGATAAGGAAACTGAATTTTCTTAAGATAGACAGTAGTATTTTAATCTTACACCCTCCCCAGAGCAATAGTTCCTTGTGCGCTTGACGCTGAGAATAAGAGTCCCAGCAACAGAACGTTAATTGCAGGCAAGATGAATTGTAGCCTAAATAAAGAGCTCCTGACAAAAAACTTTTTTTTATACTTTTTCACGGAGTGCTTCACAAACTTTGTTTCATTACAACGATGTCATCAAGTGAATTTGGAAGGAAGAGAACAGGAGGGGTGGTCTGTGAGTAGGACAACACTCCATGGATTTTCCAAAGCTAGAAACTTTGAGGAAGCCAATCGAGAGGGACTTCTCTGCCACATTACAGTCGCCATGGCCCAGCACTTGCTGTCACCAGCAGTTCACCCTGGAGGGGGTGAGCTGAGAAAAGTCAGGTCCAGGCAAGTGTGGGAGACTAAATTCAGATGCCAAAGAGCCCCCAGACACTTGATATCTTCCTACACAGGGATGAAAACGATTCAAGCATCAATCCAAGCGAGTGAGGTGACTGAGTTGCTAAGAAAGTGTTTCCTATGTGTCTCATATGATTTCTGATAATTTTTTTTTTTAATTTTTAGGTCCACACCCACGGCATATGGAAGTTCCCAGGCTAGGGTTTGAATCAGAGCTACAGCCCCCAGCCTACACCACAGCTACATCAACGCAGGATCCAAGCCATGTCCGTGACCTACACCACAGCTCACAGCGCCAGATCCTTAATCCACCGAGCGAGGCCAGGGATCAATCCCGCATCCTCATGGATACTAGTCAGGTCCATTACCGCTGAGCCACGACGGGAACTCCCGGATAATTAAATTATTGTCATTGAACTTGCTTCTGAAAACGCTTGTGAGATAAGGAGAGTGTCCCCTAGGCAGTTTTCTAGGAAAACAACTGCCTGAGGAGATCCATGAAATTTTTAACAGGTTAAGTATGACCATTATCAAGAGCATTTGTACCAGAAAGAAAAGAATCAGTTTCACAAATGTTAAATTGGAAGCATGTGAAATATCTCTCCTGTGCACCCAAGTTGCATTATGTTATAGATAATATCAAACTTGATTTAAAATCTAATTCATAAATAAAGTAATCACTGGATCAGAATAAATATTAGTAAAATGCCTAGCATATGCTATAGAATGGGGTTGAAAAAGATGAGGGAAGATGTATTATTTGCCCTTAATGAACTCCAGGTTCGGTTTGCACATATAACCATAAGGTACCATCCCTAACCTTCTCATCAGTCAAGGTTATCACTGCTACCCAAGTGTTTCTCCAACTATTATTTCATTCAGGAAATTAAAATTTTTTTTTGTCTTTTTAGGGCCACACTGCGGCATGTGGCGGTTCCCATGCTAGGGGTTGAATTGGAGCTGCAGCTGCCAGCCACAGCCACAGCAATGCAGGATCCAAGCTGCATCTGTGACCTGCACTGCAGCTTACAGCAATGCTGGATCCTTAAGCCACTGAGTAAGGTCGGGGATCCAACCCACATCCTCACAGTCACAATGTCAGGTCCTTAACCCGCTGAGCCACAAGAGGAACTCCAGGAATATTTTGATATCACTTGTGAATGTATCTCACAGGATTGTGACCTTGCTGCTAAATAAGAACAGGCCTTTGCTGAGCAATAATTTCAGAAATAATACTGAACCCAAAGAGTAATCCTAAAAATTATCTGAAACTCAAATAATCTTACTCCATCTCATTTTATCTCAATTTGTCTAAAGGCAGAATGCATGGATGTTTGGATAACTGCATGTCTATTGTGTTTTAGTTAATTAATGAAAAACTATCACTACTTCTTCCCACAACTTTTTGTTTGTTTGTTTGTTTTTTGGCAATGTCTGTGGCATGCAGAAGTTCCTTGGCCAGGGATTAAACCTACGGGAGAGCAGTGACCCAAGTCACTTCAGTGACAATGTTAGATGCTTAACTCACTGAGCCACCTTGGAACTCCAACCCATAACTTTTTGATTATATATTTTATTATCTCTGAAATAAATTTAGACAACCTACTTGTACATGGTAAGTAAGACAACTTGGGATTTGAAAACTCAAATGTTCCTATTGGTTATGGGACAAGTAAGATATTTCAAAGTTTTAACTGATTGTCACTTGAAAAAGTACCTATCCACTATACCCCCACTGGTGCTTTAGGCTTCTTTCATGTGAAACTCGAGTAGTCTTTATTGAACGTTTTATCATGTAATAGGCACTGACTTGGGTTCTGAACATAAAATAGTGAACAAAAACTAAGCCAAACAAAACAAAAATGCAGACATAGTCCTTACCCTCGGGAAGTTTACAGTCAACTTGAGGATTCAAATATTGATCAAAGACCCACATGAATACATAATAAATAGAAAATAGCAAGGTGGTTGGTGAGAAGCAGAGTGAACTGCAGTAAACATCCGTAGTCAGCAAAAGCCTTTCAGAAAATGAGGAATGAGGGGACAGAAAATAGCAGGGTTCATCTGGTGAAGGAAAAGAGAGGACTATTTAAAGGCACATGATAAAATAATACAGGGTCGTATTCCAAGAGGAGAAATAAAGTCAGTATAACTAGAAATCAGATTGCAAGGGAGAACACAAGAAGACAGAAGATATAAGCAGGGGCCAGGCCATAGACGACCTCAGAGGCCAGCTCCAAGAAGTGCTTTTAGAGCTGAAAATAAAAAATACATGCTTGGGTGTCCATGTTTAGGACATCCTTTTAAATGCAATGTGGAGAAGAGAAGAGAGACATAGTGCGGTTGCAGAGTGACCAATTCACACGTTACTATGAACTAGGAGAAATAATGAGACTCGGCCGTGGGCATTGAAGATGGGAGAAATAAGACATTGGAAGGAACTATAGAAAGTAAAATTTTGAGGATTTAGTGGTGGATTTGATGGTACGTGGTTAAAGGTAGAGAAATCTTACAGACCGCCATTAGATTTCTTTTTTTTTTTTTTTTGCCTTTTGTCATTTTATGGCCGCACCCGCGGCATGTGGAGGTTCTCAGACTAGGGGTCCAATCAGAGCTGTGGCCACTGGCCTGCGCCGCAGCCACAGCAACGCAGGATCCGAGCCGCGTCTGTGACCTACACCACAGCTCACGGCAACGCCTGATCATTAACCCACTGAGCAAGGGCAGGGATCGAACCCGCAACCTCATGGTTCCTAGTCGGATTTGTTAACCACTGCGCCACGACGGGAACTCCCGCCATTAGATTTCTATCCAGAATACTTTTGTTTGCATCACTCACTAAGATCATGAGTTCAGGGTTACACATGTCAATTTGGAGATACTGTCAAGAAAGACAGAGTAGAAATCAAAGTAGGTGGTTGGGTATATGGTTCTGCATATCAAAGAAGAATAGGAAATTGCAGATAGAGAGGAATCCATCAACAAAATGCCAATTAAAGCCATACAGTGAGCAGAACTAACCGACTGTATCTCAGCCTTGAGGATATTTGATCTCTTAACGGTCAGGAAAGATTGTGACTTAAAAAGCAGCAAAGCAAGAGCAGCCAGTGTTGAAAGAGAAGATCCAGGCCAGAATTAAAAGCCTGGCTGAAGATGAGGGTAGAGAATGTGTCTTAGATCAGGCCACCATAACAAAATATTATGGACCCAGTGGCTCAACAATTTTAAATTTATTTTCTCATGGTTTGGAAGCAGGTCCAATGCCAGAATTCCAGAAAGACTGGTTTCTAGGTTCTCTTCTTTGCTTGCAGACAACAACCTTTTTGATAATAGTCTCCTAGGGTGGAGAGAGTGACTTCTGTCTCTCTTTTCATCTCCACGGAGGGCCCATGACCTCACTTACCCGTAATTACCTCCCACATTCTCCATCTGCAAATACCATCACATTGGGGATTCAGCCTTAAACACAGGAACTGGGAGAGGGGCACAGTTCAGTCCCTAGCAGAGTATTTCAATGAGAAAGCCTCAGTATGATTTAATAATGCTGATGAGAGATAAAGTTAAGTAAGATCTAACCACGCAGAGGTCAATGATGACCTTGCTAAGAGGAGTCTCACGGGAGTAGGTGGGCGGGCTTACAGGACATGGGGACAGCAAGCATATAAAACCCTGTAAAAGCTGGTCAGTGAAGGAGGGGCGAGAGGGAGGACGGTTTGACAACGAATGTCTCCTGAATTTGTAGAATAGCTTAGAGGTGACTCGGGAAGGTACTGGTGTTTTGAAACTCTGAAGATCTGGTTTTCTTTGAAAAACTTTGGAAGAAACTTAGCCTTTTGAGGCCCATCAATTTCGGGAACCAGTTAAACCTACCAAATTATGTTGGCCCTCTGTGTTGCATCAGGAATCAAGGGGCCACATGGAGATAACTGAAAATGAAAAGTGCAGGACCGTTAGGACCTGCTTAAAGTCTCATAGCTGGAAAGTAGTGGTCCTGAAATTCAAACACTTCCCCCCTGATTTCTGGTTATACAAACACAGTTACCACTCTGGTAAACTCGCCTGCCTTGCCCCTCCATCACTCTGTCAGCCACTCTGACCTAGTTTAGCACACTGAGTACTCCACTGCCTAGGACCTTTGCACTTGCTGTTTCTTCAAATGCTCTGCCACTGAGTGTCCAGCTGGTGTACTCCTTCACTTCCTAAAAATTTTCAGTTAAAGGTCTTCTTGTCATGGAGACCCTCTCTGACTAAAGTTGCAAAGGTCTTTATTCTCATTCATTCCTACTTGACTTTCTCCACAACACTGGTCACTCTGTGATATATTATGCCATTTACTTTTTTGTTATAACTTATTGTCTGTACGCACACAACAACTAGAAAATAAGCTTTATAAAAGCAGAATGTTTTTATAACTTTTTACCCCACTGTATCACGAGGGCTTTGACCTATGCCTCATACAGAACAGGTACTCGAGAACCACTTTTTAAATAAATGAGTGAATGAAAGAAAAATATCCTTAAAATATGCACAACAAGGTTTTGCTTAGGTATTACTTCCAATGTCTATCAATTTGACCGATGCTCGAAAAAAATTAAAAGCAAATAAAAGCAATTCTAACAGGGGTCCAAACAACAAGGCACAAACAGTCATCTGTATTATGGACTGGCTTAATTCAGTGAATAAACTTGGAACATGAAATCTTAATTTATGGGGATCTTCATGGACCCCAGATGGACTTCCAGAGTCAATATATTATGAATAAATGTCTAAATTAAGCAATATGCTTTTAGCATGTTAAGCAGAGGAATCCATCAAAAATCCTGCCACAAGAATATTTTTGAATATATTTCATTGTGCCAGATGCCCTTCCACCCCCAGCACCCCTCAAATACTGACCCACTGACCTGATAAGAATCAGATGTGCCTACTATAGAGAGCCAGTCCCGCATAATTTCACTTATGTATGAAATAAAATATTTTCTGGTGAAACTGATATAGTCTTTATTTATTTAAAAAATTCTATGGGTGATTTTTAGTATTAAGCAAAATATTTAACAAACATTTCATTGCTTTATTGGATTACTTTACTCTAATTGGTCTTTATTTACCTACAGTTGGTAATATCCTAATTCATGTATAATTAGCCCATTTGATACATAAATAAACTGAGGTAAGTTACCTGCAGTCAGTAACACCCTCATTCGTGTATAATTAGCCCATTTTAAGTAAACTGAGGTAAGGAGCAATTCAATTTCTTGTCGAAGATCACACAGCAACAGAAAAACCAATATGCTATATTGGATATTATTTTTAAAGAAGTTTCTTATAAACTGAAATCCCGTAACTTGTTTAGTATTTGGTGTACTTATGAAACCTGAATTAGTCGATGTGGTTATTTTGAAATTTGGGAGACATCTGGGATTAGACTGAAAATTAGAAACACGGCATCTCTCTCACTGTAAAATGTGGGACTAGGATAATTTAAATAGTTTTCATTTGGAGGATCATTTATTTCCCCTAGGCTTTTCTGAATTCGCAGTTATTATTATCAACACAATGAAGATGAAGATAGCAAGCCCTAGAGTCTTGGTCAGAATGGAATATTAAGTGAGTGGTTTTCATAGAATTAGGATTCCTGACGCTATGGATTTGGCTACTCTGAGCACTCCAGCTTGACACTCTTCGTAAGTACATGTGCCATAAGCCTCACTGCCTCTCCTGCATGATGCTAGGACTTCTATCTTACACTGGGCTTGGCATCATCATGTTTTTAAAGAAAGAAATAGAACAAATATAGTTTCTGGTAGTTTACACCTGTGTTTTCCCAGAGCAATGTACTTGAATGTTGACCCCGGTTGGGCCCACAGAGGTTGTGACTCAGATGTGTGATCTAACAAGTACTGCATGGCCCTGTGAAGCATCGCACGGAAGGAGGAAGGGGATCTGCACAGCCTGCTGTTACCAGAGCACCCAAACCACCCCAGGTCCTGGGAGACCAGGCAGAGCCTCATCCTTCCGAGGAAGCATGTGGAAAGCCTGCTGCTACGGTCAGGAATCCTGTTAGGAGGCAGCATTTTCAGGACCATCTGTGTCCATAGGTTTCAAGATCTTCCTGTGCTAAGAGTTTTCTAGAAAGGTTTCTGGAAATGATCAGCAAAGCTCAGGAAAAGAAGAATCTGCAGAGTGTGGATTATGTCTGAATTGCCATCTTGCAAACAATGCTATGTGCTTTTTACTTTGTTTTAGGTTACTGATATCTTCCATCCTTTCCTGGTGAGAACAAACATGCATAAATGAATAAAATTACCTGTTCTCTGTAAGTTAATTAAGGACATAGCGAACACATAAAAGAAAGATCTAACAAAAATGGTTACATATTAGTAAACAAACTGATACTTGAATATAATTTACCTACTTGCCTACCTCCTGTAGTCTTTCTTTCACCATGGCATGACTGTTGATGGAAATAAAGCAAGTAACTGACCAATTACTACCTGAATTGGTAACGTAGTTTAATCCAAGCCTGTATGGATTAACCAGAGAGCCCATCCTAAGAAAGTCTACTTTTTCTTTCTTTCCCACCCCCCATTTTTGGCCATACCGATGGCATGCAGAAGTTCCCAGGCCAGGGATTGAACCCATGCCACAGCAGTGACCTGAGCCACAGCAGTGACAACATGAGATCCTTAACCCACTGAGCCACAAGGGAACTCTGGAAGTTTACTTTTTCTAGGGATCAATTATATCTTCTTCAGAATTAGTATATAGGCTGAGCAGATTATTTTTATGTGCCCTTCTAGTCCAAATATTATGAAATTATGTAACTTCGAGAGCAAAAACAAAGAAATTAAATTGCTTAAATAAGGTAGTGGTGTAAAATATTTTCAGTAAATACATTTTTAAGATTATTATTCCAAAGGTTCAAGATACAAACAAAAAAAGACAGAAAACACAATCTGATTACTTGCTAAGTAATTAACATTAACAAATTCACCATAACCTGCAATTTTTTTATAAAAGAGATACTATGACTTTGATCTTAATGAGGAAACAAAAAGTAAGTATAATCTTTGACACAACTGGGAAAATTCTTCTTCTATACCTTTAAATTGTATATCAATAACAGTACGAGTGGTAACCGGGCAAATGAAATTCTATTAAATGTCATGTTATTGCCCAATTCCATTAGACCACCTGAGATATTTAAAATAAGCCTGAGGCAGAGAAGGAGCAAAATTAAGTCATTCATCTTTTGACTAATTTGTTCGTGAAACAGACGGACTCATGCAGGACTCCTTTCAGATAAAATGCACCAAATGCTTTCCTGATGTGTCCAAAGTTATTTTAACTACATATTTCTGATTAATAATTAACTGTCAAAATCATGATATTTTACTTAAAAGGACCCCACTGAGGAAGAATCTTATGTTAGAAATTTGTACATTTTCAAAATGATTTCCACAATGCCTATGATGGATCACAGAATAGCACCTTTTTAATCAGAGCTACACATGTCAGCTCTGTTTAATTCCCACTAGCAGAGTCTGGTTCACTTTCCCGTGGAATCTCTAACCCTGTTTATGACCACATAGATCTCTGGAATTCCAACTGTAGAAATAAATACCTGCGTACATAAAATTTAGGTTGAGAAAGCACCATAACCTGGGTTTTGCTCTATTCTTGCCAGTTTGTTGCTGTTGAGTGTACATCCTATTGAAAAGGAGAAGTGAGTATAACCACGAAAAGAAATCACTTCACACTGGCTAAGACAGTTATTATGAAAACAGATAAAAACATAAAATAGCAATGTTGGTAGAGATGTGAAGAAATCGGCACACTGTACATTGCTGAGGGGAATGCAAAACGGTGCAGCAGCTAGGAGGATAGTATGATGGGTCCTCAAAAAAATAAGCAGAATTAACAAATTACCCATAATTTCAGTTCTGGACTCAAACAGTTTTTTTTTTTTTTTGTCTCTTCTTTTTTTTTTTTAAAGAGTCACGCACAGGGCATATGGAGGGGTCCCAGGCTAGGGGTCAAATGAGAGCTGTAGACGCTGGTCTACACCACAGTAACACCAAATCCAAACTGCATCTGCAACCTACACGGTAGCTCATTTAACCCGCTCAGATCCTTAAGAACCCACTGAGCAAGGCCAGGGATTGAACCTGCGTCCTCATGTATACTAGTCAGATTCATTTCTGCTGAGCCATTATGGGAACTCCTCAGATACTTATACACTCATGTTTATAGCAACATTCTACATAATAGCCAAATGATGGAGGCAACCCAAATATCCATTGACAAATAATTAAAGAAAATGAGTTACATATATACCATGGAAAGTCATTCAGCTCTAAAAAAGAAATACATTTGAAGACAGGCTACGACATAGATGAACTTTGAGAACATTATGCTAAGCGACATAAGCCAGTCATTAAAGAACTTTTTTATAATGTTTCTAGAGTAGTTCAAGTCATAGAGTCAGAAAGAGGAATGGGGTTACCCAGGGAGTGGGGTCCGGAGGAATGGGAAGGTACTGTTCAGTGGACACAGAGTTTCTAGTTGGCGAAGATGGAAAAATTCTGGAGGTGGATGGTACCGATGATTGCAGAGCATATGAATGTGCTTTTCAAAATGGCTAAAATGGTACATTTTGTTAAGTATATCCTATTATGCTTTTTAAAGGGAGATTTATGGCCAGGAAAATGTAAAGTGCTAAAAAAAAAAAAAACAGGCAAAAACCCTGCAACATAGTCTGTTTCTGGCACATACCACATTTCACTGTCTCAAAAATCTAAACATTACAGGTCTTTCAGATTCTTTAAAAAAAAATTTTTAAGCAGAGAAACATTTCTCTCCTCGTAGTAACAGGGCATTTTTGTTCCATCCAAACTTGGTGGACACCCTCTCTGCCAAGTCACTTAACAATGCACAACTGAAACATCCTCTTCATTAGGGGCATGTGGATGGATATCTCTGGCTATGCCAGAGACTGTCTGCTCTAGATTAGCCTCTGCATAGAGAGCTACTGCCCTCTTCTTAAAATTTATCTTCTGATTTGAAGAGTAGATAATTTTACCTGGTTAACTTTGGAAATATATCGAATTTCTCTTTAATTTATAGTTCGAAGAACTGAAAAGAAAAATATTGCAAGGCAGAAAATCCTTTCCCTGTGTAGGCATATTTTATTGCCTGCAAGATGAAAAGGAACAACTGTTTTCTTCCAGCACACCTGACTTTTCTTCATATTATGAACCACTAAATCTAGATAAATAAGCTTGGCTTTATCCCTTGCCCACCAGATATAAACTATGCTTTTAATTTCCTCTATTCCTTCTTCATTTTTGATATAAATGTTCAATAGGGGTTTAATCCTTTTCCCAAGCTCCACTTTTATCATGTTTCTAATTACCTAGCCTAATTGCTCAGAACCTTTAAGAGCTTGTGAAGTTTTTTAAATGGTTTTCTTTAATTATGATTCTTTAGTGAAGAAAATGTTGCTAAACAAAAGTTACTATTCAACACTTAATATTCATGTTACAAAGAAAACAAATCTTTGCTTTAAAAAATAGCCTAAGAAAACTGATGTTTCTAATGGTCTTTTACAGGCTGCCTGACACTATGAAAGACTCAAGGCCCATGGTGATTAAATTGCTCTGATGAGACTATTCATATAACCTATAAATACTTAAATTTTATCTTCTGAATGCACATACTCTAGCCTGTTCCTTTTGTTTCCATCCTTTCCACATGCAAAAAATTGTTGAATATTTGAGATAGACATTTTCTGTCCCGTCTAGAAATTTAGACCCTGCTTAAGAGCTTAAAATACAAAGGGAGTGATCCTCCACGGTAGGTATGGTGGAAAAATTCTCAGTAGTTTAAGTTTCTAAATGGATTCAAAATTGCTTTTTTTAAAAAAAGTAATAGACACTTCTATCAAAAAATGATGTTACGTCAAAACATTTTTATAGCTTGTGTTCTTTTTCAAGATTTTAGTGAATAATACTATATATTAAAACTTATTTTTCTTAAAGTATAAACAAAATTGTGTAGATACAACCCAGGTATTAGAATTTGGTGTGCTATGGGATGGCACAAATGGAAGGCGATATTTATTTCTAGAGATTCTAATGACGGTCACTGGAGAGTAAAGAGGAGAAGCAGAGATGCAACTGAGAAGGAAGAAGCACCTGCCAATGCTCCTTTGGGGACCAGCATGTGGGAACGGCAGCCCAAAAGGCAGATGAGAAGAAGATATGAACTTGAGTAGAAAAGCAGAATGAAAGAGGACTAGAATTTGAAAAAGGACTGTCAAGCTGAGGTTGTCTGAGGCAGTACAGGTGGGAATCGAGGCATCTTATGAACAAATCTGGTAAAAGAATATAGTAGAAATGTGAGCTGGATGGGGTGGGCAGCTAGCTAAGATGCAGTTAAGGCGGATTAAACTGTGACGTATCACATGGGCTGAGGACAAGTCAAGGTACCAAGACAGGGTAAGGGAGCCCACCCCGAAGATTACTCTGAAGCAGAAATAACAAATAGCCCCCAGTCATCATGACAAGGATTTGCTGCCTGATCAGGTCTCAGGCTTCTCCAGCAACCAGGAGTATCTGAAGCACGATTCCACCCTGCAAAGGCAGTGGGGCAATTTTCTCTTTTGCCTTCCAGGGAATTAGTCCTCATGGTGAATTAGGTCTTGAGGTTAGGCATAAGCCTTGTCCCCCAAGGACTGCTCCCGGGATCTGACATCTCCCTGGCTTTGCGTTGGGCAGGTCCTGGCTCAGTGTAATGCACAGCATGATCACGCACAGTGCGCGCCCTTCAGCATCCCTTCCACAGTCCTAGCCCTGATCTAGGCCTGCACAGCCTGCAGCGTGGAGGGAATCCTCTTGGCCCACGTCATTCTGAGGCGGACCAGCATTGGCCAGCTAGCTCTACCAGAACTGAAGCATCAGCTGCTGCAGGTGCTGACCATCAACACCCCCTGAAAGGAGCTCAGCGTGGAGGTCTGGAGGGAGGTGCTCTGTGCTCTGGGAAAAACTGGCAGAACCCGTTTTCAGATAGATATTTTCAGGAGATTTTATGAGCCTGATTTTTGCATCTCTTCATATCTAGAAAAGCACTAAAATCCTTCAATGACTTCTGCCTGTGACCAGCAGCAACCTTCTGCAAAATGCGTGGTTGATCGCGTGTACCTCCCCCTTTACCGAAAATCACAAATATACTGACATTGCCCCCACCTCTCCCAAGCAGTTTCTCAGAGCTATCCGAAATGCTGTGTCCCAGACTTGTCCGAGTCATCTTGCCTCAAATCAAACAAAACTCACAGTTCTCACACTGTGTATTCTCAGTCAACAGCAACCTTAAGTCCCCATTTGGACTTGCTGCCCGAATGGCTCCCAGGTGACTTGTTTTTATCTTTTTAGGGCCGTGCCCACAGCATATGGTGGTTCCGAGACTAGAGTCAAAGCAGAGTTGTAGCAGCTGGCCTGCACCACAGCCACAGCAACGCCAGATCCGAGCCATGTTTGCGACCTACACAACAGCTCACGGCAACACCAGATCCTTAACCCCCTGAGCGAAGCGAGGGATCCAACCTGTGCCTTCATGGATGCTAGTCAGATTCGTTTCCCCTAAGCCACGATGAGAACTCCCCCAGGTGTCTCCTAATAAAATAGCACATGGCCAGCAGCCCAGCCACAGCCCTTTCAGGGCAGAGGCGTTATTGCTTCTGGGGGAACATTCCCCATTGGGTAAGTTAGCCTTCCCCCCACATTTGCTTGGTAGCCTGAACTGAGCACACCCCTCACACTGGCCTTTGGCACCTGGCACACCAAGCCTGTGGACAGAAGACCCGCCCAGGCAAAAAAGTCAAGTTCCTTTGCATTTTGCCTTTAGGAGGAATAAGCACTACAGAGTAAATTCGAGATTAGGATAAGGCATGGGCCTTGGTCCAGAGAGCCCGTTCCTGGGACCCAGCTGCTCCCTATATTTGCCCTGTTCCAGGTGCTGGCCACTCTGAATCCCTGTGCACACACATGGGCAGCACGCACCCCTTCTGCAGGCCCTGGGAACCCCGAACCCCAGCTTCTGAAGCTGGTCCAGGTCCAAACTCCAGACAGGAGGGAGCCCACCCACCAAAAATCAATCTGGGAGAGGCAAATTAGCAGTCATTTCTCCTCTTGTCCCCCAAAGAGCCTTCCCGTGACCCCTTTCCTTCCAACCCTCACCCCCTAAAGGTCCCCAGCTACCCTGACCTGTCTTACAGGCACAGCGCAGAACTTACCTGGTTAGCTGTCAGTCCCTGGGTAGCGAGGACCTTCAGGCCTGTGGAGCTGAGTCTGGGCTCCAAACAGCAGCACAGCCTGCAGGATTCTGGGCGAGGTTCTGGCCCTAAGCTCCCGACAAAGCCTCTGAACTTGCTGCCTGATTGGGTCCTGGGCTTCTCCAGCAAGTAGTGCTCACTCCCAGCAGTCGCCTGAACACCTGGCCAGGTGTTTTCTGTCAAGGTAGCCCAGGATCCACCTGCTCTGCCTTAAGGATGATTATGCTAAGGGTTTGGAGCTGGGCAGAAGCCTTGTTTCTCTCAACATTCTTCTGCTGTGAGCAGGCCTCTCCAGGCCCCACCGCCCTGTTCCAAGTCTCTGGCTGCCCTGGGATGGGCACTGAGCACCTTTAGAGCAGGTCGTGGCCGCTGTGACTCTCCGCGATTGTGGAACCAGAGCCCAGCCCCAACCACCTGCGCAGCTACCAGGGGGAAGGCACCCACGGCAGAAAATCACCCTGACGCAGCAGCGGCAAACCGGCCACAGTCAGTCCCCACTTGCATGTGCTGCCTGACCTGGTCCTGCACTTTCCAGCAGCCAGGGCTCCGAGTCTCTCACTGGAAGAAACCCTCGTCAGCCTGAATGGCCTGCCCTGGCAAGGAAGTCGAGTAAACTTGCCTTTTGTTTTCAGGGGGGATATTCCCCATGGAGAAGGTTAGAGTTTGCAATTACGCAAGCTTTTTTGCGCTCCAGGAGCCGGTCCCGTGACCTGACATCTCCAGCTCCCTGGAGGAGCTGACCCGGGCCCGATGCGCTTGCGCAGTACACACCGCCTCCGCGGACCTGTGGACAATTCCACCTTCAAACTTTCGGGGCTCAGGCCGTGCGTCAAACGCCTGCACAGCCTCCAGCGCGAGAGAGCCCGCCCTGTCGAGCAGCACTCTGAGATGGCAGTGGCACGTGCCCCCAGTCCTCATTTGGACCTGCTGCTTCTGATCGGATCCCGGGCCTCAGTAAATACGGCTTCCAGGTGTTTCTTAATGGAAAGTATCCCCTTCAACCAGTCAAGTAACCTTGAGTTTTGCCTTTACGGGGGTATATTCCCCCTTGGTTAGTTTAGGCCTGCATCAGGCATACCTTCTTGAACCCCTAAGGCCCTTTTCTGTGACCAGAGTTCACCCAGCTTCCGCCCCATTCCAGGGCGCGGGCTCCACACAGCTGAGCCGCTGTGCTCCCGGCACATGCGCATTAGGCATCCCTTCCCCGCTCACCGGGTGGCCCACGCCCTCCCAGCCTGTGGAGCTAGCCAAGCCCCCAACACCGCAGAGCCTCCACCACTGGAGGGCGCCCACCCTCCCAAAGCGCCTGAGGCTGCAGGTGCAAATGGACAACCATCAGTCCCGATTGGATTTCCTGCCTGTTAGGGTCCTGGGCTTTTCTCACAAAGAGAGTTTCTGAGTATCTCTTATTGGAAAGTCCATCGGAAACTACTTGCCCTGAAAGGCATCCCTGTGCCTCCTGGCTGCAGACACAACTCCATGGATGCATAATCAGCGTGGCCCCTTTATGCAAAGCAGAAAGCGCAAAGCCCCTCCCTCAGCGTGCCCTCCTCTCCAAAGCAGTTGGACAAGGACTCTTCCAGAGCCCACCGGGGTCCCTGCCCTGGTGTCTCTGTGCAGTGCCCACCCAGTGTCCAGCCTGGGCAGTGAAGTATTCCCGCCTCAGGCACCGCTCCTAAGGGTTGGCTATCAATAGGATCAAAAGAAAGAAAAGTTTCTTTCTTCTGCCCTTTGTTTATCCTGAAATACATATTGAACACTTGACCTGTTCCAGGATTCACCTCTGATGATACTGCAGACATCACTCAGATAAAAGCCCACTTTAAAGACAAGAATGGGAGTCAGACTGAAGCTGGGAAGAACGGGCGATCAGACAGAACTAGCTTGTGGCGCCATCCCTCAGGAAATCTACATGCACTTCCACATATAAATAAATGCCTTTCTAGAAAAAAAAAACTAAGCTTATCATTTAAAGAATGAAATCTTTTTAACTTAAAAAAATTGATATAATTTTTAAAACATGGGCAGTCAGCATCCCTACGGACTAAACGTGATCTAACTTCTTCTTGGTAGCTAGGAGTACTTTTATTAACATGTTAATATAAAAGATGTGGAGGATGTTGGTTAATATAAAAGATGTGGAGGATGTTGGTTAACATAAAAGATGTGGAGGATGTTGGTCCTAACCCTGCCTCTGGTACTGTTTAGCCACGTGAATATAAACACCACACTTAGCCTTCTTAGATCTCAGTAGATGACCTGTAAATTCTAGTCCAGCTCTCTAGTTCTCCGTTTATAATCTCTGTTGGTCTAATTTCTAGATGAGAATTAACATTGATCCAGCCCCTACCATGTGACAGGCACTGTTCTTAGCAGTTTATAGGTAGTAACAGATTGAATCCCCTTGAAAGCCCTACAAAAGGGCCACTTTTATTATTCCAGTTTTACAGTTGAGGGAATTCATGGAAAAGGGGTTATCTGACAGCCTCAAACCGACAAAGATTTGCAGGCAATGTCTCCCCAGAGTCATTGCTCTTATTCAAGATGCCTCTCAGATTTCTTAGGCAGTGAGAGTGTTATTCAAAAGTCAGCTCAAGTGGAAACCCAAGACGTAAATCAAGTCAAGGCAGGGATGCTTCAGTAGAGAAAGAAATATTGGGGTGGATGAGGCAGAATCCACCCCACTTGGTCCTCTCCCCTCGCTTTCCAAACTCTTCCATTCTAAGGAGAAGAGATTACAAATTCCTTGCAAACTCAAAATGCATAATCTCTGATTCTTTTCAAGTTCTAATATTTTGACTCTATAACTTCAGAGAGCACAGGTGTTCACCTTTGTTTAAAACATACCTACTGCCTTTTATGTAACTACTCAGAAAGCACAAAAATAAATCTCGTTGTACAGAAAAAGATATTTTTTCAGATACTCCTTGTGAGCACGAAAGATGAATATTTCCCTGTAGTTGTGCTTGCTACATGGCAATTACTTTCTCAGCAGTATTTTAATTAGTCAGCTCCTGTAGTCTAGGACTCTTTGATGCTAGGTAATGAGATTAAGAATAGATTCCTATCAACCTTCCCAAAGTTAAAACAGGCAAGTGTTCTAATCTGTATTGCCTATACATGGCATGAAAAAAGCTCTTCAGGTATCCAGGGCTAAGTGGGGACCATTTGTTTTCAGCACACCAGAATATCCAGTGCTTACATGAGAAACACCCAGGAGAAAGGCATAGCAATATTCTCCTACACACCTAGAATGGATTGGTTTCTTCACGTTTGGTACATAAAGGGCTTTGTCTGTAGGAGTAATCCAGCCCTCACTGTAGCCTGATGGATTGGAGCCTCTAAGAAACGAGTGGCCTGTAGAGGAGAAGGCACTAGACACACGGCAGAGTGTGTTGATAAATATCTACCATAAAAAGCAAATCTAAAGAATTTCTCTTCTGGAGGGGGTTCATAATTTTCTAAAGAAAAGGATGTTGTGCATGGCGAGAAAATAAGGAACCACAGAAACAGTATCTAAAAACAAAAGCTGTCCTGTGTAGTGTATATCGTTAATATACAAAGACACATGGAAATGTTCAAGTCCACATCTACCCTGTAGATAGTTTTTCTGCCTCGTACAGCTTAGGGGTATTCATGTCCTTTTTCGTGTCTCCGGAAACCTGTGTTTGGCCTGCGACATGCTGCCCTGTGTCTCCAGAGAACTTCCTAATCATCCCATCAGAAGCCCAGTGCAGCTGCCTCCTCCTGTGGCCCCTCTGAGGAAAGACCCCCTCCAGCCACCCCACCGAGGAAACTGACCTCCTTCCTCCACTCTGGATTATGTCTTATGCTCACTTGGAGTAGAAGCATTATGAATGTAAATTTTAAAGCTTTTCCCTTTTCATTTACCAAAACGTGGGTCATAGGCATTTGTGTCGATGGCTATGTCAGCTGTATCTAGGCCATCATGGCATCTCCAGATATAACAATTACAGAGAAGAAGTATTTGTTCAAGATCATATTCATTGACATGTGTGTATATATATATTTGTTCAAGATTGTATGTATTGGCATATATATACATACACACACACAATTTATAAAAATGCATTCATTCCAGGATGATTGGTCCCAGGCATTACTCCTCCCACACAACCCTGTGGGGTACTGTCCTATGCCTTCCCCACACCTTCATACACCCTTCTTAGCCATCCTCAGCACCCCCTTTTGAGCCTGATGGGTGCCTCTGCCGGGACACGGAGGCAGCAATTTAGTGGATGTGAAGGAAACAATCTACTATTCGGAAGACAGGATCATATGGTTAGTGTTACCTGGTTGGAAGGAATATGTGCTTTCTATTCATGCATTGTCTCCTTTTTCCTGTTCCTTCGTATTACATCTGATCGCACCATCTATTGAAGGCACTATCAATGAGTAATTAGTGAGAAGGTATCTTACGGTACCTTTTAAAGATGTTCATCTGCTGGAGTTGATGCTTTTAATCTCCTAAATGCAACTGTGGGTTACTCTAAGGAATCTAAGAGGGAGAATTAATGTTAGCATTTCTTAATTCATATGATCTCAAAACGTTTCCTCACTCAACCTAACCCAATTTTTCTTGTTTTCTTACAAGGGTTTAAAGGTGTGCACGAATCTAGAAATTGAAAAAAAAATGAAAAATTTCATTCAATAGATGTGTTGCAGATTGAATTTCATTAACTCATATATATCAAAGTGCAGTCCTTTGAAACTAAAACCATGTCAAAAATTTTATGTTATAAATAACAGAAATGATTGCCAAAGATACTCTAATATACAAATAAATCACTTATCAATTTTAACCTTATGTAATTTCTTCATCAGATTTTGAGATTTTAGTTTCCTGTTTTTCAGGAGCCAAGTGTCAATACAGTGTGCTAAATATTTATAATTGTACCTCTGCTGCCATCTAGGCATTAAGGGGAAGCATTGCGTGCAGACTTCTCACTATTAGATGAATTGATGCATGAAAAAGAAATGATGCATAAGAGAATTATTTGGCAATATCTGGTCGCCTTCTTTTTAACATACTCTCCCAAAAATTTTAAGGAAACTTACAAATACATTAATTTAATTGTTACATAGTATAATAATACTCAACCTTACTTTGTTAAACTTTTAATGGAAGAGCAAAAGGAAGGGAAATCTATAGGTAACATGAAGAAGGAACCCCTTTCAAGAAGTTTTAAGTAATATAAGCAACCCTGTAAATTAACATATGGTTAAGGTCATAGCGCGTGTATTTACTCTTTTAGCATCGATCTCTGTAATTAAAATTAACTTACAATTCTTAATTGTTCTTTTATAACATACCTGCCCTCAGCCATGAAATATTCATGAATTTCATGGGGAAGCTTCCAGCAATGCTATTTCCTGTCAGGCTCCGGAGAGAGTCAGCATCAGGGTCAAATCCTGCTCCTGACACTTCCAGGCTACGTGCCCTTCGGCAAGTTGTCCAACCTCCCTGCTGTCATCTTATCTGTAACAGGGAGATTGGTCTTAAGCTTTAAATCCAGTGACATCATAACTGCCCGGAACACAATGATCGGGACATTTTACCTAACGGATCAGATACCATCTCTCTCAACACTCCAGGCAGAAGTTTCCCTGAATTCCCCACTGGGGTGGCCCTCCTTCTCTACCCAACCAAGATGATGTGTCTGTCTCATGCTCACAGTGCACCATTTTCACCATATTCTCTTTCTGATTAGAAACTTAACTCACACCGAACTAACAAAGTCCAGACTCTGCAGAAATCAAAACAGATAAACATAGTGGTTCATTTCCTCACACTTCTACCCTCCATCATCCTAGGGAGCGGTCCGCTCTCAAGGAACCACACACACTGCTCTTTTTCTATTCCATACACCTGCTGCTATAGGCGTTCTTATTTTTCCGCAAGTGAGATTATTCTGGCATCCTATTGTGCCCCGACGAGGAACTCCAGCTCCCTGATCTGAGTTCCGCCCAGCCTGGTACCGATCCCAGCATGTTTTCACGGCTGAGAATTATATCTGATTTGACAAACATTGAAAAATAATGCAAAATATTGCTGGAGATTTCTTAGAGAAATGAAGTTCTCCCTAAAACACCACTCCTCACTCCAAGTGCCCTGTCTCTCCTCTCTGCCAAGCAGATTCTCAAGGGACCCCACTGCCTGCCATTTCTTTCCATCCTTAGAGCAGTTTAGCTCTCTCTTGGCTTATCTTATAAATAGAAGATTCGTGTGGATTCTCTTCAAAATGCCTGGAGGGCTTGAGGGGTCGAGGGTGGGAAACTGTAAGTAATTTGGGGGGCCTGCTTTTCATTACATTGCTTTTCAACAAACTTTTCACTTACAAATATTCCCTGGCTATTGTCACAACCAAGGTGTCAGCAAGAAAAATATGGCCGACTCAAAGGGTTTAACTGAGGAACTTTGTAAAGAAAGGAATCTTTACAGAAGTCTGGAGAGGATTGAGGAAACCTACTAGGAATAGTTCACACATCTAGGAAATAGCAACATAGGAAGCCAGTAGCTACCTTAGGCTGTGTGGCCAGGGGAGGCAGCAGTGTCAGAGATGCCCGGAGAATGCTTCCGGGAAGTTCCATCTTCCATCTTCATCTTAGAGCTTAGCCAGTGCCCAGGGCTGAGGTAGAAGCCAGGAGTGAATAAATCCCTGGGGCTTTTTCTTATTCTACTTTCCCTTAAGCAAAACCTACCCGGACAGTGGCGCACAGGATAGGCAGAGAAAGAGGTGGATAAAAGAAGGCAGGAGTTCCCACTGTGGTGCAGCTGGTTAAGGACCCAGCATTATCTCTGTGGCAGCATGGGTTCAATCCCTAGCCTGATGTAGTGGGTTAAGGATCCAGTGTTGCCACAGCTGTGGTGTAAGTCGCAGCTGCAGCTCAGATTCAATCTCTGGCCCAGGAACTTCATATGCCAAGGGTGCAGCTGAAAAAGAAGAAGAAGGGGGTGGGGCAGGAAAAGGAAAAAATAAAAAGAGGGAATGAGGCTGAAAATAAAGATTACACCTCACAGACTTCCTATTTGCCTTCAACACATGGGGTACATGTAGAATTTCTTCTCAGCAATTGGTTCTCCTAAGGCCTGAATAAAGATGATAAATCTGCTAAAATGCACCAATCAGAAAAACTTCATGGCCTTAATCATGACTGTGGCACAAATTGCAGTTACACTGAGATTCCACTAAATTTAAACAAGGTACTACCTGTAATCTTGATGGAGTAAACAAACAGAGTAAAATACAAACTATAAGATGACAATCAGGAGTTCCCACTGTGGTGCAGTGGGTTAAGAATCAGATGCAAGGGCTCAGGTTGCTTAGGAGGTTTGGGTTCAATCCTCAGCCTGGTGCAGGCAGTTAAAGAAGCTGGCATTGCCCCAGCTGTGGCATTGGTCACAGCTGTGGCTGGGATTCAGTCCCTGGCCCAGGAACTTCCATATGCTGCAGGCGTGGCCATAAAAATAGTAAAATAGAGGACAAACAAGTATCCCTCACCTTAATCACTGGAACTCCTGTCTTGCCTAAATTCCCACCATCACAGCATCCATAGCCCTAAAATATTACATAATGGGTGTGGGCAGTGTGATACGATGGCTAATATATTAAAGTCAAATTATGTTTCATGCACCTTACAAGTTGACCAGACACAATCAGACTCCGTGAACCTACCTACCTAGCCCTCCATTAAAGACAGTTAATTCAGCTCGATGTAAAGTGAACAGTACTTTCAAGGATTGAAACCCATTACACAGGACTAGTTAAAAAGAAGCAGTGACTATCCCCACGAATTCTCCATAACATAGCCCAATTCAACCCATTCTTTAATGTGGAAAGAACACTGACCCACAGTGGATAACTATAATCTTAAGGCTGTGGTCCCACCCATCGAGGTCCCCAAATGGTCTAAGAGGAGGCCACCACTCTCCTCGGCCCCTTGCATACCTGGGTAGCCCTTTGGTTTAACCAGCGAGCAGCAATGAGAATTCATACATTTTGCCTACGATACCACCACCATAGTCGTGGGAAAGCTACTGCCTTATATTCCTGATCCAGTATGATCCCGGGAAAGGACAAACACATCGTCCAGCATAATGAGCCAAGTTTCAGGTAACTGTCTTAGGATGGACCCCCTGGCCAAGAGCCAGCCTCATCTACACACTGTTACTGACCTCGGGATCGTTGTCAATGATCTCTGTCTGGTCTGGCCAATAGCATCAACACAATTCCTTGTCCAAGGTTGTCCACTTTGGGGTAAATAATGCTGGGACTATCTTGTCTTATAGATACTCAAAACATATATGTAATTTATATATGTCATAAAACAAGTCCTCTTTAAGACACTCTTGGAAGTTCCCATTGTGGCTTAGCAATAATGAGCCTGACGAGTATCCATGAGGATATGGGTTCGATCCCTGGCCTTGTTCAGTGGGCTAAGGATCTAGCATTGCCATGAGCTGTGGGGTCGTTTGCAGACGTGGCTCGGATCCTGTGTTGCTGACTGTGGCGTAGGCGAGACACTCTACCGTCTTTGAAGTTCCATGTATTTTCAATAGTGACTCACTTCTCTTCCCAGAACCCACAGGGATGGGCTCCTGAACAGATGTTCAATAAAACCTCCTCCACCTTTACTGGCCTCTGGCTGTGGGCCTCAAAACCACAACAATGACCTATTTAAACAAATTCTTACTCAATTAAATAAAATACAGCACACAGTACTCATTCAGCCAAACATCAGGAAGGAAGAGTAATAGAGTCTGACTTCATGTTTTGATGTTTGAGTGCTGCCATCTTTGAAGCTTCATGCTTCCCTCTTCTTCTTTTGCTGAAAATTGGCAAGCTGATGAGAAATCTTGGTGCTCCCTCCTTTGGTACCCATAGAAATTTACAGCTGCAGGCCTACACCACAGCCACAACAATGCAGGATCCAAGCTGTGTCTGTGACCTACACCACAGCTCATGGTAGCTCTGGATCCTTAACCCACTGAGCAAGGCCAGGGATTGAACCTGCATCCTCATGGATCCTAGTCGGATTTGCTAATCGCTGAGCCACAAAGGGTACTCCTCTCATTTCCTTTTGATGCACATGTGGCACCGTTAGTCTTGACAATGAGATCAAATTTGGGTCCAAGCAGGGCCCATTATGCTTCATCAGAGAGAATACAACCATCTTTTTTATCTTACATTTAGAAAGACAGTTTGATATACGAAACAACGTTGACTTTGAAGTTAGGTAAACATGGGCTTTACTTTTGAATCTGCTGCTTCATAGCTCAGAAACCTTTGAGCAAGCGGCTTAGTGTCTCAGACTCAGCTTACAAGACATGAACACATATTTCCAAGATCAAAGACTTTAGAGCTGATGCGAACTGTACACTCACGTAAACAAGGGAGGATTCAAGCTTGAATCGCTCACTTATATGTTGTTCACGTTCATTTGGTGCTTACCTCCTAAATCTGTACATAAAGGTATTTGCCCAAAATAGAGGAAGTAGGAAAGGAAAATAAAGAAGATATTTGCCATTAAAGATTAGAAATTTTATATATATACATTATGTATGTATATAGCATATATGTGCATTATATCAGAATATAATACATATTGTGTTCATTATCAGAGAAAGATCTGTCCTAGCCATTCCATACTTCCTTATTTCTCTGTTTGCTTTTTTTTGTTTGTTTGGTTTTTGTTTGTTTGTTTCAAAGTAAGTGTATTGCTTTCTAGTAGAACCCTTACTGAAATATGTACAGAATAGGAGTTCCCATCATGGCTCAGTGGTTAACAAATCTGACTGGCATCCATGAGGAAGCAGGTTCGATCCCTGTCCTTGTTCAGCGGGTTAAGGATCTGGCATTGCTGTGACCTGTGGTGTAGGTTGCAGAAGCAGCTTGGATCCCACATTGCTGTGGCTGTGGTGTAGGCTAGCAGCCTCAGCTCCGATTCGATGCCTAGTCTGGGAGCTTCCATATGTCACAGGTGTGGCCCTAAAAACAAAGCAAAAAAAGGAAAGACTGCATTTTAATACTTGTATCTTACCTTATTAGCTAAAACTGAGGGTAGCTTAAATCTTTTAAGACTAGATTTTTTAATATATAAAGTAAGGAATACGATAGCACCTACTTAGGGTTGATCTGAGAATTAAATGAAATAAAGTTCCTAAGTGTTCAGAAATGACCAGAGGATAAGAAGAAGAAAGTAAATATAAACTGTCATTCCTACATAGTGTAAGAATGAACTCCCCTGAAGAGCTGTGCAGATTTCCCAGATTTCCTATTACGATACTCTAGTCGAATACGGTGGTTGATCTCCTGCACAAAAGCATCTACTTGCATCATAAATACAAGATGAAAGTTATTTTTTCTCTAGTTTGAATGATAGACAGCGTTTCCAGGCATAGACTGTTTACAGGTAAGATCTGATACCCTTAGGAAAATAATGCCATGGATTATTCAACTTGTAGCATTTACAGATGATAACACATAGAATGGGTGTAGTGGCTTTACAAACTTGCCTACAAAACACATCAACCTGCCTCCCATCAAAAGATGAAGCACACATTTCCTCCTGTTGGATGTGGTCTTAATTGAGGGGCTCGTTTCTAACGAAGAGAAGACAGCAGAAGTGATGGTAGGTCACTTCTGAGATTAGTTTACACAAACACGGCAGCTTCAGTTCTGGGTTCACTCCCTTTCTGCTGGATCACTCACTCTGGGGAAGCCAGGGGCCAGGTCGTGACAAGCCACCTTTGGAGAGGCCTATGTGCGAGGGACTGGTCACTCAAAGATAGCCGGGAAAATACCGAGACCTGAAAAGCACCATGTGAGTGGGACTGAAAGAGAATCCTCTACTCTTTGAGCCTTCAGATGAAACCGTGGCCCCGGCAGACAGCTTTACGACAACCTCACAAGGCATCACATACCTGCGGCACTTGGTTCTGCGGCTCTCTGGTGCCCGACTCATGAAACTGTTAAACAACAATTACCTTTAATTGTTCTAATTTGCTACGATTTATAGATAATTTATTTTGTAGCATTAGATAGCTAATATAGCTGGAGTAGAGGTTGCTGGATTAAGTATGAAAAAACTAGGTATTTGCCCAAAATAGAGGAAGTAGGAAAGGAAAATAAAGAAGATATTTGCCATTAAAGATGAGAAATTTTATATATATACATTATGTATGTATATAGCATATATGTGCATTATATCAGAATATAATACATATTGTGTTCATTATCAGAAAAAGTTATTAGTAAGCAAATGAATTTTAGTGTCCGACTAGATGAAGCATATGGTAAAGTTTGAACCTAGGAGAAAACACAATTACACAAATTGCTGACCCAGCTTGAATTTTACAAATCACAGCGCCTACAGTTTCACAATGTTGGAAATCAGTCGCTCCAATGATGTGGGCGGCAGCAACTTCAGAAATGTGTATTAAGAATAATAGATAGCAAATTACAACTGTGAATTTGGGAACAGTTCCCCATACAATAATAACACTTTTTTGTTCACTCACAGATAGGGGACATTTTCAAGGACTCACTAGTAAAATCTGTATCTGCTCTATTTCTAATGAAAAAAAATGCTCAATACTTGACGGCAAGATATATCCATACGTGAAAGTTCTAGAAACTCTGGAGCATAATGGCCAGAGTGTAAAAATTTAGGTTTTATCAGAACATGTATGGTAACTTGACATCATAAAACTATAAAATGCACCATAAAACTTTAAAAGGAGTAACTTCTAATGAGGAATGGAATTATCAGTTCATAAATTTTATGGTTCTGCAATTAGGTTGTGGTCAACAGAGCAGGGTAAATTTTAAAACTAAGGGCTCGTGACATCTGAAAACATGAAAAATGGAAACTAGTATTATTAGATAATCCCCCTTAACATACAGAGCAAACATAAAATGTCCACATTCAAAAATGGGTTCACCATATTTTCATGTACAGGTTAGTCTATAACCTAGAAAGCTTCATATTTGCTCCTAGCCAGACGTTACTGTAAAACATTGCCATATCCCCATAGTTTAATTTTGTAACCAGAGATTTTAAGAACACACACTCTGGGGACTGCTGGACTTTAGGAGCAAAATCCTGTACACATGGCATTGCAGATTTTGCCGAGCTGATCCTATTCTCCAAGACAAAAACGTCCTGATGAAAATACCTATTAATCTTCATATAGTTACACATGATATTTCAATTCATTATATGAAACTATTTTCTCCATTGTACAATTCTCTATGTGAATTTCATTTTCCAAAATTTAATTTTTGTCAATAATACTTTCAGTTGATATATAATCAAGATGGTTGTTTCTTTTTGGTAAATGTTGCTACTTTTTTAAGGACTTCGTGAAGCCATTGGAAGCCCAAATCAGACTTGTTTATGTTACAAATATGGAAACTTTATATAATGTTATAGGAAGACATACCGAAGGCTCCAGAATACTTAAAATCACACTAGGTATGTTATTTCATTTTTTAAAAAATTGTTTTTCAAAAAGAAATATGACATAAATCTATGAATAAAAATACTTTTTACTTGTCTTCTCAGGGTTCTGATATATCATTGGTTCTGTTAGAATTTTGAACCATAAGTTCAGGGAAAAAAATGCCAAATGATATAAGGAATGGTGGATAGCTAGTGAACAAGAATAACTCAGGTTATCGGGTTGAGTAAGTAGACAAAAAAAGCAATTAATGGATCTAAAGAAGGTTGCAAAATTTTCTCTTCTTCAGACCAGGGTTTGAATTCTGGTTTATCAACTAAAAACCCTTATAATCTTGAGTGTAATTTTAAGATATTATGAACCATAATATCTTCACCTGTAAAATGTGGATATTAATAGCACTCACCTTGAATAATAGTGAGAGTATTACAAAAGATAGTATATTTAAAACATTTAGCATAGAAGCTAGCAATCAGCATACTGCTGGCCATAAATAATACATATACACATATATACACACTATATATGTACATACATTATTTTATTATGAGCATCATTATGGCCATTTATTATGGCCATTGTCATCAATACTACAGATATTAGCATTCATTTTGAATTTATAAGGAAGTGAAGGTGCAGAGCATTTAAGCAATTTGCTTATGCTTCCACAGCTAGGTAGTGGCAGAACTACGATATGATTTTAAGTTTTCCTGACACAAAACTCTTGTGATACCATAACCCTTCCAATCTCTCCTTTTAGAGGCAAAATAGAATCCATCCATTTCTCGGTACTATATAGCCTACCTGGGTTGATAGTGAGGTTGTCAGAATAGATATCAATTACTCAGATAGTTATCTTGTAAGTAGATAAACTTTAAACTCCCCTGAAGATTGACTATAAAATTAAGGTAAGATCTATACAGTATCTATCTCTCTATATACAGATACATAGAATTTTTTTAAAGTCGGATGAATGATATGCAAGATATGCCAATTGTTGCACTTAAAAAATAGACAGTATTATGGCAGCTTAAAAATCCAGAATATATATTTATAATAGTCTTTTTCATCATCTGTCTCACAAGTGTCAAACTTGCTTAAGTGACTGACATGCACAGCTGGTGACAGGCTGCTGTGATCCATCTGCATATACTCTACATGCCAGTTGTTTGACTGGTACTAATCTGAGAAGCCTATGCTCTAAAAATATTCATTTGGTGGCCAATAAGTATTTATTCACTGGCGTCTGTGTGTGTGTGTGTGTGTGTGTGTGTGTATGCATATACGTTTTCAAAATGTCTCATATAAAACAGTGCCATTAGGAGAATGAGAAATATTAAAATTTGAGATTTTATTCTTACTCCTTATAACATATGGTTCTAACTATTGTGAGCACACTTTGCCGATTTGTAATTTTTTTTAATTTGGTTTTATTGGAGTAGAGTTAACTTACAATATTGTATTAGTTGCAGGTATAAAGCAAAGTAAGTCATATGAATGTATCCATTCTTTTTTCCCATATCGGTTATTATAAACTATTGAGTAGATTTTCCTGTGCTGTACAGTAGGTTAATCATCTCTTTTGCTCAGTTGTGCGTATATGTTATTGCCGCCCTCCCAATTCTTCCCTCCCTCCCAAAGGTTTCATCTATGGTAACTATAGGATTGGTTTTGAAACGTGTGAGTTTGTTCCTATTTTATAAATAAGTTCTTTTGTGTAATTTTTATTAGATTTCACATATAAGTGATACCATATGATATTTGTCTTTCTCTGTCTGATATACTTCCTTCAGTATGATAATCTAGATTCATCACTGTTGCTGCGAATGGTATTATTTCATTCTTTTTTATGGGTGAGCAATATTCCACTGTATATATGTACATCTTCTTTATCCATCATTTGTAAAATTGTGATAATAAACTTCTCACTGGATTGTTCAATTCAATGAAGTAACACAAATTATTCACAAAGCAGTGCGTTTCTCACATAGTAAATACACATTAACTCCACCACTATTATTTCTACTACTACTGTTATGACTATAGCCAGTACACAATGCAAGAAAAATCAATGACCTGTGACGGAAAAAATAAAGTTGATTAGAGGCAAATAAAAGAGTTTAGCATACGTAAGATGGAACTAGAAGAAAATAAGGATGTTGTAATCTAAATTGGATAGCCTTTTAAAATTTTTAAAAATTAACCTAGTCATTTAACTGCTGGTACTCTATCCTGCTTTAACAGCAATTCAGACTAGTGTTGATCTTAGTATTCTTTTATATTAAAAATGGGAAACAAGTCAAATATCCCTGAATAAGGCACTTAGTAAATAAGTTCCATAAATTCATATTATTATGTTATTACATAACAAAATAAAACTGTTGGAGTTCCTGCTGTGGGGCAATGGGATCGACGGTGTCTGCTGTGGCAATGACATGGGTTTGATTCCTGGCCCAGCGCAGTGAGTTAAGGATCTGGTGTTGCTGCAGCAGTGGCATAGGTCACAGCACCAGCTCAGATTTGATCCCTGGCCCAGGAACTCTATATGCCATGGGCAGCCAAAAAATAAATATATATGTATGTATGTATGTGTTTGTTTATATACATATATACATAAATCTGTGACAAAATTTTTGTAATAGAAAATTGCTAGGAAGAGTTAATTCTGTTTTTCGTACTGTCAAGACCAGCTTCCCCTATTTAACTTGCATTCAACCCTTGTAATTCAGTAGCACCCTGCCAAAGTGCTGATGCTGGAATTAAGGATGCAATTCCTGGCCACAGGGAGAAACACTCTGAGGTGCACTTCAGGGTATGTGGAGGGCAGAGCTCAGGTTCCCCAGGGCCCAGGCACCAAAACCTCCTGCTCCAATGCCTGGCTGCCCATCCTCCCCAACCCCCCTACTCCCCACAGCTCTCTGCAGCCAGGACTTTCCTTGCCTTCAATGGTACTTGATGCTTGCTGCCCACATCAGGCCCTGGGTACCCTGTGAGGGCGCTCTTGCCCATCATTGCTCTCTCTGACAGTGAGTGTGCAACTACAGACTATGTGTCATTTGTGTATTTTAGATTCTTTATAAGGATTACAAAACTCCTTTTATGATTAGATCACAGAACAATGTCACTGTGAGTCCACAGAAACTGTGCAGTCAAGCTTGGAGTGTCATATGAACTCTGTACATTAAACATGTTTTAACAATTGATGTTGATGATTTCTTACTGTCCAAGTCATGTTTCCTAAATGAGAAAGATGCTCCAGCCCCAGTAGAATGAGCAGTTGGAAGGTAACAGGACAAGGACAGGTATATGTGCTCATTTGTGTCCAGTGAGGGTCAATTTATCTGCAGCTTGAATGAAGAGAGACCCCTTATTTCCCGACAAAGGTGGAAATGGAAGGCCATCTTTGCCTATTATTTGCTTGTTTCTGAAAGATAACATAATAAAGTGTTTGCTTCTGCTATGCTGCATAGCAATTACACACAGTGATAAACTGTTTTTTTTGAGATGGGTTCTAGGTGTCACACCTGAAATGTGTAATATAGAAACTCAGAGAAAAATGAACAGTTCTCATTTTTTGTACGGGTTATGTGAACCAAATGATTAGACCATCTTAAATCCACTTTCACTCTTGCTCTCACTCTTTCTCTCCAATTAAGGCAGTTTAGTCATGACACATTTTTCCTTCCTTCAAAAAGAAATGTGTATTCAATAACAAGAAGTGAAAATAATTTTAAAGATGTTGTTTTGAAAAAGGCAAGAGTAAATGACACTTATTCTGTTTTGGAAGGAAAATAATTGCTTTAGTTGGAGGAAAATGGAAGATTCTAAAGATTTACAGTAATTGAAAGCAAAACAGACGATCCGGCGTTGCCGTGAGCTGTGGTGTAGGTTGCAGACGCGGCTCGGATCCTGCGTTGCTGTGGCTGCGGCGCAGGCCAGTGGCCACAGCTCCAATTAGACCCCTAGCCTGGGAACCTCCACATGCCGCGGGTGCGGCCATAAACCCGCGGCCATAAAATGACAAAAAAAAAAAAAAAAAAAAAAAAAAAAAAAAAAAAAAAGAAAGCAAAACAGGCAAGCTGTGATCTAAAGAAACTGTTGTAACAGTCAACTGCCCACTGTGAAAAATATGATTAGATAGGAAGGTAGGTAATACAGATATAGCTAAATACATATATACATGTGCCATATATAAACACACGTATATATACAAATACAGAAATACATATGTATGTATATACATACACATATTTCCTTGATATAAATAGGTACATAAATATGTACTATATTATGTTATATTATGTTATATATATTATACCTTGATCCACGTTAAGAAATAGTAACCATTTGGAGAAAAATCTTAAATATGTTGTTTATAATCCCTGGGAAAGACAATGACATGATATTAAAAATATCTCATTACATTTGCTTGGGGAATTAGAAAGATAATTATTGCTCTCATTTCATTGCAGCATTCCTTTAGCAGGTTGACAATGAGAAATTATAACATTGTTTATGAACTAGGAGAAAACTCATGCTGGTAAAGTTTAAGGAGTAACACTAAATTATTTCTTTGATACTGAAACTACCTTATGTAAAACATATTGTTTGTCCTGTGAGGTGCAGTGAAAACGGGAGGGGGAAGAGAAAGGAAAGAGAGTGGAAAGGAAAATCTCTTGTGTTTCTATTCCCCTTTATACATTCGTTTTTCTGTTCTGCAAATATTGATGGTGCTCCTAGTATATACCAGGCGCCCTTACAAGCACTGTGGCACATGCATGTGAAATATAGCACCCAGAAGTACCAGCTCCTCTACTCTGTTCCTTTTTGCAGATGGACAAATCTCATACAAAATTAACACGGATGTATTGATATGGAATTTCATTGCTTTAAAAATTCCACTCATATTTAATTTATTCTAAAACAGGAAATATATATTTTAAAATCTTTGTTCTATTCCATACCACTTAGCCACTTACTGTCAGAACACTCCATCTGCATTCTATCTATCTGGCACAATGAAAACTTTTTTGATAGAGAAGGAATCAGCAAGTTGTTCTTATCTTCATAGATGCCCCAAACATTTTTCCCCTGTATATAAAAATTTTAGTAACAAAACACTCAATGAAATGTGAGTATTTTCTCATGTTCTTTATTTTTCTATTCTTTTTAAAACCAAAAGCTTGGTAGATGAAGGAGATGACAGACACGTGACTTAAAAAACATTAACATCCTTAAGGAAATAACTAATGAGATATAAGTGCCTCAGACATTCATATTTAAAGGAGAAAAATCTCCTCCCTTAACAAACTTGTATTGCCATTGAGAATGTCATTGTCTTACTGAAGGCTAACAGTATCTTAGGAAAACATCTGAAGCTGAGCTCAAGACAACCAAGCCTCCTTGTTCATTTTTGTATTAACTAACATACATAAATATATATATGTATATATATTTAGTTCTTGTATCATCATTAATTTTTAGTTCTTGTATCATCATTAATATTCTATGACCTTGGAAAAGAACATTAAGAACATAAAAGTAAAATGTCCCTGCCTTTACTTTGGAAGGGGCAAATAATGCACAAATAAAAAAAATAGTACTTCAAAGAGTGGTAAGTGATGAAATAGGGAGTGCAGGGGTTTGCTATTTTATAAAAGGTAATCATGGAGATGGCATTGCTAAGGGATATTTGAGCAGAGCTCTCAAAGAAGTGAGAGAGCATGTTGTAGGAGTTTCTGAAAGAGGCGAAGATGGGGAGGGGAACCAAGATGAGGTCAGGAGAGAGTCTTCCATTTCTTTGACAGTGGGAAGAACACTGTGGCTGGGGTGGAAAGAACAAGGGTGGAATTGTGGGTGAGGAGGTCAGAGAGATAGGTACTGAGGGTTGAGTACAAATCATATGCAGCTTTTGGTCATTGTAAGGACTTTGACTTTTACACTGAGGGAAATGGGGAATCACTTTAATGATTTGGACCGAGAAGTGACATGATCAGCCTACTGTTTTGATGACTACAGCTTTGTAATGTAGTCTGAAGTCAGGGAGCCTGAAATCTCCCGTTTCGTTCTTTCTTCTCCAGATTGCTTTGGCAAATCAAAGTCTTTTGTGGTTCCACATATATTTTAGGATTATTTGTTCTAGTTGTATGAAAATTTCAGAGGCATTTTGATAGGAATTGCCTTTAATCTCTAGATTGCTTTGGGTAGTATGGACATTTTAACAATATTAATTCTTCTAATCCGATATCTTTTCATCTATTTGTATCATTTTCAAATTCCTTCATATACAAATATATAGGTATATTCAGGTATATACATGTATACCTGAATCACTTTTCTGTATACCTGAAACACTGTAAATCAACTATTCTTCAATTTAAAAATGGGCAAAACCTTCAATAGACACATTTATAAAAAAAGTTTCAAATGGATACTAGAATGACTAAAATAAAAATGACAAAACCACATGTTGGCAAGGATACAGAACAACTGAAACACTCTCACTTTGCTGGTATTAGTATAAAATTGTTCAGTGATTTTGAAAAATAGTTTAAAAGTTTATTGTGATGTTAATTGTATAACTGATATAACCTAGCAATTTTAGTCCTGTCTACTTACTCAAAAGAATAAAAATACATGCACACAAAAAGATTTAGAAAATAATACTCCTAGCAGTCTTATTAATAAAAATATAAAACTAGAAATAATCTGAGTTTTCAAGAACAGGAAGATGGATAAAGAAAGCATGCCATAATTTTGCCATTTAATACTAGTTATCTAAAAACCAAACTAATGATATATACAGCAATATGGATGAATCTCAAAACCATTAAGCTAAGCAAAAGAAGCCAGACACAAAATAGTATACATTGTATCACCTGCTTTTTATGCTATTTGGGAAAAGGTAAAGCTAATCTAAAGTAACAGAAATAAGAAAAGAGTTGCGTTTAGCTTGTTGTTGGGGCGGCCATGGGGAAATGATGGCAAAGAGATTGTGAGACTCTGGAATGATGGAAGTGTTCTATATCTTGCTTTCAGTGGTAATTCCTTGTTGATACATAAGTGCTGAGACTATTCAAACTTTAGTTAATAATAATGTACTGTGTACTTGCAATTTGCTGAAAGAGTAGATGTTGAGCGTTCTTACCACAAACACAAACACACACACACACACGGTAAGCACGTGAGATGATAAGTATACGAATTAGCTTGATCTTGGTAATCATTTCACAATGTACATGTACATTGAAACATCATATCATATACTTTAAGATTCTTATTTGTCAAATATATCTCAGTAAACCTGGAAAAATATCACTTAAATGTTTTCATTTTCCTTTATTTAATTTATACCACAGAGGTAGTAGGAGGAATTACTTTTCCATTATGAAGGAGTACAGTTATAATATCTAAACATAAACTAAAGCTCAGCAGTCTGAGGATGCTGAGAAGCGAAGTAAATAAAACAGATTTTGGAGAGAGATTGAAATTTGGAGGAACTGAATTAACCAAAGTGAGTCACCCATTTTTCACAGTTTTATCATAAAAAAATGCCACAACTGTGGCTGCTGCATTGGATGGCTAGACATCTCTCTTGGCAGGGGAATCAGGGAAAGGAACTTCTGGGAAATAGGACCACCAAAGAGTGAGGAGGGAATTTCTAGAAAGGAGAGGAACAGGGAAGGTGAATAAACTATGTCCACCACATCTGTGGCAAAACAAACAAACAAACAAAAACTGACCTATTCATCTTTTGGGAAAACAAAAATATGAGCTATTGCCCACCATAGCCTTGGCAGAGTATGCTCTTAAAATCTAACAAGTTAACCAATGGCTAAAACAAAATGTTAGCTTTAGAGGAATACCAATGAATCCACAGTCTCCAGTATAGGAATTCACAATGTCTGGGATACAAAAAAAAAAAAAAAAAAAAAAAAATTCAAGAGAAAGCAATGCATCCTCAAGGGAAAAAACAAAAAAGCATATCATCCCAACTTATAAATGATCCAGATGTTGAAATTATCAAACAGGGAATTTAAAATAGTTTTTATAACTATGCACAACGATAGAAAAGTAAATATACTGATAAGAAATAAAAATACAGAAATTCTTATTAGAAAAACATGCATCTAAACATGATAATACATTATGTCAAAATTTTGAAATTGAAAATTACAATACCTGAAGAAAAAAATTAATTTGATGGTCTGAATAAATAAGAAAATGGGGATGACAGAGGAAAAAAACTAATGAATTTGAAGATAAATCAATAGAAATAATGCAGCTAGAAGAAGAGCAAAACTATTTTAAAATTGAACAAAGCCTCAGAAACATGAAAGAATATACTAAAAGTCAACCCTGTGTGTATTCAGAGACCCAGAAGGAAAAGAAAGGGAGAATGTGGCAGAAATAAACATTTGAAAAAATAATGGAGTGAATTTACAGATTCAGAAAGCTTAGTTAACTCTAATAAGAATAAATGCTATATATATACATATATGTGTATACACACACACACACACACACACACACACACGTCTAGGTACCCTACAGTCAAACTGCTAAAAACCAATTTTAAAAGATAAAATTTCTAAAGTAACAAGAGTAAAATGTCACATTACATAAAGGGAACATTGATGCAAATTAAGCGTGGAGTTTTAATCACAAAATAGAAAGAAAACATAGAAGCCAGAAGTCAGAGAATGCAAAAAAATTTTTAAAAAACTTCACATCTATTTATTATTAAAATTCTAAGTAAACAAGGTAAAGAAGGAAGCTTCTACAATCTGATAAAAGATGCTTATAAAATCAGTGATGACTGTTAAACACTCTCCTTCCCCCCAGATATGGAACAAGGCAAGGATGTCTGGTGTTACCCATTCTATCTAATATCATACTAGAGGTTCTAGCCATTGTAATAACACAGGAAAAAGAAACAAAGCCTATAACAATTGAAAAGTAGGAAGCAGAATCTTATCTATTTGCAGATAACATAATCTCTTAGAAAGAGAGGAATATAAGGAATCTATATATTAAAAAAAAACCCTGCCGGAACTAATATGTGAATTTAGCATACCACATGATGTGTTTAAATATATACAAATTAATTGCTTTTATGAAGAATCAAATAATTATAAAACCAAATTTTAAGGCATCTGTTTTACATTGGCTTCAAAAGCACAAAATACTTGGAAATATATTTAACAATGGTTGTGAAAAACCTTATCACTGAACAGCTGAGAACTCTGTTGAGAGAAAGAGAAGATCTAGATGAAGAGGTGGGTCATGTTCATCAATAGCAAGACTCAATATTAGTAAGGTATCAGTTCTCTGCAAATTGATCTGCTGATAAAATTAAACATCAATAAAACTTGAACTTCGTTTTTTTCGTGAAATGAACAAACTGATTCTAAAATTTATATCAAAATTCAATTTAGAAGACCAAAACAATTTAAAAGAAAAACAAGAATTGGAGGACTCAAACTCTCTGATTTCAAAACTTCCTTTAAAGCTGTGGTAATCAAGACAGTATGGAATTAGTGAAATGATAAACATAAAGGTTAGTGAAATGAAACAGAAAAAAAAAATCCAAAAATCAAAACAAAAGAAAATATATATATACACAAACACACAATTGATTTTCAACAAAGGTATTATGGTAATTCAGTGGGAAAATAAAGACTTTAAAATTTGCATAGGTTCTACTTTATACGTATAGATGATACAGAAATGTTGGCATGTTTTATGCTTCTGGTTGTATCTGCTGATAATAGTGACTCATTATTGCAAATAAAATAATTTTCAATAAGTTTAAGTGCATAGTGTACTTTTTCAAAACCCTATTCATGGTGCTCCAAGAATTACTGTATTTGGTGAGAATAATATGGCTTTAAATTGGCAATTTCAGTAAGCAATTTTGTATAATGTTATTAAACTTGCTAGGAGATCCAAATATTACATTATTCAAAATCTACCTAATGTTCACTGGTGTTTTTGAGTATTCACTATCAGTTTCAGTTCTTTGTAACTACTTAAAAATTATCGCAAAGAGAAAACGTGGATATTACTGTGAAAGAGTCCAACATGAAATCAGAAACTCATTAAAAGTGATATTTTAATGGCAAAGCCAAATTGGCGTAAACAGACCATGTAAAAGGAAACAAGTTCATGGACTGGGAGACAATTTCCATTGCTTCCACATATGTAGGCATTAATGACCAACTGGCTGCAAATGGAATTTGCAAGTATGTTTGTATGAGCAAGCTGTCAGGAGAAACAGAGAGGTCTCCTGTCCCAAAGATCTCTCCCTTTCTCATCCTCAAGAGATTTTCTTCCACTCCAGGATGATAGAAACAGTGTCCCCCTGAAGGCTTGCATGTGTCCTTACATTACAGAGGATAAAGGTAATGGACTTCTCTGGACAGAAGGAACAGCAGACTTGGAGTTCCCTTTGTGGCTCAGCGGTTAAGGAATCTGACTAGGATCCACAAGGTTGCAGGTTCGAGCCCCGGCCTCACTCAGCAGGTTAAGATTTTGGCATTGCTGTAACCTTGGTGTTGGTCACAGATGGGCTCGGATCTGGCGTGGCTGTGGTGTGGCTGTAGCCGGCACCTGTAGCTCTGATTCAACCCCAGGTTTGGGAACTTCCATATGCCACAAGTGTGGCCCTAAAAAGCAAAAAAATAAATAAATAAATAAATAAATAAATAAATAAATAAAGTGGGGGTAAACTTTCCAACAGCCTCTTATATAAGATTAGGGCTTCCTAATATCAGTTTTCCCCTCCTGTACAAATAGCGGATGTGTACATAATGTGGGTGCAGATAGCCAGTTTCCATCACCCTTGTGAGTTACTCTGGCTACTGCTATGAGTAATAAACTGTCTTTTGTCCCCGATCCAGGATTCTCATGTCGTGTGTGTGTGTGTGTGTGTGTGTACATAAACTGTGGCATGCTAATAACTGCAATGCATACAATAACATTCACAGATCCTTTGCATGTTTTTAAAATATAAAGCAACATGTATTTTAACCTTGAATTTTTTTTTTTTTTAAGGCCACAGATGCAGCATATAGAAGTTCCTGGGCCAGGGGTTAAATCAGAGCTCAGATGCAGGTCTATGCCACACCCACAGCAACACAGGCTCCAAGCCATATCTGTGACCTGTGCTGCAGCCTGTGGCAATGTTGGATCCTCAACCTACTGATCAAGGCCAGGAACTGTACCCACATTTTCACGGAGACCATGTCGTGTCCTCAACCCAACGAGCCACAACAGGAACTCAGATTCTTGGTATTTTTTATTTTAAAATAAAGAAGATACGTTGAAAATGAGACTGAGAACGAATACCCAATAAAATAAGAGTTCCACCAAAAGAGTCATGCCCTAGGAAGTCAAGCTAAAGGACTTCATTCCGTGAAACATTACTGGCAGTGAAGCGAGATGTAGGTGGAGCTCCAGTCGTCAGAGTGGGCACTGCAGACGTAACTTGTGACTTGGGCAAGAGTTCTCTCAATGGGGTGTTAGAAATGAAAGACGGATCAGTGTGGGTTCAAGGAAGGAGGGCAGGAGACATTACAACTACAGATATTCCAGTTTTCGAGATGGGGGGAATTGAAGGTCAGGATATTTAGCAAGATTTTACACCCCAAAACTTCACTAGTAGCTAATGATGTCAAGAGAAGCTGGTCCTGTTAGATTTTCTTTCTGTGAGGGCATGCAGCCTACCATACAGAATGTTAGAGCTGTCAGGGTCTTAATTTTCTTGACAGATGAGAATTTAGAAGTCATTTGTGAATTAATAGCACAATTCTGAATTATGATTGAGATGGACTCTGTATTGGCTAGCTATACTTTTAGATTAATGAAGATAGATTAGATTTAAAATGATGGCTAGGTGATTTACATTTCAATTGGCTCTGGGAATTTAGGGTTTATTGCCTGGGGAAAACCCTAATTCTCAAATATTATGATTGACTACTCCATTGTTAGGGGGATATAATTTGATTTTAGCCAGGTCTTACAATGTAATTTAGCCTTATTTCTCCTTACTTAAGTTTCTTTCTTTCATATATATACATATATATGGAAAATATATATACATATATGATATATATATATATATATATATACACATACATACATACATATATATATTTCCTTTTTAACATAGAGAAGCATGTATTTTGGTCCCTACATGAATTATGTGCCAGAATGGCCATCACAAACTACACAGCTGCTCCCCAATTCCAGAGGGTTCTGGTTAATGCAACACCTGTTTTGTCTGTCTTGTGCTGGCCCATGTATTAACACTCAGCTTCATGCAGTGCAAAGACTCTCTCAAGCATGTAGTCAATAAGTTCCAATGAATTAGAATCTTCTGCTGCAGGTGATATTAGAAGTTTTTATTGCTGTAGTTGTTGTTTTGTTTTTCTCTTTTGGCTAGTTTCAAATATCTCTTCTCTCAGAACAGCTCAAATAGTCAAGGATTAAAAACATATTTTTAAAAGGTTAGAGGGTTTTATTTTTGTTTTTCCCTATGACACTGCAGTATCCCCTTTCAAGGAAAAAACAACTGGTTTAGAAACAAATTTAAAAGCTAGATACTATGAGTTTTTGTTTACCTCACTAAAAATGGTTTCCATTTCATTGCTACCTGGAATAAATTATATTGAAATCATTCTAAAAATCAGGATTAATTTTTAGCTTTTATTGTTAGTATATATTTTCTTACTGCATACTTAAAAATGACTACAAAACAGAAATATTTAAATATGATTTTTCCCTTAATATGGTTTCTGTCCAAAGATAAACAAAGAAGAGAAAAAGGAATTCAGTATTAACTTTCACCTTCTAAAAAACAGATTGCATGTGAGCACTACATTATGGGTTGGAATATGCAAACTATGACAATTAGAATGGATAAGCAATGAGGTCCTACTGTACAGCACAGGGAACTATATCCAGTCTCTTGGGATAGACCATGATGGAAGATGGTATGAGAAAAAGAGTGTATATGCGTATGACTGGGTCACTGTGCTGTACAGCAGAAATCGACACATTGTAGATCAACTATACAGTAATAAAAATTAATTAAAATATATGGTAAAAATAAATAAAATATTGTCATGACAGAATAATTTATGGACATACTAATTTCTGCTAATTTTTTTAAAATCATGTATCATTTTTCCTTTTCCAAGAGTTCAGTTAAACACATGTTCCTCTGTAGCAAAGCTTTTCACTGAATGCCATAAGGCAAAGTCATTTAGAAACAAACTTTCAGCCTGGCTTTTGCACTTCAGCTTTTCCTGTATCTTCGCAGGAAGATGCGAGACTGAAAGAGTGAGAGGCAAAGGTATTCAGGAAGTGAAAAATTTCACAGTTCTTCTAGAGGTGGGGTTCTTTTCAGTTCCCTAGTTGGGTGGCAGTTTTTTCTGGTGAGGAGAAGCTCAAATGAAGCATTGAGACTGGTTGAACCCCAGGCACCAGGATCCCCAGCCTCATCAAAGACCATAAGGAGTGAACAAGTGACAGAGCTTCCAGCGTCAAGTAAGCAGTCTTGAGTAATAAGAATGTCAGCATGGAAGATCTTCACATAACCTCTGGGATTAGAAGAGCGTCCCAGTAATGACAAACGGAATTTCATCAGTTCAAAAACAGAATGGAGTAGAGTCTGGTATAATCTGATTTAGGAAAACTAAATATTAGTTATAATATTTATAAGACTTCCCATATACAGTATATCTAACATGTCAAGTAAAATTTTGATAATTTCTGTTGAATTGAAAATTATGTACACCTAAAACTTTGTATATAATAAAAGATCTAATGTTTCACTGTCATTTCACATAACCTTCACAACAATCATATGACTGCAGACAATATCATCCTCCATTTTAAAGATTCATAGACTTATACTTAAAAAGTTAAATGGTTCAGCTAAGAAGTGAAGGAGTAAGATTCAAATTCTATCCACTTCCAAAGTCTTCTCATTATATGCTCTGGTTTCAAGGAGATAATTTTATTTTAGTGAATAACTACTATCCACATATACAATCTACTAGTCATGTAAGAATTCAGTTGAAATAATGTTGGCTTTTGTTTGAATATTGCACTCCACCCCCCCCCCCCCCCGGGTGGAGATGAAGTTTTCCTCCCTCTAGCTTTTCTTTTTGAGTCAGCCAGACTACTATGGAACATACAGCTTTTTTTTTTTTTTTTTCTACTTCATATCTTAAGTTACAGAGGCCAACTGTTCAGAAACACTGTGCTTTCTTAGCTCTGACTCTGACCAACAGAAAATTCAGCTCTTGGGTACAGAATGAGGAAGTCCATGCATACCCGATCTGTTTGGATTTTTTTTTTTTTTTAAGTAATAGAAGTAACATTTGTATCTCCTGTCTTTCAAAAGCACAGAGGCTTCTCTCTCAACTTGTCTTCAACTCATAAAGGTAGAAAAGATACAATCTTTGGTTCCTGTCAGGCACTAACAACTGTGTTTGTGCAGCAACTTTCAATTTCATTGTTCTTAACTCATTCAGTAGCTCTTCAAGTGAACTTGTTTGGCTGCAACTGATAGACACATGAGCCAATTAAATTTGGTCATGAGAAAAAGGTTAAACAAACAGGCAAGAGGTTCTGGGATTCAAGCAGGTACAAGGAACACTGAAATCATGAACTTGAATCATCTGGTCTCTTCTCTTGGCTTATATTTTATATCTCCTTCATTATTCTCACTGTACAATTACTTTATCCATGGGGAGAGGCCATAGCTGCCATACATCTGAAGCTTAATTCTGTATTCCTGTCTCCTGGATACCGTAATTGTAGACAGAGTTGGTAATAATAATAAGAAGAAGAATGTGATAAAAACTTTTTATACTTTCAATGTGCTGAAAACATCAGATACAGTGATTCTTAATTCTTTTCATCTTCACAACCTGCTTGCAAGGTGTTTTCTAATGTCCTCACAGTCCACAATGACACGTCCAGTATTGGAAGGCAATTCTGAGTGTGCTCAGAGTTGGTATGCTAAATTAAACTGCTTATACTGGCTCTAATTCTATACTTCCCCTTTTGATATGATTAAAAATGTAAAATTAACAAAATTGGGCATTTTTTCTTTTTTAACAATATTGATTTTTAATGTACCTACAGGTCTTTATTGCATGAACAAGTAACTGTAAAATGAAATCTCATCTCTTGTTACATGTATGAATTAATTTTATTTTAAAATGCAATATTTAACCAGGAAAGCAGTACTTTTGATCACTTTTTTGTTTTATGAAAAATTTACTCTGGTTGAGTTTTTCATTTCCCCAAAATTACCTTATTACAATGCAGACTGTTGTTTCCTGGATAACTCACTGGCCTAGGTTATGAAAGTTTTCTCTCTGAAGTTGGAACCCACACCATAGCAAAACATGCAATTATGAATGTGTTTAATGGAAAGGCCTCCATCTATCACTTTAATACTTGATATTCTGACATGAAATTCAGGTTGGAATTGCTTTAAAATTAGAACTTGGCATTTCTGATTATAACAAATGTTAGCCTTTAGTTAGTACTTTCTGGTTCTTAGGTAGAAATGTATTTGAAGGTGAAAGAAGAAAATTTTGTTTCAAATAGGAGGGATCCAAAGTGAAATCATAGTTCTGAAAATGAAGCCCATGCTTTTGGTAAGTATTATTCTTTCTGGCAGAGTGAGTGTGTTTTAATAATACAAATCAGGAAATTTGCACTGGTTGGTATAAATGCACTTAGAGGTAACACAACATTTAAAATGAGGACTACCTCATACTTAGAATACTTAATTGCTATATATTTTAATGCATTTGGTTAACAAGATTTAATGAAAACATTACATATCTTTTGGTCTTTCATTTGATAAGAGGAAGGGGGCATTTAAATCTTCCAAACTAAAAATATTTTAAGAAGTAAAATGTATTTGTGTTTTCTTCAGTCTTTGTGTATAAGTTAAATGTGATCATGAAAAGCATAATTCTGAGCACACTCTTTCCAGTTACAGCAATTTTCCAGCTTGTGCCACTGCCTATTCAAATGAAGATTTCCCTGTCAGTCTTGTAATTCATTCTCCTATTCTTTGCCTCCCACAAAGGTCTGCTGCCATGGAATTATCCTTCTGTTAGAAATCAAAATAAAATAAGCAAGAAAGACATATAGAAAGGAGATTCTGCTTACATAGCCTATTGAATAAAAATTGCCATGACAAAGCGTGCTCTCAATATTTCCACAAGTAAACAAAATCTTCTCAAGCTTGTCTTTCCTGAACATTCTCATACAGACTTTAGTCCTTGCATGAAGATGGATTTTTGATATCAAGTCTTCTAGTTCACATACACTTCTTTAAAGTGGCCATAGGTTTGTAAACTTTTCTCTCACTGCAGCTCTATGTATTTCAGAAATGTGCTAAAGATAGATTAAATATTTCTGTGAGTTAATGTAGAACATATGATTTGTGTTTCAGTTCAGGCACCCCCGCAGTCTTTTCAGGCCCTTTTTACTGTTGCAAGCTCTATATCACGTTAGTCAACTAGCCTTGAAGGAAGTACTCAATCCATTTCCTTTAAGTTACATAGTGTTCTATGAACTAGAACTGATCTCAGAAATAATATTTTCATACATTTTAGAAAGTGCTAATTCTGTGAATAACAGGGTCCTTTTGGGGGTGGGGTTGTTATTGTTGTTGTTGTTTTAGTTTATGCTGGGCCATGGCTTGAGATTGGATATTGTTCAAATAGCACTGAAGTGCAGCAGGGTTGGGGGTATCAGCACCATTTAAATATTACACATGTGCCCCCAGCAAGGCAATGCATCAGTTTTTCCAACACTTAGGACTCTATAAACGTTATAGTTCTCAAGAGTTAGTGCAGGAAGTTAGGGATAGCTGGTAGGGATTTACAGGTACCAGGAGATATTTGCTGAGCTCAGTGAGGTTTAATGGCTCAACAGATATATTGCTTTATTCATTTATTGACTATATATCGATTTAACATCTTTTTAGGGTCAAGGAAAAACTCTGTGACAGGGAGTGGGGTAAAAAAATGAATGAACTATAATCCCAATAATCCCATTCTCAATATTCTTTTGTATTTTTTTTTTTTTTTTGCCTTTTGTCATTTTATGGCCACACCCGCGGCATGTGGAGGTTTCCAGGCTAGGGGTCTAATTGGAGCTGTGGCCACTGGCCTGCACTGGAGCCACAGCAACGCAGGATCCGAGCCGCATCTGCAACCTACACCACAGCTCACGGCAACGCCGGATCGTTAACCCACTGAGCAAGGGCAGGGATCGAACCCACAACCTCATGGTTCCTAGTCGGATTCGTTAACCACTGCGCCATGACGGGAACTCCCCATTCTCAATATTCTTAAATACCATTAAGAAATCTGTATAAAAATCAGAAAGTAGAATTTTAGGATTTATTTTATGGTTTCAAAAATAGTACATTATGGGTCCAAATGACACATTTATTCCAGACATCTCAGAAAGAGAAAAAGGGATCTACCTGATGTTAGGAGGGTGGAGGGTGAAGTGTAGTTGGATGAGTAGTACTAAATGTTTTAAAAACGTACTAAATGTGTCAGATATGTAAGGCATCATATGGAAAACAGTATGGAGGTTTCTCAAAAAGCTAAAATAGAGTTGCTATATAATCCAGCAATCCCACTCCTGGGCACATATCTAGAAAAGATGAAAACTCTTATTTGAAAAGACAGATGCATCCTTATATTTATGGCAGTATTATTCACAGTAGCCAAGACAAGGAAACAACCTAAATGCCCATCAACAGATGAATGGATTAAGAAGATATACATATCTTCCATATATATAATGGAATACTACTCAGTCCTAAAAAAGAATGAAATAATGCCATTTGTAGGAACACAGTTGCACTTGGAGATCATTATACTACATGAAGTCAGAAAGATAAAGATTGGATAAGTGATATGACTAATATGTAGAATCTATAATATGACACAAATAAACTTGTCTATGAAACAGAAACAGACTCACAAACATAGTTAAAAGAGTTGTGGTTGCCAAGGTGTGTGTAGGGGAAAGGGATGAACTGGGACTTTGGGATTAGCAGAGGCAAAGTATTATACATAGAGTGGATAAACAACAAGGTCTTACTGTATTGCACAGGGAAGTATATTAAGTATCCTGTGATAAACCACAATGGAAAAGAATATAAAAAAGAATTCATACATACATGAATCACTTTGCTGTACAGCAGAAATTAACATGACATTGTAAATCAACATTGTAAATACAACATTGTAAATCAGCTACACTTCAACTAAAAAAATATGTAAAGCATCAATAAAGTTTAGAGAAAATCTGAAACAGTGTAAAAAAAAATTCCAGTCGATCAGATAGCAGTTTTTAGAAACTGCAGCAAAATGTAATAAGATTCAAACAAAAGCAGTTATTATCAAATAAGTTCAGCAAAAGTCAACAATGTGCCCATAACCATGGCAACAGGAAAGTAAGGGTCAGGAAATATTTTGAGATCCAAAAAGGCCAGGAAATGTCCTTCAGCAGAAAATGCGGTCTTATGTACAAAGTTTGGTATGAGGGGGAAGACACAGGCCCCTAAGTAAGGGGATTGACTTGGACAAGACAACACTGCAGTCCTAACCATAATAAGAAATTACGCTGATTTTCTTCATATATACTGATATACAAGGGAATAAAATAGAGGAAGGACTTAAGAGCAACACAAAGGTGCATCTCAATCGCCATGAGTGTGGTAAATTGTCAGATATACAAATGAAAATAAATAATGCTAAGCAATCTAGTATATAACTGGCCTCTCTCTGGGACACAGCTAAGGATGGTACAGATCCCAGATCCTGAGATAAAGCTGAACTTCACCATGAGAGTTGAAGTCCCTAGCTGTAGGGACCTGAAGAACATAGAAGCCACGAAACAAGATGATTCCAAAAAAAGGGATCCTGTAAATAAATAAATGAAAATAAGCCATGGATATGGCCTTCCCAGCTCTTATTACCTAGGCCCCACTCCCGCCTTCTCCCATTCTAACAGAATCCCAGCTTGGATGCAAAGTCCACTCCTCCACTTTGTTAACTCAGGAGTGGGTGAATTCATTCTCCGTCCTAGAAGACCTGAATTAGTTGAAGCCAGTTAGTTGATGGCAAGCCCCTAAAGGTTGTTATTAGTCCCAAGGGGGGCAAATGATCTAAATTAGCCCAGTCAGTTTAGAGTAAGAACTTGTATCCTATGCATGCCCGGAGGATAGTTTTTATTTACTGCCGTGACCAAAAAAGCATGCCATTATCACTGGCAACTATCCGGTGGCTGCCAGGAGAACAAACCTTAGGATTAATCAAATATGAAAAATAGTAAAAAGGTAAGATGGAAAAAAAGGGCTACTTAGTTATATCACTGAGTCATCATGTAGAAAGTCACCCAACCTCTGGGCTTCTAGACACAGGAGATCATAAATATCTTTATTGTTTAATCCAGTTTGTTTTCAGTATATTCTCTTACTGTTCAAGGCAGTTTCTGTTGGGGTTTTCTATTCTTGCAGCCAAAAGCATGCTCTCTGATTCTCAAGGCTCATTGGCTCTCTTGGTGCTTAATTGTAAATACAAAATATCATATTTTTTATCTTCCCTTCCTGAATCTAAGATCCTGCTCCCTCTCCGACATTTCTATGCTCATGCTAGTCAGCTGGCCAGTTCCTGAGAAGAGTCTATTCAGATTTCAGAACAAGTTTTCCTCCCTTATTTAGAGATTCAAACATGCAAATGTCTCTGGGGGCAAGGATGATAGCGAAAAGGTTGACGTTTGTGAAGGATGACAGAGGAGGTCATGTTTTTCAGACATCAGTGTGAATTCGGTGGGCCACAGACAAACTTTTTAAATGAATAATAAAGTAGAGAAGGATAGGACAGAAAAAAATATATCAGAATATATTCCCCAGATGTAGTAAGGATAAGAATTATTTTGTATTCATGTATGTATATGTGCGTGTGTGTCCCAGCTGGAAGAGAGGTTTCCATTGCGGCAGAGCTTGCAGGATGTCCTTGGACAAATTATTCCAGTTTCTTTTTCTAGTTGACAAGATCGGGTTAAGTGATATTGAAGTTCATTTTGATTCTGATATTCTGTCCAAATACAAAGAGCTCCCTGTTAACACAAGCAGTAGATCTATAAATCAGGGTTTTCTTATGGGTAATAAAGCTAGAGTTTTATAATATTGCACCATGCCTAAGGGGGAAGATGTTATATTGCAGTGTCTCTGCAAGAAAAACAGTTTTATTCAGTAAATAATCTGAGTCAATTTATTTTAATATCAAACAGACACAGATACATAGATAAACAAAATAACACTGCCTAGGCACCAGCTTTGTAGTGAGACTATATTTTCTTATTATTTTGAACTGGTTCAAACCCACACCAAAACAAAGTATTTTTGTTTTAAATTGAAATTTTATTCTTGACTGGTATAAACTGATACATGGTAAGTTTAATAGATGATTGCAGTGGCAAGTAAAGAGCTGCTGATTGTTTTGTTTGATATGGCTTTTTCTTGAGTAATTATTTTATAATTAGTACTAATTTATAATAAATGAAATGTCTTACTAGTAAAAAAACACTGAATAATGTATTGACTAGTAGCATATGTTGAATTAATGATTTAGTGCAGTTTGAGAGTAATAATTAAATTCATGTTATTTTGACTGTCACTGAAATATGTCATGTACAAAAATTTTTGGAATACATGGTATTTTTTTACAGAAAAATTATGCATTTCTATTTTAAAAGCAGAGATATACATATTATCACTGGGAACTATATCTAGTTACTTATCATGGAGGATAATATGAGAAAAAGAATGTATATATGTATGTGTGACTGGGTCACTTTGCTGTACAGTAGAAAACTGACAGAACACTGTAAACCAACTACATTGGAAAAAATAAAAACAATTAAAAAAAAGAAAAGATACATACACCCCAGTGTTCACAGCAGCACTATCTACAGTATCCGAGACCTAGAAACAACCTAAGTGTCCATCAACAGAGGAATGGATAAAGAAGATGTGGTCCATACATAAAATGGAATAATATTCAGCCATGCAAAAGAATGAAATAATGCCATCTGCAGCAGCTTGGATGGACTTAGCGATTATCATACTAAGTGAAGTAAGTCAGACAAAAAAGCAGATACCACATGATATCACTTATATGTGGAATCTAAAACAAATGATACAAATGAACTTATTTACAAAACAGAAACAGACTCACAGACATAGAAAACAAACTTGCGGTTATCAAAGGGAAAAGAAGGGATGAGGGATAAATTAGGAGTTTGAAATTAACAGATATCACACTACTATATATAAAATAAACAACAAGGTCCCACTGTGTAGCACAGGGAAACGTATTTTGTATCTTGTGATAAACTATAATGGAAACAAATCTGAAAAAGAATAGATAAGTACATATGTATATGCATACATAAACAATCGCTTTGCCACCTGAAACTAGCAAAACATTATAAATCAACTATACATCAACAAGAGAAAGAGAAACAGGATCGTGAGCCCTGAGACTCCCCGCTCTCTCACTGATCAGCAAATCTTGTTGATTTCACCAACGCAGACCCTATGAGTCCTTCCTTCCCCCCATTCCTCCTATAACAAGTGTAATTCACGTGCCTTCTGCTTGTGTCTTGGAAGGAGGCAAAGCATTCATTGATTTCTTGTCTGTTTATCATATAACCTTAAACCCAGTCTCCAAACTTCGGTCCAAGAGACAGAATAGGAAACACCGACCATCTCTACTCTCTTGCTTAAACACTTGCTGTCAGACCTTCAAGAGTCAAGTCCAGACTTTCTGTTGTCTCTAGCTGTCTTGACTCTCTGGCTCTTAAACGTTATTCCCCAGCCACTTCCTGAATTGCGCTTCATACTCTGAGTACGGGACTCTGTGCAGCTCTCCACAAACATCAGACCTACAGAGCTGTGTGAGGGGTACTTGCATGATTTCTTTTTTCCTTGCTTTTCTTCATCCCTGGACTCAGCCGTCAAGAGCCCACCCACGTATCATGAGTTTTCCTCAAATGGTTGTAAATTAATCACCGTCAAAGAACGTTTCAGACTGGGTTGGGCACGTGCAGTGCAATGTGAACATACTTCCATCATGGTTATTAAACACATACATTGCAATTTCTTACGTATATGTCCACCACCAAGTTACACAGGCCTACTTCAGAGATACTGTGGGTTTAATTCCAGGTCACTGCAATAAAGCAAAAAATCCCAGCAGATATCCCATGAATTTTTTGGTTTCCCAGTACAGATAAAAGTTATGTTAACACTTAACTGCAGTCTCTTAAGTGTGTCATAGCACTTTATCAAAAAAGATGCGCATACTTTAAACACAATTTATAACCCCAAAATGCTAAGTGTCATCTGACAATGCAGGGTGGCCCCAAACTTTGAATCTGTTTGTAAACAACACAGTATCTCTGAAGCTCAGTCAAGCAAAGTGCCATAAAATGAGGTCTGTCTGTACATATCTAGACAAAAGGAGTCCTTCATGTCCTGTTCCTCTTTGTAGCCTTGATAACTAGCACAGCACTTCATAAAAGGATTTGATGAATTCACGGTAATCTGGTTAAAGACACAAACATCCGTATGAGTACTTCAAAGTGCAAACAGCTGCACACATGGACATTCAGGCAAAATAGAGAATACTGAGTTTAAAAGTGGCCCACGTAAAGAAATGGGAACATTTTAGTAAATTAAAAACTGCCGAAGGGGACAGATGAGGGGGGAGGATGGACTGGGGGTTTGGGACTGCCATATGCACACTGAGGTCTACGGAATGACTGGTCAACAGAGACCTGCTGTGTAGCACAGAGAACTCTACCCAATATTCTGTGATCATCTATATGGGAAAAGAATCTGAAAGAGAATGTGTGTATATGTGCAACCGAATCACTTTGTTGTACAGCAGAAATTATCACAACCTTGTAAGTCAACCATACTTCGATAAAACTTAAAAAACGTTGAGTATGTGTGACTAGTGAATGCAGCTTTGTCAAAACATGCATTTTGGTTGCCTCATTTGAAAAAATATGTGACAGTTTCCACTCTCACTTTCCTTGCCAACACCTAAGGGACTGTCTTGAGCTCTGGGTGAGCAGATAGAAAGGAGGTTATGGAGCTTAGAACTGAAATTGCTGCTTATCATCTATGGTACCGATCCCTTGTTTTACCCTCAGTTTCCTCAGTGGTAAAATGAGAAAAGTCAGCCCCTAAGAGACCTCCTACACCTATGAGTCTATAATTTAATGCTATGTATTTATCACATAGAGAAAAGGCAAATACACGGGGTGGGGAAGAAGAGGAAAATAGTGTGAGGAAATATAACTAAACTTACATCCCAGTTCATTCCACTTGCACCTACTAAAACACATACCTGTCTCTTTGTTTGAAGCAGCTGCATGAATTTTAATGTTGCAAAATACATGTGTATTTATTCTATATGACAGAAATGTGTAGTTAGGAGGGAATGTGAATATGTTTTATCCTTTTAAAGTCCAATAGGTATTACATGATAACAATGTCCATGAATGTTAATGATCTTAGTTTCATTTTTCTTGCCCCAAGATAAAAGAGTTGCATGAAGATAAAGTTTGGACCTGGTGGGGATTTAATTCCTGATGCAGCCATGCTCAGGAAATCAATGGGATAAAGCTGAGATGTCAGTGCACCTTTATTTGGTCATTCATGTCATATAGATGTGTTAAAATTTTCATAGATTTCTATGGGAAGTTTTGAGAGCCATTAAAAATGTATGGGCTCACTCCAGCCTTCAGTGGCACTTAGTGCATTACTGTGTACATTGCTGGGGTGCTGTCAGTAATTGTTTAGTAGCTGAATCAGGAGCATGCTAGTAAAAATACGCTATGCAGAGCACACTGGTATAATGTTCAGAGCATCATCAATGACCAAGAATAAATGGAAAAGCAACATTTATGAGAGAGCAGACGCTGTGACTTTGGTCAGGTTGGGGATTCTGCAGAGGAACATTAGTACCATTAATTTTTATTCCCTATGAAGAGCCAGTGTCTTTTATTCCTTATAAAGATGCAGGCAGTACAGTATGGATAGAGTAAAAATAGAAATGTCACTCCTCTTTCCATTTTATCTCCAAAACAGCTTCCCAGAGGTAACTGCTGATAACAGGTTGGTGTATAAGGGTCTAGACATTTTCTATGCCATTGGAATGGGATGTCAAATAGAACTTTCTCTGCTGTTCTGGAATTGTTTGAGGCCAGAATGAGGGCAAATGGGTGCAAGCTCTTAAACAGCACAAATGCCTTAACTTCTGATCCTGTTTCCTCACATGGAGAGTGGGGACAATAATAAATTTCCTTCCTAACTCAGAGTATTTTTCTTTTAATTGATTAAACATAAGAAAAAATAATCTATGCTATAAATCTACAGGAAATAATTCTCATCCCTTAAGAATGAAAATAAGTTTTTGACACTATAATGTCAAAAAAAGCAAGCAAAATCTCCAAACACATCTAATTTAAATGTTAAGTTGAATGTAAATTCTGTGACAAATTGCATTTAAATTAAATTGAACCTATTTTTTTCTCCATAAAATGCCTGCTCAACTAGTGTTCACTAAAGAGATTTTTACATTTCATAAACCGTTCACGAAATTGCCAAGTGATGTATTATACAACCATTAAAACTGACTATATTTTCCTCTTATTTCAAAAAAAAATCTATTACATGAATTTCAGAACTCAATGATATTCTGCACATTACCGTGGCAGAATGAAACCCGTACAATGGTAAAGAAAATAATGTTCCTAAAATAAAAATAGTTGCAAGTGGCTTGTAGAATGATAACTTTTCAAAATTTTACATGTGTTATTATGTCCTGTCTTTCTTTTCTCTTCTCTTTTTTTAGGACAAGGGAATGTAAGATATTGAGAAAAGCAAAGCTTTTGCAGTTCTTTTTTACTATCAGATAAACTGGGAGATAAAAATCCCTGCACATACTAATCTAAGAAAGTCATCTCCAGGGTCTCTGCTGTGACTGTCTCTTTGATTTGCCCCCTGAATTCATATGGTAAAATCCTAACTCCTAAAGAGATGGTATCAGGAGGTGGGGCCTTTGGGTAGTAATGAGAATTAGATGAGGCTGTAAGGGTGGAAACTTTGGGATGGGATTAGTTCTAAGAGTCAGGAGAAAGCTGTGCTTCAGTGACTCTGTTCTCTGCCCTGTGAGGATGTATGGAGTCTGGAGTCTGCAGCCTGGGAGGGGGCCCTCACCAGAACCACAGCACTCTGCCACCTCGATTTTGGGCTTCTGGACTCCAGAACTGTGGGAAATACATTTCTGGTTTTTATAAGCTGGCCAGTGTAGGGTATTTTGTTACAGCAGCAGGGAGAGCCTAAGGCAGTCATTAAGTAACACATCCCTAACACATCTACTCATTTACAAATGGGGTATTTTTGTTTTCTTTTTTTTTTTTTTTTAGGGCTGTACCTGGGGCATATGGAGGTTTCCTGGCCAGGGGTCGAATTAGAGCTATAGCTGCCAGCCTACACCACAACTCATGGCAACGCCGGATCCTTAACCCACTGACCCACTGAGCATCCTCATGGATACTAGTCAAGTTCGTTAGGGGCTGAGCCACGATGGGAACTCCTACATGTGTACTGATACATAGTTGCTACATAGTGACATAGTTAGTAACACATCTCTAAACACATAATGAGAATGAATGGAGGAAAGGAAAGGAATTCTTTCCCTAGTGTCTTTGAACTTGACCAGTAATGCATTCAGTTTAATGCTTTCTTTAAGCTCAGATGCTCACAGCGGCTTGAAGGATTCTGAATTCCTGCTCAGACCCTCCTTAATTTGAGGCACTGGGCAAGAAGGGTCTCTCCAAATTTACAGGAATTTTTATCTTGAAGGAGACCAGGAGGAGTAAGAGGCAGCGGTCATCTGCCACCTGGTCTCTTGCTCACATTCTCTCCCTCCTCCTCACCCTGGTAACCACCTGCTGGCCAGGCAGACCCTGCAACCACATGGGCTCGCAAGGTGGAGTCACTGCCCAGGCACCAGAGGGACAGCAGGAACCATCCAAGTGGCGAGGGTGGATTTCTGCCCTTGGACTTGTTTCTGCAGCAGCCTAGAATCCATCTCCAGGGTCATCTCACCACCCTATCCTTCCTGGCCACTGGCAAAGCCAGCCAACAGACACAGGCACAAAAAAGAGACAAAGCAACATCTGTAGCAACACAGGTGGACTTGAAGGGCATTGCTAAATGAAAAAAAGTCCAGGAAAGACAAATACTGTATGAGATCACTTACATGTGGAATCTAAAGAAATACAACAAACTAGTGAATATAACAAAGAATAAGCAGGCTCACAGAACAAGCCAGTGATTGCCTGTGGGGGGAGCGAAGTGGGCCATAGGCGGGTAGGGGAGTAAGAGGCACAAATGATTAGGTATTAAATAAGCTACAAGGATGCAACACAGGGAATATAGCCAATAGTTTGTAGTAACTATAAAGGAAGTATAGCCTTTAAAAATTGTGGCTCGCTATGTTGCAACCTGTAACATATTGTACAACAACTCTACTTCAATTTAAAAAAAGATGGGGGGGGACCAAAGCAGAAGAGCCTGCAGGTGCAAAGCATGGGCAGTCTGGGTGGTCAGGGTGCCATGGTGCCTCCTGCTGGCAGCAGCTGTACCTGCAGGATGGCCATGCCTCTGCTCCATCTGGTTCCCACACCCAGTAGGCACTGTCCACCAGCTGCTGGCACTGGATTTTTACTGAACTGAATGATCAAAATAACAAAATCATATTCAGCACCATATCATGTTTCCATAGATTTTAAAAGTTTTATAAATATTTTAAAATTTTTATAAATATGATTATCTGCTTACACTTTCCAAACTTCCATTTTAAGTGGAATCAAATATTCCTAAGCTATATGAGAAACTGAAAATTTTATTATTTGTAAAGAGCCAGAATTGACAGGGATGATGCATAAAAAAACCTCAAAATGCTTTTAAAAGCATTTCTTTTCCCAGATAGTGTTACTCTGTGAAACTGACCTGGAACTCTGATCTCTATAATCTGTCTAGTTTTTAAATACATTAATGTTTAGTCTTTAGACTGGGAAAAAACTGATGATAATAACTGAATGATAATTCCAAAATCAGTCCATGACCCATTATACCTCAGTGGATTTGGCGGCCTGATCTTTTCTCATTCTGCTGTAACCCCAGCAGCCCTGGTTCATTTAATTCTTTAAACTTTAATTAAAAAACAGCAGGAAAAGCCAAGAAGATAAAACAGATGAAAATCCCTTTATAGCCTGCAGTACAATGAAGAACAGTTTGAGGGGATGAGGAAAATTTGGTTCGACTATGAATATGATCCATTAAAATTCATTTCTTATGGGCTATCACTTTATAGAGGAAAACCATGTCAACCTTTTTTGTCTTTTAGCACCAGAAATATCAGAATCAAGCTATCTTGGAAAGTCTGTGTATCCGACACACAATGTTCTTTTACCTACCCCATTTTTTTCCTCCTTCTGCAATATCATCGAGCCTTGTTGTTAAATTTACTTCACTGTGGTATCAGCTCCATCATCTTACAATACAGTCTGCACTGAATGGTGTGGCTAGTTCAATAACGTAGCCAACAGGAGAATGGAGCTGTAGGTTTGGTGAAGGGTAAATTAACCTTCCTGCCATTTTCCACACTATGGAAGTGATCCGTGGGAGATATATTAACCTGAACTGGGATCCAGAGTTAATACGCATGAGACTAGTGCCTAGCTTGGTGCCCTGCACATAAGATGCATTCAACAAATGCTTTCTCCATGAATAAATGAGTATGTGAATGAGGAAAGCATTGGTGGAGGTAGAAAAGAAATGAACATGAGGATTTTTTTCGTCCTGTAAATATTTCTGGAAAATGATTTGAAAAAAAAATTCTTTAATAATGTCCATCTTTTCCACTGGTACATTTAGTATGTTTTAAGCTCAGTTTCCTTATTTGGGATTAAATAATTAATCACGGAGGTTTACTTATTTGTTGAGATCAACTGTTTTTTCTGAGCTGAGTGCAATTAGAGAGTATTGCAAAAGGGTTGTTTGGCAGGGAGAAGTTTTAGAAGAACCATGTGTTCTCTGTACATTTGCAAATGAGAGGCAGAAGAAAAGCGATCAAACGATAACACGGGCATAAATGTGTTTGCCCAGGATACACCATCAGGTTTTGCCACCAGGGGGTGAAACACCTCCCTTCTATGTTTTCTTTCCCTAATGTTGGTGGCATCACCTTTCTTCCAGGTATCCCATCCCTGACTTAGAGCTCATCATATGGCTTCCATGAAGTGCTGTCTGACAGCTTCAGTTTTTCTCCCTAGAAATTTTGGCCGAGTTTTTCATACCCCAAGCACGTATTCCTTTAAGAGACTGACCCTCTCTGGCCCTTTTCCTTCTCCTTCGAAGTCACAGAAGTCCAAAAATTGAGTCATCCTGGAGTTCAAATACCTTCCAAGTGCAGCTGCTCCGTAGGTGGTTCTCCATGACCCACATGTCTTCACACCAGCTCCCTGGTGTTGGTGCCAACTGTTGATGCTGATGTTGACTTTGGACTTGGCCCCTGAGAGTGCCATCTTGCCTTCAGACAGTATGCCCTTGATCTTCTGCTTGTTCCGTGGGGGCTACTCTAAGGACCGCTCTTCCCTCTGTGCTCTCTGCCAGGCTCTGAGCTCACACACACCCTTTTCCCTTCCCCATTGCTTTAAAATTCCCAGTGGCACATTCGCTTGGGTCTCAGCCAAACCTTATCATCTCCTCTGATGGTTGCCTTGGTTCCCCCAGGGTCCTCATCTACATTATTATTTCTGCTGAAGCCTGCAGAAATGAGTGCACAGGGTTTCCTAGATCTTTGACTTCTTCTCAGATGCTCCTTGAACATTGGTCTCCTGTAGTAACTAGTGGTAGTATCAGCAGTGCAAGACTAGTCACGTAGTAGAATAACTAACCCTGTAATTGTAACCTCCTGAATATATTCACATTCAAGAAGATATTCATATGATCTTGAAACTTAAAGTATGCTGCACATTATTTTTTTTTGTCTTTTGCCTTTTTAGGGCTGTACCCATGGCGTATGGAGGTTCCCAGGCTAAGGGTCGAATCAGAGATGTAGCTGCTAGCCTTTGCCAGAGCCACAGCAATGAGGGATCAGAGGCACATCTGCGACCTACACCACAGCTCATAGAAATGCCAGATCCTTAACTCACTGAGAGAGGCCAGGGATCGAACCTGCATCCTCATGGATGCAAGTTGGGTTAGTCAACCACTGAGCCAACCCGGGAACTCCCCACTGCACATTATTTAAATACCGAATAAATGATGTTATTAAAAAAAATATATATATATATATATACCATCTGATGATGAATATAATAAAATGTGTAAGTTATAAAATTCAGAGTAATTTGTGCCACTACTTACTTCCTCCATCAAAACCCAAGCTCCGAACACATTTCTAGGTTGTGAAATATTCTCAAAGAGTGACTAGAGACTAACATATTATCCACCGTTATTGGCTCAGGTATGGTTCCAAGTGTTTTGTATGTATTTTCTTGCTTTGCTCACAAATGACCCCATCAGTAGATTCTGTTCACATGTCTATTTTGAAAATGCAAAGAGTGGGCTTCAGAAAGATTATGTGACATGGAAATATTATTTAGAAGGTGAGTTAATATTTTGTTAAGCATTTGGTGGATGCTGGCCTAGCAGGAATGACTTCTGGAAGAAAGGACAGGTAAGCCAAGACCTGAGATTTAAGTCAAACTTTTTCACATAAGGGAGCTTGAAGGAGACAGATCATCCCAGGCAGAGAGAACGCAACTGCAAATGCAGCGGAAGGGCCTGTATGAGAGGAACTGGAACTGAGAAGGCTTGATGTTATGCAAAGTGTGAGTGGAAGGGCAGTATCTGCAGGGATCAGCTATTTAGGAAGTATTTTCATAGTGGGTGGTAATAAATATGCAGGTAGATATAAAATGGAGAGTTACTGGAAATTCCTGTGGAAACAAACCTGACTAGTATCAATGAGGACATGGCTTTGATTCTGGGCCTCGTTCAGTGGGTCAGTGATCCAGCATTGCCATGAGCTGTGGTGTAGGGTTGAAGACAGTGGCTTGGATCTGGCGTTGCTGTGGCTGTGGTGTAGGCTGGCAGTTGTACCTCCAGTTGGATCCTAGCCTAGAAACTTCCATATGCCGTATATGCCACGGGTATGGCCCTAAAAAGCGAAAAAAAAAAAGAAAAGAAAAAGGGAGAGTTACCTTTCTAGGAAGTCCCCCACATTCTGACAATGACCCTGTACAAAGGGTGAGTCAGCAATAAGTGTGATGATTGCCTCTAGCCAGTGTTGGTAGTTCCAAGGGTGACACTTGACCCAAACTGCCGCATTCAAGTCTTTCCTGTTTCTTTCTTCTTATTTATTTATTTATTTATTTATTCTTCTTTAGTGCACTGACCACATATGGACATTCCTGGGCCAGTGATCAAATCTGAGCTGCAGCTGTGACCTATGCCACAGCTATGGCAACACTGGATCCTTAACCCACTGCACTGGGCCAGGGATCTGGCTCACGTATCCACAGTGACCCGAGCCACTGCAGTCAGATCCTTAACCCACAGTGCCACAGTGGGAACTCCTCTCGGGATTTCTCAAGCCAGTGAGTGTCAAGCATTTCCATCCTGGCAGTTTAAATTTCTAAGTTTACTGGGACATAACAGTTCTTTGTTCCTTCTCATAGAACACAAGATACAACTGGTAGACAATCAGATGGGGACACGGTGTCTGTCTTCACTGGTGACAGAGCTTCAGGTATGGAGTCCAAATTCAGCAGCACATCGATGGCCATTGAAAGACCAGGACCACAAGAGACTGCGTGGGGGCACACACAGAGCTTAAAGGTACAAGGTTAAGAGGCCAGACCTTGCTGGCTCCACGTCTACATTATTTTACAGGTTTGGTAGACGAATAAGCGTGCCCTTTTCGAAAGTTTGCACTAAAAATGTATGATGCTTTAGTTCCATCATGACGTCCATAGTGCTCTCTCTTTCTTTCTAGTCTGGCAGCCATATGAAGCCTACCCACTCATCACGGAGGAAGTAATAAAGCAGATAACACTGTCTTCACCTTCCTCATCCGTTACCTGCAGTATTTTCCACTTACATGTACTCTCACTGTGCTTCCTTCCTGCCTAGGGCGACTCTGAGGAAAGTGACAAGTTTAGGAAGGAGTGAATACCTCTCTCAATGCCCCTTAACTGACGCTGCAAAGAAAACCGCCGGGTCCCCAGGCATAAAGGCGGCTCTGCCTGCATTCTTCCTAGATTATTTTTTTACATCACATATTTATAGACGTTTTATTTTAATTTCAAGCAATCTCTTTTTCAGATCTGGCTGTGGACTCTGTTAAATCCACATTATGGAGAAAAAAAGGTTAGGAAGGAAGGAAGGAGAAAAATTAAAGATCGTATTTTATCAATGTCGTCACCCTCATTAGAAAGTAAAACAACAAACTGGAATACCATCTCTAGAAGGAAAATGATTTTTTCTATTTTCTTAATTTTTCAGGTAATTTATGTGAAACAAGTCTTAGGTTTTCTGTAGGAGGAGAATATTGGTTTCCAAGTTTTCAGTTACTATTTTATAATGTATGACTTTCCCCAGGGGGACCTGACTTTTGTTCGTAAATTGTGACAGCCAGATTGTCAATGATGGCACAGAGCCGTGTGGCAGGGCCAGCGATATTTGCCAAATATTTTATCTCTCCCACCCCCATACACACCCCACATTTCTTGGCACACTTTCAGTTACTGTGAAGCTCATGTCACTAGTTTTGGCCAATGTAATATTAGCAGAAGTGACCCATGCCAATTCTTGCCCAAGGAGATAAAATTTCCAAGATTTAGTCCCCTGAGGCCCTCTTTTTGCAGTAGTGACAAAGGATGCCGTCTGTAGCACACAGTATGGTTGCTACATGCAGCCTGGATCAGCCAGAGTGTGGGTCCGATGACCCAGGTGGGACCTGTACTATGAGAGAGGATAAATTTATTTTGTATTAAACCACTGACGTTTTATAGTGTTTATTGAAGCATTTCCTAGACCATGTATGAGAAATGCAGGGGGTTATTTTCTTGCTCCTAAGTTTCCGAAAATACTAGTCTTCAAATCAAGAATTAGTAAAGAATTTGAACTTAATTACGATTTCTTAGTAACTTCCCGTGTAAAGGAATTTGAATTTAGAAGAAAACACTCTATTAGCCCAACTTGAAATTAAGCACAATCTGAGATGAGAAATAATCTCTTTTTAAGAATGGAAGTTAAGTTCATGGATGGACCTAGAGATGATCATGAAGAAAGCAAAGAAAGTCAGACAAAGACAAATATCATATGATATCACCTATATGCTATCTTAAATACTAATACAAATGAACTAATTTACAAAATAGAAACAGACTTAGAGGCTTCGAAACAAACTTAGAGTTACCAAAGGGGAAAGGTAGAGGGAAGGGATAATTTAGGAATTTGGGAGTAAAAGATACACACTACTAGATACAAAATAGATAAACAACCAGGACTTATTGTATAGCACAGGGAACTATACTCAATACTTTGTAACAATCTATATGAGAAAAGAATCTGAAAAAAGAATATATATGTATTACTGAATGATTTGCTGTGCACCTGAAACTAACACAACATTGTAAATCAACTATACTTCAATAAGTAAATACATAATTAACAATGGAAGTGCATAACTTATGTGCAATTATAATTCTTTATAAATACATGCTTGTCACTGTCCTTTTTTTTCTTTCCAGAAATTTAGAGTGCTAATCTCTTAACAAAGGCAATCTCTAGAAGACATTGTTTTTATGGAACTATATTATAAGAGAGCTTTTCATTTTAAGCAACTATTCTGATAAATTTCATAAATTTTAAGAATTTCATTTTAGAGAAATGTATTATAAGTTTGAGGAAAATGTGTTAAAATATTTGAATAATGAGATTATGAAAGAAATGGCAAGCTTTACATAAAGACATACACGATCATGTTTAGTAATATACATTTTGAAACAATTTTTATGTGAAGATATTTTAGACCAAAATAGCTGGAAGGTCTGAAATATCTGACCAATTAACTTAGATAAAACAATGACTTGGTTAGGAAATATTCACTTACTGAATAGAGAAGTTGACTTCTTATCTGATGGGGAAAAAAAAAGGCATTCACTTTCTTGTCGTGTCTTCTGAAAAAGAGATAATCTGTAATTTCTTGTTCCAGGAATTCCTCATTAGAGAGATTCTCTTTGGAGTTTTCCACCAGATGTGAAAGCTCACAGAATTCTCCAGAGAGGTTTATCATGACCAAACTTACAGCCACCTGGAGAACGTGTCATTATTCAAAAATTTAGTAGTAAATATACAATGCACATGATTGAAACAGAAAATAACAAGCAGATACCCCTCGGGAACTTGACTACAGGGAATCTCTGCTGGAATTGAAAATTAATGATCCATGGAAATAGAACAATAATCAAATTTGTGGGTATAGGAAGATATAATTAGAGTAGATGTACTTAGAAGACCATGGCCCCGCAGAGAAAGGTCAGCTGTGTCCACCAGCAAGTAAAATCATTATTTTGGAACTGACAAGAATTCTTTACCTTTTCCTGTCTGAAAACCATATCTATCTGAAATTTGTTCCTTTTCAAATCTGGCTGGAATCCTGATCTGAGTTCCTTTGAGACTGATTTGTACCAATTTCCCATTGGGTGTATTGCAAAGGATATATTTAATAGTATCACACAGTCGATACTATTTTTTTACTTTAAATGATCCTTAATTTATTCAAGGACCAAAATGAAAAAAATCAAAAGGGGTATTGAAGGATACAACAGCTTATGCAAATGGAACAAACTGAGGTGAGAACAGGGTATTCCCCTGAATCTGTTCACCTTGTACTTAAAATTAACAAATCTAAAGTCATTTAGTAAAACACATTTCCAGCTCAACAACATTCATGCCCAATTTTCATTTCCATATGAAGCATCTTATATTTAGTCAGTTTAATTATCTACAACCCTTGAATGACATTTTTTAATCCTTTGTGGTTCACTGAAAAACTGTAAAATATAACTAAGCGGTGTGTTCATTAAAATGTCAGAAATATTTTCAAGTCCAAATAGCACAGCATCTTTTTCCTTAGTGCAGTAATAACACAATAACTATGCCAGGAGGGTGTAATTAACAACCATTTAAAAGAACAATTGCCTTAAATTATTCAGGAGCTTCATGCCTAGCATCTTAATTAAGAAACAAAATTATTTTTAAGTTCATCCATAGGCAAGAAAAAAGTGAAAATTAACTTAATGAAAAAGAGAAGTTGGCACATCTTATTTAATATGTTTTACACATAACGGAGCTGCAATTGTTTTGACAGTGTACTTTACGTGCCATTACCATTGACAGAATATGACAGTTTACACAGAATTTCAAAAAAGTATAGCAATGATTGTATCCTCTTTGGATCTTAACGCTTCCTGTTGGGACAGGTGAATTGAGAGCCCTCTTGTGTGGCCATGTACTGTTTAATCTATTTTGACTCATAAGAGAGGTACAACCACCTCCTTGGGTGACAATCATGTACCTTTCTGTCACTAGGCCCTGCCCAAGTTTTGTGACAGCAGCTTTAAGGCCATTCTCAACACCTGGGCATAAGTCATTCAGATGGCCAGCAAACTGGTATGAGTTTGTCCAGAAGTAGCTGTTATTGTCACCACGTGGACATCTTGAGAGAAGGCTGTTCTGCTTTTCTCTGCCTGAAAAAGGGAAACTGGGCTAGCTGCCTGTGTCGGCCCTGCCATAGGTGCCTGCCTATCTTAAGGGGATTGTCTTTTTCCCTAGGTAAATATGCCATCCATCTTACCTTGGATGGTTGGATTTTGAAACGATTTCAGTAAATTTATGCCAGAGTTTTCCATAAATGGACTAAACACTGCAATGAAGGATTATCTAAGTGGACATTTTAAAAAAGGAAGATTCAGGAGTTCCCATCATGGCTCGGTGGTAACGAATCCAACTAGTGTCTATGAGGACATGGGTTTGATCCCTGGCCCCACTTAGCGGGTTAAGGATCCAGCGTTGCCTTGAGCTGTGGTGTCAGTAGCTGTGGTGTAGGTAGCAGATGTGGCTCAGATCCTGCATTGCTGTGGCTGTGGTGTAGGCTGGCAGCTGCAGCTCCGATTTAACCCCTAGCCTGGGAACTTCCATATGCTTCAGGTGTGGCCCTGAAAAAACAAACAAACAAAAAAAGGAGATTCAACTATATATTGTTTATGAGAAACACTTTAAAGACACTACCCAGTTGAAAATTAAAGGGATTCAAAAGATAAAGGATGCAAATTCCAAGGACAAAAAAAATGATGTGGCTACACTGAGGTAGACTTCAAAGTGAAGAAACAAAGAGGGACATTTTATAATTGATAAAATCAGTTTCTCCAGAAGCTACACTTAAACATGCTTCTGTCCTCCCCAAGCAGAGCTGTAAATATGTTAAGTAAAATTTGACAGAATTCAAGAATAGACAAATCAATAAACAACGTTGAAGATTTTAATATTCTAAAGATTTAAATAGTCTTCTCAGTGACTGATGGAACAGGCCAAGGAATACACAACAAATATACAGGACATTTGAAAACCATAGTGGAATCACTTGACCTGATTGGCATCTACAGAAAACTACCCCAGTAATAAAAAAAATACTCTGTGTTCCTGCTGCACAGAAATGTGCCTTAAAGTGGGTTATATGCCAGGCTATAACACACATCTCAATATGTTTCAGAGGACTGAAATCACATGGGATATACTCACTGACAAAATAACATCAGAAGTAATGACATTAAGATATGCACCAGAAAAAAAATAAAAACACTTCAAAAGAATCTGTTAGTCCAAGAAGTCAAAAGGAAGAAAATAAATATTTGAAAAGGATGATAATTAAAAAATAGCATAAAAACATTTTGGAGTTGCAGCTCTAGTTTAAAGATTAGAAAGGAAGAGATGGGAGTTCCTGTAGTGGCTCAGCAGTTAATGATCCCGACTACCATTCATGAGGACGTGGGTTCAATCCCCGGCCTCACTTGGTTAAGGATCCAGCGTTGCTGTGAGCTGTGGTGTAGGTTGCAGACACGACTTGGATCATGCATTGCTGTGGCTGTGGTGTAGGCCAGCAGCTACAGCTCCGATTAGACCCCTAGCCTGGGAACCTCCATATGCCGCGGGTGTGGCACTAAAAAGACAAAAAAATAAAATAAAGACAGGAAGAGATGTATATAATCAAAGATCTAAGCTTTTTGCCTTAAGGAATCAGAAAAAAAAAGAACAAATCAAATGAATAGTGTCAGACTATAGAATATTTTTATGGTGAAAATGTCAACCTCTATCTCTACTTCAGACAGACAATTATCTGTTCAAAACAATAATAAAAATGTCTTGTGTCATATAAAACAAAACAAGAACTAAAATTCACAACAACAATAATGCAAAGGGCAGGAATAGATAAATAGTACTAAAGTTTTCTCAGGTCCTAACACAGTCAGGAAATTTATACAACTCTTAATTTATATTAAACCACAATAAGCTTGTTATGCAGGCGGCGATCTTTGGTGTAAACTAATACCGTCAATAGTGCATTAAAGTACTTGGAGGTTTAAAAAGCAAGTTAATAAAGAGAAAAATGAAATGTCAGAAATGTTAAATATTCCAAAAGAATGTAAGAGACAAAAGGACTTAAAACATGAGTGTCTAATAGAAAGCAAACGCTATGATAGTAGTTATGAATTCAGTGTATCAATAATCACACCAGATAGATTAATTTTTAAAATTCACAATACCATGATTATAACAACAGAGCTTTTTACAACCTCACTCTATATTACTTAGAAGACTATCCTAAAACATTAGGGAATGGAAAGATTAAAAGTGAAAGGGAGAAGTTATACCATATAAATCCCACAAAAAGAAAGCTTCTGTAGCTAGGCCAATATCAAACTAAGCCAAATTAAGTCAAGAGTTGTTACTAGAGATTCATGTTGACATTTCATGGTGATAAAGGTACTGATTTTCAAAAAGAATATAATAATATCAAATCTGAAGATATCACGTAACCTCAAAAATATAAAACACTATAATGACGCAAACTATTTCATTTAATATGGATAAGCAGTGAGGTCCTACTGTACAGCACAGGGAACTATATCCAGTCTCTTGGGATGGAACATGATAGAAATAGTATGAGAAAAGGAATGGATATATTAAGTATGACTGGGTCACTGTGCTGTACAGCAGATATCAGCACAACACTGTAAATCAACTATACTTTATTTAAAAAAAAACCCAAACACTATAAGGATATTTGTTTCAAGATATTCTGTGTTAAAGCACCTAACAATGTATGAGAAAGCAGGCATTCAGAATCACTCACTCCAAATCAGAAAGAGAGGTCAGAACTAGATCCTCCTACACTAGCTATTAAGACTTTTGTCTCTCAATTTCTTCAGTCAAAAATTGAGTGATGAGACCTCATCTAGTTCTCACATTTTGTGATTGTAAAGAAGGAAAATAATTATAATGTTACAATGTACGTTGCAAAAAAAATTTGATGTCTCAAGTGTCACTACCTCCTAAACTCTGGAACAATGAGGAGACTTGTGATCCAATCTGGTGTTGATATTTCTATATACCCCTCAGCTTCTGGGTGTAGGCATGGTGAGAAGCTAGAATTTTTTTTTTTTTTTTTAGGGTTTCATTTGGGGCCTGTGGAAGTTCCCATGCTAGGAGTCGATTCGGAGCTGTAGCTGCTAGCCTACACCACAGCCACAGCAACACCAGATCCGAGACACATGTGAGACCTACGCCACAGCTCACGGCAATGCCTGATCCTTAATCCAATGAGTCAGGCCAGGGACTGAACTTGCATCCTTGGATACTAGTCTGGTTCATTACCACTGATCCACGACGGGAACTCCCAGAAACCAGAATTTGAAGAGCCAAGTCACATTGGCTCTTTTATGTATCATAGCGCAGCGAGGTATTATCCCAACTCTTTAGATGAAAACACTGAAGGTCAGAGAAATTGCCTTATTTCCCCAAACTGAGTAGATACCGGGCTCCTGAATTCTCCAAGCCTGAAGTCAATTTTCTCAAAGTTTAAATCAGATATCTGAAACACTTAATGAATCAATTAAGTGGTTAGAATGATTCTTAATTTTGTTTCACAGAGAAGGAGGATTTTAGAGCTTGGAAGTCTATCACATCATGTGTCCACCCAATCTCACTATATAGATGTTGACATTGATTGACTGGATTAGCATTGCTGCTCATAAATATCTGTTGACTGTATTAATGCAGTAAAAGTGAATAACACAGCACAGAAAGTTCAAATTTTGCCACCAATTAGCTTTGTGAGTGCTGACTTCAATTTCTCCTACTATAATTCATTCAAATTTACTAGCTTGGAATACTGGTGTCAAATGCCTGGGATGTCGTAAATCTAAAGGACTTGCCTAAGGTCACGTATCCATCCGGAGACCAGGCTCGTACTAGAGCCTTCTACTGAAGTGTTTTCTTATAAAACAATTATTTTTTAGAGCAACTGCATTTTGAAATTGCAGACTCTCTGCTTAAAGGATTCATACTGTACCAGCTACAATTGATTTATCGAATCAGTTTCAATAATGACGGATGGCAGTGCCATATAGCACTCTGGCTGGCACGTAATCCATAAGACAAGCTTACATTTACCATACCCTGACTATGCGCCAGGCAAGAGTGTAAGAACTGTGCATTAACTCAGTGAAGCCACATAATAACCTGTGAGGTAGGTCCCATTAGTACCTCCATTAAGGAGTGAGAAATCTTAGGTGTGTGCAAACAGGCACACACACACAAATATACACGCACATGCACATGCACGTGCACACACACACACACAGTAACTAGTCCTAAGTTATCTAAGTTATAGAGTAGTCCCCTCTTATCCATGGAGGAAACCTTCCAAGACCCCTGGTAGCAGCTTGAAACCATGGATAGTACCAAACCCCACATATACTGTGTTTTTCCCTATACATGCGTACCTATGATGGAATTTGATTCATAAATGAGGCACAGTAAGAGATTAACAACAATAATTAATAATAAAATAGAAAAATTATAATACTGGAATCAAAGTCATGTGAATGCGGCCTCTCCCCCTCTTGTCAAAAATACCTTTTTGCACTCTCTGTTCACTCTCTGGTTGTGGTGATGGGAGATGATGAAATGCCTAGGGGATGAGATGGAGTGAGGTGAATGACTACATACTGAGAAATAGGGTTAGGCTACTATTGACCTTCTGACAAGACATCAGAAGAAGGATTATCTGCTTTAGGTGATCCTGGGTCATCAAGCCATGACCAGGGGGATGGTTGGGTGTCCAGAGCCGACAATGTTCATGACTGGGGACCCCGGGCGTGACAGAGTAGGAGGGTGCAAGATTTTAATCACCCTACTTATACACAACGAAGTTTAAAACTTATGAATTACTTAGTTCTGGAGCTTTGCATTTAATATTTTTGAACTGTGATTGACCTCAGGTAACCAAAACACTGGAAAGCAAATCCACAGATGGGGGGGGGGTTACTGTACAGCTAGTAAATAGTCACTTATTATACATTTAGTGATTTGTTTTAGATAAAGATAGAAGTACAGCTGCTTTCCTCGGCAGGAAAGAAAATACAGTTCATATTAGGAGAGTTTTAAAAATAAAAGGATTTTACATACATTAAACAGCTAAAAGACTACCATACATATGTCAGTCTGTAGGAAGCCCTACATGCAGGTTTTAGATCAGTAATAGCAACCAAGTTTAAAATATTTCTGCTGTACTTGTAATTGCAAATAGATGTGGGGAAGGAACAAGTATACATTCACGTAAGACTATTATTCCTCTCTCCGCCCCCAAAATAGAGAAAACAGTGTTCAAGAATAAGAACAGATGAAGCTTTTCATTTGATGAAATCAAATGTATTCAGAAATCAAATGTAACGCATTGTTTTAACCATCCACTAAACCAGTGATTCTTTCCTCTGCTGCACCTGACACTTTTCAAAATATCACCAAATGCTGACATGCCATCATTTGACAGAGATTGCTTGTCGAAAATGCAATATATTCTTAGAGTGTCTTTCGCTAATAACAGTTCTCACAGCTGTGAGAACAAGGAACAACTCCCCTCCCATCCTCCTTTATTATCTGTCCTTTGCTGACATGTCAACTTGCAGAAATCTTTAGTACGTAGAGGATGATTCTAGCCAACCATACACACCCACACTCCTGAATTCCTAAAATGGCCCTGCCCACTGAAATAGCAGTAATTTAAGGATGAGATGTGGAGTTCACGGTGCTGGTACATGTCTGTTTAATATTTTCAAAAGCTCACCATCTAACCTATTTTCAGGTTATAATATTTTCACTTGCAGAAGACTCTGCAAGTCCACTTTGAAACAAGCCATGAAATCCTATGGAGATTATTGCATAAATAATGAAAAAACAGAAAAATGGGGTCACTAAATTGTCTTTAGAGTGGAATGGACTCTGGATTAATCTTAGAAAGTTCTTTGGGGAGCAAAAGCCAATCTTTTGTCTTTCACATAATGTTCAGAGCCTTTCTATTTATGATTTTTTTAAAAAAGCACCAATAGTGCAATTTTATAACTTGCAAGCATCTGTGAGCATTTACACTTGACATGTGATTAAATACATTTAACATAATCAACAACATATACTTTAAGAACATAGGACCTTTTTTGGACAGGGCACAACATATGGAGGTTCTCAGGCCAGGGATCATATCCACACCACAGCAGCAACCCGAGCTGCTGCAGTGACAACGGCAAATCCTTAACCCACTGTGCCACCAGGACACTGCAAGAACACAGGATTTTTAAAGACCCAATTTTACCAAACACATGTATTAGAAGATAATCATCTTATATTATATTTAACTATAAAAAGTTTTTATATCTTAAATATTTTGTAAGTGCTATGTGACAGGATATCAGTGCAGTAAATTTAAAAATTATGTTTAAATGTGACAAATACCCACGTAGCTACATACACAAAAGTCTGAATCAAAAGTGTTTATAATTTTGAAATAGGAAATAAGCCAAATCACTATAATAGTGATGGTTTCCATTCAGTAAAAAGAAACATAGTCATCAAAATAATGGTGTAGATCTATATTCATTAAATAGTCAATTTTTGACATGTCACAGAATATTTAGATCAAATTTATGCATTTATTTGCTATGTTGATATACAGCTATATGGTACAGATACAGATCTCCAGTTAAAGATTTAGAGACACTATATATATATATGTGTGTATATATAATTAATATGTGTGTGTGTTTCTGTGTGTGTGTGTTTGTATACATAGATATCTAGAGATTTAAAGGAAGTGGCTGCCATGATTGGAGACTGGCTAAGCATATCTGAAATCTATAGAACAGGCTATCTTGAAAGGAAGATGGCAAGTAGGGTGGAAGTCATGTTTGTGGCCAAAGCTGCTGTTTAGAGCAGAATTTTTTCTACATCTACAAAGAAATTTGAGTCCTACTTTTAATGCTTTCCAACTGATTAGGTCAGACCCACCTAGATTATACAGGTGAACTTCCTTACTTAAAGTCAACTGATTAGGGATTTTAATTACATTGGAAAAATTGCTTCACAGGAGTACCTACCTAGACAAGTGATCAATTAAGATAACTGACAACTGTAACTAAGCCTAACTGACATCTCAAAAAAGTCCACATCTCACCTTGTTTGGTTTGTTCTTAATGCAGCATCCACAGTAGCCCTGTTGTTATCAAGACAGATTATGACACTCTGCAAAATTCTCCAATTTTGCTCAGAGGGAAACGGAAAGTCTTCACTATTACACACACTGTCCTCATTGTTTTGGCTTCCTATTACCTCTCTGACCAGATACCTTGGTTCTAACTATCCGTAGCCATTCACTCTGTTGCAGCCATGCTGGCTTCCAAAGACTTTGTGAAAACCTCAGTCCTGTTCCCACCTAAAGTTATTCACAATTGCTCCTAACACTGTACAGAATGCTCTTCCCCCAAGTGAACACGTATTAAATCACTGATTTACAGGCTTATCAGTAGAACTGTCATAGCTGAGAAAATAGTCAAAATAGAGCAATATAAATTGCTGAAATTTAAAAAAGGAAGAAAAATGTGTGTGGGGGGGAGGGGAACAGAATGAAGCAACCAAGAATGTGGAAAATAAACTATCTATCATCAAGGATAAAAGAAAGTAAGTATAATAAAGAAAATATTCAAACAGATAATGCCACAGTTTTCCTATTCAAATTGCCAAAAATGGTGAACAGGAAAAGCTTGAAGGCAGAAAGAAAATAAATACATATTATATAGGAAACAACAAAGATAAAAATTATAGCAAACTCCTTGTCTGAAAATGTACAAACCCAATGACTTTTAAAACACCTTTAAGTATTGCAAGAAAAAAAGGTCAATTTATATTTCTATGTTCACTGCAAATATCTCTCAAAAAATAGTCTAAATAGAATGTGCATGCATAGATAAAACAGATAATACATTAAAATCAATTATCTTTTTAATTGTCAAAGAACCTTTTGTTAAATAAAATCTATTGCCATGTATTTGTCTAACAAGATTTACCTAATCTTTCTTATCTCCTCCTTATAAGTTTCCCTTCCTTCACTGCAATTAACAGTGTAGATAGAAAAAATTGGAGACACACCTAGGCCACTTAACCAGAGGAACCTGGGTCACCGTATATAATTGCAAAGCAAGAAAATGGGGGGTTGAGAAGCCAGTCACATCTCACTCCACTGCCTAAGCTTGTAAAACAAGCAGATGCAACTTTAACCAGCCACTTTGATGGAGGAAATAGAGTGGTTTTGGTAAATTTTTCTTTAAGAAGAATTTGGACAATAATTGTCATTTGGATACAACATATAAACAGTAGGCAAAATGTTTTAACTAAGTCCTTCTTCAGTAATTTTTTCAATTGTGAGTAGAATCTTTATTTCATGATCACATTATAATAACCAATCTTACCACTGCCATTTTTAAACAAATTTAAAGAAAAAAATACATAGAAAATTCTCCTTCACACAGTTCTCCTTTTCCTTCCTGTCTTTTTTTTTTTTCTGTTTAAAAACAACAAATAGAATAACCCCCCTCTTTATTCCTTCAGGAGGTTGAAGAACCTCCATCTGTTTCACAGCTGGGAGCAGAGATTCACATCAGAGTGCAGTAATTCTTTCATTAAAGTGTAAGTTATGCCTCTCTCTTCTTCGATTAAGAGCTGCCTTTGGCATGAAATAGAAAAGGATTGGGCTATATTAGAGTAAGGTATTAAAGGAACAGCAAGCACACCTTGCTGCCTGACACCGTCTACAAAACTAAGTTCTTAAGGCAGAAGGAATATACAAGGATAAATCATTGTGAATACATAAGGAATTAAAAACTCTGGAAATGGTAAACTAAAGGGAAATATAAAGGACATTCTTGCTTATTTAAGTTGTTTTAAAATATAATTGACTGTCTAAAGCAAATATAGTAGCAGTGTATTCCAGAATATTTATGACAATGGTAGTAAAAAAAAAGGTGAGAAGGAAGATTTGGAAGTGTATTGTAAAGACTTTACACTACACATAAAGTCATAATATTATTTGATGATAGATTATGATTAATGAAAGATATATATTTTTAAGCCTTAGAGCAACCATGAGAGTAATACTGAAATGAATAAAAATGCTATATATAAATAAATAGTAAATACTGAAAATACTAAAAAGAATAATAATAAAATAAGATGCCATAGCAGAGATAAAATTATTTAAAGGACTCAACTAATTAGAAATCGGGTAACTAAAAAAGTTACAAAGGACAAATGAAACAAAGGGTAAAGAAGCAGGAAGATGGAAAAATTTAATCTAACTATACCGATACTACAATAAATGTAAATGATGGAACATACCAGTTAATAAACGTTAGCTACTCAGACTGGATTGAAATCAAGACATAGTTGTATGCTGTCTATAGAAATCATCTTTAACTATAAAGACATAGATTGAAAGCAAAAAAATGTAAAAAAAAATATGTAATCACTATGCAAAAGAATGATGGCATAGCTATATTAATATAAAATCAGATATCATTGTATGAAATATTACCAGACTTTAAAAGAGTCATTATACAATGAGAAAGGTGTCTGTTTACCAAGAAGATAAAGAAATCTTGAATGTGTATGCATCTGAAAATGGAGCTTAAAAACGCATGAAGCAAAACTGTTAAAACTCAAAGGATTCAGCAGGAAAATTAGAAAATACTTTGAACCAAATAAAAATAAAAGCAAAACATAAAAATCTTGGTATAAAGCTAAAGTGCTTAGAGAGAGATTTATAGCATTAAAGTCCTGTACTGAAAACTTTTAAAACCTCCAATAGTCAATGACTTTTTTACCATCTCAAGAAATTAGAAAAATACAAAAAAATTAAGCCCAAATTAAAACAAGAAGGAAAGCAATTATAAACACAAACGGTCAAAAGTTTAGCTAAGCTACTTCACAGCATTGGTGTCTCAGCATCTATTTTGTTTGGCTAAGTCATGGGCAGGACCTTAAGTTGACGCTAACCCCCTCATGCAAATTCATGCCCTAGACAGTGACCTGCAAAGTCACCGCACATATACATTCTTGATAGGACTTTTCCAATAGTTCTTGTGATTAAGTTTTTCATGCCTCCCAGCTCCTCCCCCTTCCCCTTAAATAAGGCACCTGTGTGGCTTACCTGGTTTTTTGATGTTGTTTTGTTCTGTTTTTTTATTTCTCCTTTTGTTTTGGGTTTGCATTGTCCAATCCAGCCTTAGCCAGGGAATACAAAGTACTCACCCACAGACCCCAGTAAAGGTGTGTGCCCCAGGTCCAGCCTCTTTCTGTTTCCATCCTGCCTTAGGAAGCTGAGTGATCCCTCAAGGTGTGCTGGATACTGTCTCTAGGACTTATAAGTAAAAAAAAAATTTACTCTCTAAATTCCTTATGTGGTCTGTTGTTGAACTGTGGCTAACAATCCAGCAACCTGTGCTTTATTTGGGGGTATACAGCATTTAAAAATTTGTCTTCTTTATAAATTGATGGTTTTTTCATTATAAAATATCACTATTTTTTACTTTAAAGTCTATCATAATATAGCTACATCAAATGTCAATTTGATAAATTAATAATATAAATCTAACAGTTAATGAGCCAGAAAACAGAAAAAAAAATCCTAATGAATTTAATACATGAGTTTAGCAATGTCATAGAATCTAAAAAAGGTTGACAGAAAAAATTCAGTACTATTTAAAATAGCACCAAGAGAATCCATGGAATATTTAGGTATAAATTTAACAAAATATATTCTAGTTCCATAGGCTAAACACTATGAAATGCTAGTGAAATAAATCAAAGGAAGCCTAAATAAGTATATGCAATGTCAATGGACTAGGAGACTCAGTGTTGTAAAGACGTCAATTCTTCCCAACTGACCCAGAGAGTTAATTCAATCCTTTTAAAAATCCTAGAGTAACTTTATTTTTTCTTTTGTGAAAAATAGACAAGCACATTCCAAAATCTATCAGGAAAGTCAAAGTAACTAGGACACCTAAAACAACTGCGGAAAAGAATAACAAAGTTGAAGGTTGCACACTACTTGTTAAGTAATTATCACAAAGCTAAAGTAATAAAGACAATATCATATTGGAAAAATTATAGGCATAAAGATAAATGAGGCAATAAAGAGTCCAGAGATAGATCTATAATTATATGTTCGATTGATTTTCTACAAGAGTACAAAGCAATTAAATGAAGAAATTATAGTCTTTTCAATAAATGGCATGAGAATATTTGAAGACCAATACATACAAAAAAAAATCTTGGCCCATATACTGTAACTTATTTAAAGAGTTATGAATAAAACATAGTCCATAGGAGAAAAACTTGGGAAATTGGACTTTATAAAAATGAAAAACATCTGTCCTTCAAAAGACATTGTTTCAACAATAAAAAGACAAATCACAGACAGGGAGAAAGTAGTCATGAAACATGTCTGATAAAGGCAAAACTATACGGAAAGAATTCAGACCAGTAACTGCCAGGGGGCTAGGGTTGGTTCTGGAGTTGCTTGAAAGAAAAAGATGAATAGGGAAAATCGGGGGAAAATAGAAATATTCTATATCTTGACAATGGTGGTGATTTAAAACTGTACATACTTGTCAAATATTACATAATCGATCATTAAAGGACCAAATTTTACAGTATTTAAATTTATTTCCAAAGTTTCTCTTTGTCAATATATTAAGACAGTGGCTATATTCTCTTTTTCCATTTTTACATAGTTGACTGGTTATTTGAATTTGAACAGATGTTAACATATCATCAGGAAAAAAATCACGGAGATTGGATTAAGATGGCAGAATAGAAGGACTGGAGCTCAACTTCTCTCCCAAAAAACAGCAAAAATACAACCAAATGCTGAGAAACCTTCAACCAAATGGACTGTAAACTTTCAAAAAAGATACTCTGCTCCAGAAGACACAGTGGAGACCACATCAAGAGGTAGGAGGGGCGATTACGCGATAGAAGCAATCCCATACATTCCAGGTAGGAAGCCCCACAGACTGGAAAGTAACTGCATCACAGAGACTCAGCTACAGGACTGAGAGTTCTGAGCCTCACGTCAAATGCCCACGCCTGGGGATCGGGCACAGGGAGAAAGAGCCCCCGGAGCATCTGGCATCGAAGGCCAGCGGGGCTTGTGTGCAGGAGCTCCACAGGACTGGGGGAAACAGAGACCCCACTCTTGAAAGGCACACACAGACTTTCACGTGCACTGGGTCCCAGGGCAAAGCAGTCTCCAGAGGGATCCGGGTGGAACCTGACTGCAATTCCTGGAGGATCTCCTGGGAAAACAGGGGTGACTGTGCCTTGTTGTGGGGGAAGGGCATTGGAGGTGAAGCTCTCGGGGACATTCAGCAGCCTGCATTTCTCTGGAGGTGGCCATTTCAGGGAAAACCTGGTCCCTCCCATCAGCGCTGAGAAGCCCCAGGCCAATTCAGGTGGGATCTCAGCCCCAAGCATCAGTAAACAGGCTGCCTAAAGACCCCTCAGGCACACAGCCAGCCCCTAATCTCATCCAGAGACAAAGCCCCATCCATCAGAGGGAGAAGAATCAATCCCACCTACCAGTGAGCAGGTATCACTCCCTCCCATCAGGAAGCCTACAGCAAGCCCCCTCCATACCAACTTTTGCTACAGGGGAGGCAAACACCTGAACAAAGAGAGGCTACGACTCTATTGTCAACACAAAGGTCACCACACCAAAAACCTACAAAAATGAAAAGACAGAAGACTCTAACTCAGATAAGGGAGAAAGAGAAAAGCCCAGAAAAACAGCTCAGTGATGAGGAGATTATCAGCCTCCCAGAAAGGGACTTTAGACTGTTGATGCTGAAGATGATACAAGGCATTGGAAATAGACTGGAGGCAAAGATTGATCATTTACAGGAAACACCTAGCAAAGAAATACAAGCTGTAAAATTAAACAAGAAGAGATGCAAAATACAATTACTGAAATAAAAAATTCCTTAGAAGCAGCCAACAGTAGAATACAGGAGGCAGAAGAACGAATCAGTGAGGTGGAGGACAGATTAGTGGAAATCACCAATGCAGAAGACAAAAGAGATAAAAGATTGAAAGGAAATGAGCAGAGTCTCAGAGAACTCT
>PVHT020000061.1:8148181-8176035 GCA_004024745.2 Catagonus wagneri
GAAGATATGGTACATACACACAATGGAATGTTACTCAGCCATTAAAAGGAACGAATTACCAACATTTATAGCAACATGGATGGACTTAGAAATTATCATGCGAAGTGAAACCAGTCAGACAATTAGACAGCAACACCCAATGCTACCGCTTACATGTGGAAACTAAAAAGACACAATGAACCTTCTTACAGAACAGACAGTGACTCACAGACTTTGGAAAACCTTGGTTTTTCAAATAAGACAATCTGGGGGGTGGGGGGATGCACTGGGGGTTTGGGATACAAAATCTATAAAATTGACTTGTGATGATTTATGTACACCTATAATTGAAATAAAATCCATTAAGAAAAAAAAAGAAAAAAAATCATGAAATAGCTCTAAAGTTTCTGTTTTGACCAGCTCAAGAAAAATCATGAGAAAATATTTACAGATAATCTACTGCATGCCAGATGTTCTGATAAGGTTGCTAACTGTATTTATTTATTTACTTACTTATTTTTATTTTTATTTTGCTAACTTTAATGTCTTGTCAAAACCTTGAAACAATCCTGTTAGGTCTTATTTCTATTTTTAGAATAAAGAAAGCTAAAGCTCGCAAAAATTAAGTAGGTTTTCATTAGTGAGTCAATGTCTCTGTTTCTGTAAAGTGAAGTGAATTAAGTCTTACTTCTCAGGGCTTCACTGAGGATTGTTCACTTAATAAAGTTTTCTTTCAAAAAATCATTACTGAGCACTTTCTATATGGCAAGCAAAAGTCCAGTAATAGGAATAAAGATGTGAATGAAAGAAGTTAAGTTGCTCCTGATCGTGGAGTTTACATTCTAATAGGAAAGAAAGACTGTATTCAAATAAATGAATATTTTACCAAATAGATATATCAACTCATGCTAAATGATACACAGAATATTGTGATAGAGGGGCAAATTTCCTACTTTCTATTCAGTAGAGTGGGAAGTCTTCTTTAAGGAAGTTACATTTAATAAAATGCAAATCCAGAAGCAATAGCAAAGTGTTTTTACTTGCACAACCACTTGGATAGTGATGCCAAGATAGAGAAAATTTTGAGAGAAACAAATTTGGGAAAAAAATTTTAAAAATTGGTCTAGACTTATCATGGGCCAACAGTTTAATAACTGATTATAGGTAATCTCATCTAATGGAAACATCTTTTTCTGACCCCAAAGCCCATGATCAAAAGAAACTGAGGCCTCACTTTTGTGTGAGTCTGGACTCACACATCCCTTTCTTATATTATATATTATATACACACACATTCCCTTTATCTTCCATCATCGCCTATCCCAAAAGACTGGATATAGTTCCCTGTGCTGTACAGTAGGATCTTATTGTCTACCCACTCTAAATGTAGTAGTTTGTATCCATTAACTTTAAACTTCTAATTCATCTCACTCTCATTAATTTCTTATAATCAGTCAATCAATCATTGGTTCTGTTTTTCTGGAGACACTAACACACCATCCCACACACCCTCTTCTTTTTCCTCTCAGGACTACAGTTGCTTTATTTTCAAGTAATGCATACATTAGAGTGCCACCAGGATTTCCCATTCTCAGGTTAAAAATTTATCATACAAGAGAAATTTAAAATTAATTAGGAACTTATTAAAGTCCTAGCATTAAAATGATAATTATATAGCCTCCTGTAGAAGCCAAAGTTTAGTTAGGAAGAGAAATGAATAATTGAAGCAAAAGTTCACCTCACACTAATACCAGAGTCAATCAAATTTTGTTCTCATAGCCTCTATTTCTATTTTTATCCCTGTTATCTTGCAATTTTTTTTCTTTTGCTATTTAATGAATGCTGGCATGAAGATTTCCATTTTAATATGAGTTTAATGAAGAACCCATTTTATTTAATGGCCAATAAGATAGCATGATTCCACAGCTAAAAAGTTTATTCTTCCCAACTGTGATGGCTCTAAGTTGTGTAAACTATTTAATAAAATGTTATCATGGAACTACTACCAACTTACATCACCTGCATTACTACAGGGGTCTCAAGTTTATCATCGTATTTAGTCCTCCTCCATTACATCTAGTTCATCACAATACTGAGTATATTGTAATACGAGAATATGAATATGAGTAAAGTGAGTTTTTCATTCTCTTGCCACTTGCTGCTTACTGTTTTCAGTATATGTCTGGCACTCCCTTTTACACAACCTCAGTGGGCTTGTTTCCTCATCTTCATTTTCCTGCTCTCTCGTGCTAGCCAAAGTTCTACATTTTTTTTTCTCTAGAATGTTTCCCAAGTTCCTGAATTTCCCACATTTATTTTTGCAGTGAAAACATCTTATATTTCACAATTTTTAAAATGGTTTATTAGAGTTGATTTACAATGTTCCTTAAATTTCTGCTGTACAGCAAACTGACCCAGCTACAAATATATATATATGTATATATATATATATGTATATATATGTATGTATATATATATATATATATATATATATATATATATATATATATATATAAAACCCTAACCCTAACCCTAATAATAATACATATATATATATTCTTTTTTCTCACACTATCTTCTGTCATGTTCTAACCCAAAAGACTGGACATACATCCCTTTGCAGTAGAGTAGGAATCCACTGCTTATCCATTCTGAAGATAGTAGTTTGCATCTACCAACCCAAACTCCCAGTCCATTCCACTCCCTCCCCCACTCCCCTGGCAACCATAAGTCTGTTCTCAATGTACATGACCTGCTTCTGTTTTGCAGATAGGATCATCTGTGCCATATTTTAGATTTTCCATATAAGTGATATGAGATGGCATTTGTCTTTCTCTTTCTGACTTACTTTATTGGTATGAGAATATGTAATTGTAGCCATGTTGCTGCAAATGTCATTTTGTCCTTTTAATGACTAATATTCCATTGTAAACTATCCTTTCTGCTTTCTTTCTCCAAAATGATTCAACCTTTAGACTCTCCCTCAGTTTCCCTTTCCCCAGAGGCAGCTTTTCAGTCTCCCTAAGTCATGATCTGGTAGCATGATACTCCCCACCTAGCAACATTTTACATTCTTTATGTTATAGAGTATTTATTTTATGTTAATTTTATTTGATTCCTTTCCTTCTTTCTCACTGGACTGCATACATCTTGAGGGCATCAATATGCTTTGGTTGTTACATTTTAGCTTGTTGGGCCATGGATTTCCCAGTGCCACACAATGTTTGGCACATACAAAAATGCCCAAGAAATAATTGCTGAGGTAGTAAAATATAAATTACTGTTTTGTATAATCCATTCAAATGCCCTACTTTGGCTCAGAAGTATCAACAATTCTAGAGGAAAAGCATGTATAATTCACATATAAGTGAAACAGAAACAAAACCAGTGACATTCTTTTTCAGCACCAAACTTAAATCTTTAACTCATTTATAAAATGATGCAGCACTTAAATTTTAAGTAGGTCCATCTCATTACTATGTTACTTGAGTATTTTTTTGTGCTAAGTAAACATTTTCTTATTAAATTCGCTCACATAATTTTGCCTGGCTCCTTTATTTTACTTTTCTCCTTTTGCTCACTCATGAATATAATCAAAGTATTATGAGTAGAATAAAAAAAAATCACTCAATAGACTGTGGAGAAAAGCTTAACTTTAAAAGGAATCATAGATAGCAACAGGATGTAAAAATTAATTTTTTCACTAAAAGTTTATAACCTATTGGTACTAAAACTACTGACCTGAAAAAGAGCTATAGGAACAATATTTTTCAAAGACACCACGTTACAAAGTTTGGGGTAAATTTTGATTGTGGCTGAGAGTGTGTTAAATGATATAAGATTTTTACTTTGCAGTATGGGTAAAATAACTCAGTTGAATATAAAAATAAAGGACATAAGAGCACATTTAAATGAAAAAAATACCTTTGTGCATATTTCCCCCACTCTCTTCCATTTGGTCTCAATTAAAAATTGCATTGGTTAATGACTCATGCACATTCCCAAGTTATTTTATGTACAATAGAGAATTTTGGCATGTGAAGATAAAAGAAAAGAGACAACTCTACTGTAAGAGTTGGAACGTGGAGAAACCAAATTGGGATTTTTTTCCAATGAAGAATTGTGGAAATCAATGGGGCCCACAGTGTATGAAAACAGCAGGTTCCTTTTAGTAGATATCCCCCATCTGCCTATTGCTGGAACACGTTTGCATCTTTATGCAACTGAGCCTGCTTCATCAGCTGGTTTCCCTAAATCAAAGTTGATCTGTCTCATGGGCAAATTCATAACAGCTTCCATTTGGTTTAAAATGGTATAGGCTTCTTCTATATCACAGAAACTTCCTGTACATCCACCTTCTTGTTAATACGATAACTATGCACAGCCTTGACCTCTTCCTTTTGTTTTTGTTTCCATACTGTTGTTTTGTTTGTTTGCTTTTTGGTCTTATTAGGATCACACCCATGTCATATGGAAGTTCCCAGGCTAGGGGTTGAATCGCAGCCTATACCACAGCCACAGCACTGCAGGATCTGAGCCACATCTGTGACCTACACCACAGCTCTCAGCAACGCTGGATCCTTAACCCACTGAGCGAGCCCAGAAATCGAACCCATGTCCTCATGGATACCAGTTGGATCCACACCAGGAACTCCAGTTCTGTTTTGCTTTTTAATCAGCCATGGTTAAGTGTGGGTGCCCCCTCACCTGCCACTTCACAAAAGAACTGTGGTGACCAGATCTTGAGAAGGATGTACATTGTTATTTACTGAACCAGCCCACGTGACTGCACCTTTTACATTCCTGCAGACATAAAAATTTCTAATATCTTGGTTTTCTCACTAAAGGCTCCCATTTGTCTTGCCTAGGGTGTGACATGCAGATCGGGATCTAAAACTCTCCCCAGGTGACTAATTTGGATGTCTTTAAGTTAGGAACAAAGACTGATATTTGATACTGAGTTACAGAAGCTAACATCATCATTGGTACTTCTAAAAATGTGTTAACTTTTGAAAATAAAATGGAATATTGGAATTTGTGACAGTACTTATTTTTACTTAAGGAATATTATGGATAAAAATGTCGGACTGAGAGTTCACAACAAGGGGGAGCAGCAATAAAGTAATGTCTTAATTTATAGGTGGCAAACAATCTGTAGAAGTCATTCAGTAAGTGCTGGTGCTAGCACATAAACAACTGTAAATCGTTTATGGGAAAAGGTGTAGATTATTTCACCCAGTAATAGCCACCCTTCATATTAATTACCTATGAGGTTTGTTTGACATACATTCACTAGTCGGATTTATGCATGTGCATTTTTGTAAATTTCTTTTACACAGGAAAAGACAGCGGCATTAGAGTTTCCTAGTTCCTTCTAAAAGGAAATGTTCAGTTTGCACTTACATAGGACCAAAAGGTTTAATCACTTAAGGAATGAATGTTGTAAAATATAGTAAAAATTTTATAGAATTGAAGGATAGAGATATTTTGTATAAATAGAATGCCCTTGACTATTAAAACCTGCACAGAAACTCTGTCATCATTAAGCATAACTTTAGAATGACTGGCTTGAACTGGTGTTTCAGTTTATAAAAAGAGCCACAGTGAAAAAGTTAAATTCATAGATGATGGCGTTCCTGTTGTGGCTCTGCAGGCCAAGAACATGATGTTATCTCTGTGAGGATGCAGATTCAATTTCTGGCCTCCCTTAGTGGGTTAAGGGTCAGGTTTTGCCATAAACTGAAATGTAGGTTTGCACACGTGGCTCAGATCAGGTGTCGCTGCAGCTGTGTTATAAGCCTGCAGCTGCAGCTCTGATTCAACCCCTAACATGCAACTTCCATATGGCTCACATATTGTTGTAAAAGGAGAAAATAAATTCGCATGTGAGGAAAATTATGGATTTTCCTAATTATTAAGGTAGAAGTAATCTAGGAATAAATTTCAATTTCTATTTATTATATCACTAGCAAGTAGAAGGGTAGCTATTTATAATTTTCAGTACGGTCTTAAACTGTGACAGAAGAGAAGATATATAAGCTGTGCTGCTTCATATTTTAATAGATTCAGTAATGCTGTAAATACTCTAGTTGCCTCTGTCTTCTCATTGGTAACTCCATTTACCTTTATGTATTATTTGCCTCAATTTTTTTGCAGAACTTCTAAGCAGATGCTTTCCTCTATTTTGTCCTTTGTTAAATAATTGAAAATCATTGCAGACATTTAATTTGTTCTCTAAAATCGTTCCTTGCCTATTTATCAGAAACTTCGAGTGTCTCTTCAATTTTTTATTAGAAAATATTGTTTTAATGGAAATAACAGCTATTAGAAGTAGCCAGAAGTGGCCTGAAGCCTGAAAATGATATTTCATAGTTGTCCTAGCCAAATCCCTAAGCCACTTTGATTTTAATTCCCTCATCTGTACACAAAGGATAAGTCTACCTATATTTCAAGGTGATTAAGAGGAGTTAAAAATACAAGAGACGAGTATAAGAGTGTCTGGTACACAGCAGACCATTAATAAGCTACTATTCAGTAATGCTATTGATGTGTTATTTAGTGTAATTATTTTGTTTTAATTAAATGCCTTATTTTCCCAATAATATAAACTAGACCATATTAATTATTCTCATTTCAAATAAAGGAAACCAACTCTCAGGGAAGTTACAGAGGTGCCTAAAGTTATATTTAAACTAAAAGAGCTAGCATCTAGCTCTAGGTGCCTGTCTGGAGAGTCCAAGTTAACTACATCCTTCCACCTATTATACTATCAAGTGGCTCAACTTGTTACCCTGTATATACCTCCACTATCAAAAGGTTGTCCTGGGAGTTCCCATTGTGGTGCAGCAGAAACAAAGCCAGCTAGTATCCATGAGGATGTGGGTTCGATCCCTGGCCCAGCTCAGTGAGTTAAAGATTCCGGCCTTGCTGGGGCTGTGGTGTAGGCTGATAGATATAGCTCTGATTTGACCCCTAGCCTGGGAACTTCCATATGCTGCAGGTGCCACCCTTAAAAATGGAAGAAAAAAAATGTTGTCTTGAAAGACCAGTTTGTGATCAAGGAATTCCTTTCACTCCTCATCTGCATTGACCCAGGTGCCCTCTCTATCCATTTACCTCACTTCCTGTTTTATGCCTTTGTTTTGCTGACATTCTTCCAAGAAAGGGTGCTATAAACTTGGACTTGTTGAAAACTTATTATAAAAATTTAAAACATGTATAAAAGGAAAGAATGTTTGGGTGATGAAAATCCATATATCTATCACCTAAATTTGACAATTCTCAACACAGGACCAAGCATCCTCACTGCTTCTAAAGCAAATACATGGCATCATTGTGCCATTCTGTCTTGAATACCTAAGTATATGTCTTTAAAAGGTGACTTTTTAAACATTATCATAATAACATACATCATACAATGTTTTAGCAGCCATCGATTATCATTGTTTGGAAGAGGTAATTAATTGAGAACTTGCACAACTAAAATGCCCATTTTAAAAGCACAATTCCTGGACAGTTTTTGCTCGATATAGAATTTTAGAAAAAGAATCCCTTTCCAGCCTATGCTTCAAAGCCCTTCGTTACTTTCTTTTATTAATTTCTGGGTTCCATTTTGCCATGGAGTAGTCAACTGCGACTCACATCCTGGTTCCTTCCTATGGACCTATTTTTTCAATCTGGGGAGTATTTTAGGGTCTTATTCTCACCTACAGTAGCTGAAACCGCAGAGCTCTGTGCCTTGGTGGGAGCTTTTTAATTGTGCTGGGCTGCCACATTTGCCCTTCTTTACACTCAGGATTCATTTCCATTCCTTGGGGTAGTTTTTAAATTACCTTTTAGACTCTTTTAGACTCACTGACTATTTGGAAGTGTGGTGTCCAATTTCTTTTATTTTAGCCAGCAGAGAACAGTTCTGGCCTATTTATGAAGACTCTGCTTCCAATGACAATTTCCTTATCAGAGCCTTTTCCGAGCTATTCTGGTCCCTCTGAACTTCCCCACTGGGTTTCTGCTGATGTGTCTGGCGGGGTGGAGTGGAAATGCCAGCTCCACAGAGCACTGCCTTGCCTCCTCCCCAAACCCCAAACAGAGGAACTCTTTTGGTTTCCCCACATGGTGGAAGATTCTCCCGACCACCAAGTGCAGCCGGGTGGGAGTTGCTGGGACTCACAGAAAAGTGTGTCCCTAAGTCCATTCTCCAGCTGCATGGTTCCACCTGGCTTCCCTGCAGAGGAGGCGGTTGCCTACTTGGAGGGGCCCTGAGCAGCCTGGCCTGCTTGAACACAGCACTGGGGATAGGGAATGGATGTCCCCTTAGGGTCTGTACCTGGACCATCCTTGCAGGCTAAGCAGCCCCTGTAGGAGCTGATCAGGGCATGGGGATGTGTCTTCTTTGAGCTCCCTGCTGCTAGTGGCACCAGCCTCATGCCCACTTGGTAAGAGATGGGCTGCTCATCTCTTTTTCTTTTGTTTCCATTTTGTTTTCTGTTTGAGAGCCTGTTGATGTCAACTTCCAAATCATCTGCTGGATTTTTAAAATTCTGCTATGTTATTTTTGATTCAGTAAAAATTCTTTCCTGTGTCTAAAACTCCTTCGAAACAACCTTTATATGATTGCTCTGTGGCAGTGGCAGTAAACACGCTATATCTTTGAGATGTTAAGAATTATTTGACAGTTTATTTGACAGTTTATTCTTTTCTCTTAGCATGATTTCCATTTGGCTGTTTACTTATTTGGGTTTTGGGTTTTCATGTTTCAAGCTATACTCAAGTCTCTGGGGATTTTGGGTCACCATCCGCAATTGCTGCTAAGAAACTAAAATGGCCATAAGAAGTTCTGTGCACCCTGAAGTGTATTCTTACTGTGTTTTCCTGGAAGGAATCAGGCCTTTTCTTTCCTTCCTTCCTTCCTTTCTAAGTCTTACCTAATATCATGAAGGATAAAATCCAAATTGTGCTTGTTAGCATGACTCACGATTGACTCAACACTGTAAATCAACTATACCCTAATAAAAATATTTCAGTGAAAGAATAACATTTATTTATTTATTTACTTATTTGTCTTTTTAGGGATACACCCACAGCATATGGAGGTTCTCAGGCTAGGGGTCTAATCAGAGCTGCAGCTGCTGTCATACACCGCAGTCACAGCAATGCCAGATTCAAACCACATCTGCAACCTACACCACAGGTCATGGCAATGCCGGATCCTCAAGCTACCAGGCAATGCCTGGATCGAACATGCATCCTTCTGGATAACAGCCAGATTTGTTTCCTCTGAGCCACACAGGGAACTCCAAGAATAAAATTTAATTTTAAAAAAGTTTTAAAAAAGATTTCTCAGAAAACTTTGATTTCATTATAAAGAAAAGAATGTAGTTGGGAGAACATCAGAGGGTGATAAAGGGAAACTGTTTGTTCTGAGTGCACAGTGCTTCACAACCACGTTATGTAGCACTTGTTTCAAAGAGTTAAGAGGTATGTTCATCCAGATGAAATGGTCTCTGTCCACAGGCATAGTGATGGCGTTCAGAGAGAGCTGTATGTACTTCTTGGAGTTCTGAGGTGAGCCTCACTCACACAGACATTATTACTGGCATCATTTTTTAAGACATTTAGAAGGCAACTGTAGCTCTCCAGCTTGTGTCCTGAGGACTTCTGCATGCTCTAATCATGCTTTCAATTTACCATGAAGCCCAGAACCTACGTTTGATCTCTTCCCGAATCTTTAATTTTCTATTGTTATTTATTAATATACTAATCGCATAAACCATATTTGTAGAACTACTTAGTTCCTCTGCAAAAGGGATTTTTTTCCCCAGGCTCCTTCCAAGCATCTCTAAGCCTTCCTGCTATTGTTCTGGGAGCTGAGGCAGAGGGGCTGGAGAAGATTCACTTTTTAGTGTGCCAAATTCAGTTTCCCCCTTCAGTTTTTATTGTGGCATCTATTCCAATCTCAGTTAATCATGAAGTCCCTTCATTCAGAACATATCCCATACAAGTTGCTAGGGAAAAATGTCTTATTTTCTCCTGAGTTGGCAGAGGATTAACTATGTCATCTGCTAACCAGGAGATATCTGGACACAGTAATACTCTTTACATAGACTTCCAACAAGTCCTCTTGTTGACCATGCTGGAGAGATTCCTGTGTCTCCAGATGCTGACTTATTAAGGTTCTGTGGCATAAATCACCTTAGTTTTTAAAACTTTTTCTCTAATCTGCTAAATCTACTGCCATCATACATCTACTTTTCAGCTTCCCCAATTGCACAGTTATACGTGATTCCTCTTCTATTTTCATTAATTTGGGAGCTTATACTTTTAAAAATTATTCTACTGCTATTTAATGGGAATTTCAAGAGGTAATAGAGATAAAAATATTTTTAACCTGTTATGATTAAAAGGAAGTGTATATTCATTTTCTGTATGACTCTGGACATCAACTCAGTAAACACGATCTGGTACTATTTATCTTAGGTTTCTTATTGTGTTAGCATCATACATATTGCACATAAATAGATGGATATGCTTCCATGAGTCTCATAAAAATTTCAAAAGTAAATAGACACAGGATAAAGAGAATAGAATAAGAATGCTGTTTTAACGGGGAAGCATTTTACAGAGTTATTCCAGGAAAATTTTCCTCAAAGTAAACAACATGAAAATTCTACACTATGACACAGTCCAAACAGCTGGTTCCTTGAGTCCTTGCTGTACACAGCAACATATATACACAGACCACTTTTCATAACCTTTACTCCAGCGGTGATAAAGAGAGCAGAAAGATATTTTATACATTTAAGGGGAATACATTCTAGTTTATGGTGTTATTACCTGCCAAAATTTAAAAAATAATTTCTGAAATTACGGATGTTATGAATGCTTATAATTGACTTTTTTTGTTTTCCATAATATTTGTCCATTCCTGCTGCCAATCTAGCTGTGCTGCTAAGTATTAAGAAAACATATACATTGATATCATCAAATCTTATCAATTTTAATGCAGCTACTGTCAACCAAATGTGAGATAAAGAGTACTTCAGCTCTTATCCTTATGGACATTTTCTAAATCCTATCAGATAAAGTCACAGAATTCAGAAGAGAAGTCTTAATGCTGCAGCTACTTCTACATCTAATATTTATAGTACCTGAGTAGTCAGTTCATGATTCAGGCAGAATAATCATCAACAAGTATGCCTAGAATAGTAAAACTGGATCATCATTAAAACATATTTCATCAACACCATATTTTATTAAATTCAAAGTGAAATAAAATCATATGACTCTATTTTCCAGTTCTCATAGGTAAAAGAAACAAGGGAATTTTTAGTCCAAAATGTATAGGTACAAAATGTATAATGGCTGCTGACAGCCATTAAAGGAGAAATTGACAGCCACACAATAATAGTAGGGGACTTCACTACCCCACTTACATCAATGGACAGATCATCCAGCAGAAAATCAACAAGGAAACACAGGCCTAGATCAGACAGACTTAACTGATACTTATAGAACATTTCACCTCAAAGCAGCAGAATATACATTCTCCTCAGGTGCACATATAACATTCTTCAGGATAGATCACATCTTGGACCACAGACCAAGCTTTGGCAAATTTTAAAAAGTTGAAATTATTTCATGCGTTTTCTCTGACCACAACACTATGAGGCTAGAAATCAACTACAAGGAAAAAAAAAAAGCAAAAACAAACTCCTGCAAGCTAAACAATATGCTACAGAACAACCAATGGATCATTGAGGAAATCAAAGAGGAAATCAAAAGGCACTCAGAGACAAATGACAATGAAGCTACAAAAATCCAAAACCTATGGGACACAGCAAAAACAGTTCTTAGAGGGAAGTTTATAGCAATACAATCTTATCTCAGGCAATAAAAAAAAGCTCAAATAAACAACCTTACACCTAAAACAACCAGAGAAGGAAGAACAAAACCCAGAATTAGCAGAGGGAAAGAAATCAGAGCAAGATAAATAGAGACAAAGAAAACAATAGAGATCAATGAAACCAAAAGTTGGTTCTTTGAAAATATCAATAAAATTGATAAACCTTTGCCCAGACTCATCAAGAAAAAAATGGAAAGGGCTCAAATCAATAAAATTAGAAAAGAAAAGGGAAAAATTATAACTGAATCCACAGAAATACAAAGGATCATACGACACTAATATAAGCAACTATATGCCAATAAAATGGACAACCTAGAAGAAATGGACAAGATTCTTAGAAAGGTACAAAGGTGCAATATACCAAGACTAAATTAGGAAAAAATTGAAAATATGAACATACCAATCACAAGTACCAAAACTGAAAATGTGATTTTAAAACTTCCAAAAAGCAAAAGTCCAAGACCTAATGGCTACACAGGCCAATTCTATCAAACACTGAGAAAGGAGTCAACACCCATTCTTCTGAAATTCTTTCAAAAAATACCAGAGGAAGGAACACTCCCAAGCTCATTCTATGAGACAGCCAACACCCTGATACCAAAACCGGACAAGGATACCACAAAAAAAGAAAATTACCATCTAGTATCCACAAGGACACAGGTTTGATCCCTGGCCTTGCTCAGTGGATTAAGGACCTGGCGCTGCCATGAGCTGTGGTGTAGGCTGCATACACAGCTTAGATCTGGCATTACTGTGGCTGTGGTGTAGCTACAGCCCTGATCTGACCCCTAGCCTGGGAACTTCCATATGCCGCAGGGGCAGCCCTTAAAAAAAGCAAAAAACAAAAATAAAAACAAAAACAAAAAAAACTCTCCAGAGAGTGGGCAGAGACGGAAACTACTTCAACATAATAAAAGCCATATATGACAAACCCACAGCTCACATCATTCAAAGCATTGTCTTTTCGTTTTTCTAATGGTTTCCTTTGCTGTGCAAAAGCTTTTGATTTAATTAGTTCCCATTGGTTTATTTTTGTCTTTATTGTCACTATCCTAGGAGGTGGATCAAACGAGATGTTGCTGTGATTTAGGTCAAAGTTCTGCCTATGTTTTCCTCTAGGAGTTTTATAGTATCTGGCCTTATATTTAGGTCTTTAAACCATTTTGAGTTTGATTTTATGTAGGGTGTTAGAGAATGTTCTTTTACATGTAGCTTTCCAGTTTTCCTCGTGCCATGTACTGTAGAGACTTCCAGCCTCCAGACCTATGAAAAACGCCTTTTGTTTAGGCCACGCAGTCTGCGGTATTTTGTAATGTCAGACTTGGCAAACTCATACACGTTCCTTAATTGGCTGTGACCCCCTGACTATCCCTATGGCCATGGGAGAAAATGCTAAAACTATTAGCTCCCACCAGAGAGGCACAGCCTTGGTGGTGATAAGAATAAATAGTTCTATAAATAAATGCGAAGGGAGAGCACATTTCTAGAAGGAGAAAAGAACCCTCAGCGGACAAAACTATGATGCTAGCAAAGAGTATCATCCAGTCGTATCAAACTGTGCTGAGTTAGGTGTATTTTTTTATATTTGAATTATGAAATATATGTAAAAGGATGAAAACAAAGTAAGGGATAATACTAAAATGGACAGTGATGGACTCACCGCCAAGCTAACGAAATCAGCTGTTACTAATATATTTTTGTTGTTGGTGTTACTGACATTTTTGAGCCTCCCTGTGTGACTTCCATCTTAGGCCCTTCTTGCCCAACCCTTCCCTCAGGAAGTCATTATTTTGAATATTTTTCTTTTTAATTCTCTCTTTTCATCATAGTTTCAACCAGGAAGCCCCAGAAGTACACACACTTTTTTTTCCTTCTCAGTTTTGTATTTTCATATTTTACATTAATGGAATTAAACTCTCAAGTATTTTGCAATGTTCTTGTTTTTTCAACATTGCATGTGAGCTGCTTACACGTTATTGCATTTAATAGCGGTCCGTTCTTTTAATGGTTCAACAATGTAGAAATTATACAATATTTAATTATATTAATGGATCATGATATACTCACATATTTATAGAATCATAACTATTTTTTTGTCTGATACAGAACACTCCTCTGATGCACGTGCATGCTTCCTAATACAAATGTATGCATTCTTTGCCATAAGTATCTAGGGGTTGAATTGCTGAATGTAGAATACGAGTTTCGAGCAGGGATAAATTTTTCTTCCAGGAGACATTTGGTAACATCTGGAGACATCCTGGATGTCACAACTACAGGGACCAAGGAAGAAAGACTGTTACTGGCATTTAATGGATAGAAGCCGGAGATGCTGCCAAACCTCCCACAATGCTCATGGCAGCCCCACAACAAAAGGGCTGTACCACTCAAAATGTCAATATGGCCACAACTGAGGAAACCCTGCATAAAGGATGGGCACCTTCAAATTTATGGTCCTACTGTTTTCCCACAAGATGAGAGCTTAGAGAAGTCCCTTTTGCTCTGTTATCTTGCCAGTACTTTGTATTAACAGACTTTAAAATTTTTGATTATCTTTAACTTCTGAAGTTGTTGAGAGTTTGACTTTATTTGCTGCTGCTGTTATTTTCCCGATGACCCTCGGAGATACTGCATGTTTGATTCCAGACCAACTCCGTAAAGCAAATATCATAATAAATTGTATCATGTGAGGTTTTTTGGCTTCCCAGTGCATATAAAATTAGGCTTACGCTATACTTTGTTCTCTTAAACATGCCATAGCATTATGTCTAAAAATTGAACATACCTTAATTAAAAAAATACTTTATTGCTAAAAAACGCTAACTACCATCTGAGCCTTAAGTGAATCATAATCTTTTTTGCTTGTGGGGGGTCTTGCCTCAATGCTGATGGCTGCTGATTGATCACAGTGGTGGTTACTGAGGGCTGGGGTGGTGCCGGTAATTTCTTAAAATAAGATGATGGAGTTTGCTGCATCAGTTGACCTTCTATTTCAAGAATAATTTCTCTGTAGCATGCAGTGCTGTTGGACAGCATTTTACCCACAGAACTTCTTTCATAATCGGATTCAGTCCTCCCAAACCCTGCCACTGCTTTATCAACTAAATTTATGTCATATTCTTAATACTTTGTTGTCGTTTTAAGAATCTTCATAGCAACTGCACCAGGAGTAGATCATCTCTAAGAAATAACTCCTCACCCATTCACATTTCATCATGAGATTTCAGCAATCCGGTCATACCTCAGCCCCCACGTCTAATTCTGGTTTTCTTGCTATTTCCACCACATCTGTAGTTACTTCCTCCACTGAAATCTTGAGCCCCTCAGAGTCCTCCATACGGCTGGAATCAGCTTCTTCCAAACTCCTATTAATGTTGATATAATGACCTCTTCCTGTGAATTACAAAGGATCTTAATGGCATTTAGAGTGGTGATTTTTTTCCAAAAGGTTTTTAACTTACTTTCCCCAGATCCATCAGAGGAATTACTATATATGGCAGCTCCAGCCTTACAAAACAGACTTCTTAAATAATAAGACATGAAATTTAAAATTACTCCTTGATCTACAGGCTTGAGCAGAAATGTTCTGAATTTTTTTTTTTTTCTTTCTGAGCATCTGGTCTCCATGGTCGGCTTAAAATATTCAGTAAACCAGAAAGTCCATTGTGGAACCGACTAGTATCCATGAGGATGTGGGTTTGATCTCTGACCTCACTCATTGGGTTAAGGATCTGGTGTTGCCGTGAGTTGTGGTATAGGTTGCAGACCTCACTTGGATCCCACGTTGCTGTGGCTATGGCGTAGGCCAGCAATTACAGCTCTGATTTGACCCCCATGTTCCTAAGCCTGGGAAGTTCCATATGCTGCAGGTGCAGCCCTAAAAACAAAAAATTCAGTAAACCGTATTGTAAACAGATATGCTGTTATCCAGGCTTTGCTATTCCATTTATAGAGCACAGGCAGATTAGATTTAGCATAATTCTCAAGGGTACAAGGATTTACAGTATGGTAAGTGAGCATTCATGTCAACTTACAGTAGCTGAATTAGCCCCTGACAAGATCCAGCCTCTGCCTTGCAGCTTTGAAGCTGGGCATTGACTTCTCCTCTTGAGCTACTAAAGTCCTAGGTGATTTCTTCTTCCCATATTTATGCTTTATCTACACTGAAAAATCTTTTGTTTAAATGTAGCCTCCTTCATGCATTATCTTAATTTTTTTCTGGGTAACTTTGCTGCAGTTTCTCCATTAGCACTTGCTGCTTCACTTTACAATTTTCTGTTAAGTTTCCTTAACATTCGTGAACCAAACTCTGACAGCTGTAAGACTCTTCTGCAGCTTCCTCACCTCTTTCAGCTTTTATATATTTAAAGAGAGTTAGGGCCTTGCCCTGGATTAGGCTTCAGCTTATGGAAACATTCTGGCTGGCGTTATCTTCTATTCACGACACAAAAACTTCATCCATGTCAGCAATAAGGCTGTTTTGATTTTTTTTTTTATCACTTATGTGTTCCCCAGAGTGCACTTTTAATTTCCTTCCAGAACTTCTCTTCTGCATTGATATCTTGGCTAACTGGCGCCAGAGACCCAGCTTTCAGCCTGTCTCAGCTTTCAACATGCCTTCCTAAGCTTCGTTATTTCTTGCTTTCGATTTGAAGAGGAAAGCTATGTGACAGTTTTCACTTGAACACTTAGAGGTCATTTTAGGGTTATTAACTGGCCTAGTTTCAAAATTGCTGTGTCTCAGGGAATAAACAGAGAGGGCCAAGGAGAGGGAGAGATATGGCAGAAAGACTGGTTGGCAAAGGAGTCAGAATACACACAACGCTTGTGAATGATGGTAGCCATATAAATGGGTATGGCTCATGGCACCCCCAAAAACAATGACAATACTAACATCAGAGATCGCTAATCATGGACCACCATAACGTAATAATAAACTAGGTTGAAATTGTTGCAAGAATTACCAAATGTGACATAGACGTGAACAAATGCTATTGAAAAAAATGGTGCCCATAGACTTGCAAGATGCAGGATTTCCACAAAATCTTCAAGCTATAAATACACAATATCTATAAGGCACAATAAAGCCAGATACAAGGAAATGAATTACGCCTATGCTGTGTATTTCATCTGCCTAAAATATCCATACCCCCAGCTTTTCTGAAAAATCAACTACTCTTACATCTAGACTTAGGTAAAATCTACCAACTCTACAAAGCCTACTGGCAGAACTGATGAATCCCTTTAGTGGGTCCTGTACCATTCTGGCACTTCGCTGAGGAGCTTTGAAACAGCATTTATCCTTGGGTGCTAGGCTGGTATTTGACAAGACTAATAAATCCTTGGTCTCCTCCTTCCACATTTTCAAAGAAGACGGAGGACACAGCCCTATGGAAATCAAAATGTCAGCTTTGCCATCCATAAAGCTGCTGGAGAAAGTGACTTCCTGGCATTGCATGCCAGTGTTACATGAGCCCATCCATCCAGTGACAGCCCTAGAATAGCACAGCCTTGAGCACGGTGCCAAGGACAGACAAGATTGTTACCGTAACGATGTTACCAGATTCTGGGTTCTTGTTCACAGAGCCAAAGAATGAACTTCGCAAACTCACGGCCACCAAGAAAGCAAAAGTCTTTATTACAGGAAGGCAAATTGCTCCCAGCACAGAAGCTGGGAGGGAGAGGAAGACCTCCGCCCTTCTGCTGTTCTGTGGAGATTTTTATCCTTAAAGATGGGAGTACCTACGTGGGGTTCAGATATCAGTTCTTTTTCCCATTGGCCTTGCCCAGTTCACTCACATTGGGCCTCGTCCAATCGGGACTTTAGAGTTAGGGTATGCTCCACTGGTTTTATGGTCTTTTGTACTTTTTTTCCCCTAGACTTAGAATTGCCACTCTTTACATTTTTTTTCTATCAGTCGAGGCGTGGGTTAGAGATTAACGTCCACCTGGGAATAAAGCAGATATACTCCCTATAGCAAACAAGGCCCGTGGGGATGTTGCTCCCCGGAAGCCTTAGGTCACAGACGTTAATCAATGACCATATCAAAGGACATATCGAAGCCCATGTTCCTACACTAACTACCTGAATCATTAGTCTGCCTCAAGAGCATGTGATCTCACTTAGGCGGCCAGGTCTCACCGGAAGAGCGGCAACTGGCCATGCAGACTCTTCCTCAAAACCGACTCAACTAAGAGCAGAAGAAGTTAATGAGGAGCCAGAGGGACAGCTAGGGCCTCAGGCCACTGAAACACAAAGCAGGGGCAGAACGCTACCTGCATTCTCTTTTCCAAGCTCCAGGATTATTGCCAAGACTGCATTTGTTGAAGGGAAAGCCATATGCATGTCTCTTTGTAACTTCTAACTTTTTATACAAGGTCTTGGCTAATACTGTAGGATTTGTAGCTAAACTGACAGATTTCAAATCCCAGTTTCTTCATGTGTAAGTGAGAATATCACACAAGATTTTTGTAATGTTTAAATTAATATAAACAATGCCTTTATTGAAGGACACATCATTAAGACCCAGTTACTGTAATATATATTTAATGGTTTTCCAATGATGGATATACAAAATTTTCCTTTCCTCAAACTCCTGTGATTAAACAGTCTCAGCTATTTTGTTCTGAGGGCTGCTCTTAATCAAATGACTAGGAAGACAGGGGAGAAGGGCCAAAGAAGTTGAGAAAAGTGGAGAAAATAGTTCAATATGAATGTATAAAGGCATGGGAAATCTTCCTCGGCTTTTCTGACTTTAGGAAATGAGATGTGTTCCTTAAGTAAATTTCCAAGATAACTGAAGCTTAACTGATAGCCTCAAAGGCTATTGAGGAGCTTTGTGAGCCTCCAGGACCCTGTCCTTTGCCACCCTCAGAAAATACCGGATCTCTGAAATTCTCAATTCCATTGACCCGGAGCTACAAAGCAATCACTGACAGTTAATTGGAATTCAAATCTCTTAATGGTTCTTTCTTCCTTTAGCCATTTATGCTGTTGTTTTAAAATACCACTCAGAACAAAATGAGACCTTAAGGAAGGCAGTCATTTGTTTAGGTTATGTGGGCATTTTTATGAATCAGAACCCGGGAAGGGATGACAAAGGAAAATCTGAACGGCGTGTTTGTATTTTGTGTGGCTGTGCATTCCAGCTCCTCGTGGGAAGGCTCAGAGTCTTGGCAGAGGGCATGGGGGAGGAGAAGGAGGGGGGGGTGGAGAACAGACAGCAGCTGCACCAGCTTCCTATGCTTCCCACTCAAGAGGCTATGTATGCTTCTCGCCTAAGCAAGTCGCTGAGGGGGCAAGTAGACTCCGACCACTAAGGGCTAATGAAGGTCATTCATATACCAGGACCCACAGAATAGAGGCTGTCCCAGTGGCTTGGGCTATATCGCAAGTTTCAACATAAGTCAGCCTGCTCTTGTGAAAAACACCTCCACCATCTAGAGTGTAAGCAGCCCTTTGCAGGAAAGCGCTTTTTGCAGGAAGCAGCTCTCTGCAGGAGGCCCCCTTTGCTTTGTCACTTTAGCAAAGGTACATTTTAACTAACTTCTGGCACAAGCACACCATTCGAATCTTGATCCCACAAAGCCTTGCCTAATCTTTTGATCCGTTCTTAGATCAAAGAAATCGAAATGAAGAATAAGCAATTAACAGATGACCAGATCTTTGCCCCAGCTTCCCCTTCTGTCTTCTTGAGAGCAAACTGTGGAGGAGATAGCATCTAAAGACAAGGACCCTAAAGACCTCATGCAGTGAGAGACCCTGATGAATCTGACCTCCTCTCAGTGATTAACAGATGACTTCTGCTTTCTCCTTTGAAAAGCTTTCATGGCCGAGCAGAATCTTTGGGGCTGGTCCTGGGACACAAGCCCACCTTCTTCCCCGCGTGGCCGGCTGCCTGAACAAAGCAAACTTTCTGTCCCCACTGGCACCTGTCTCTTAAGCACTGGCTTTGGAAGCGACAAGCAGCTGAACCTGAGTTCACTCACAAAGCACACACACATACACCAATCACAATCATCTGAACCTGAGTTCGGGAACAAGAAAACACTCACCCTGGATGACTAGGACCTTCCAGCCTGAGGAGGAGACCCCTAAACTCCTAGCCAGTCACTGTCTGTTTCTGAGTTGTGTCTTCTCACTTTCTGTAATTCTCTCTCTTGCCCAAAATCCCTTGGGAAGAAAGCCCCAGTAGGCTTGGGGGGCACTGTACTCCCCCAATCCATGGACTGATTTCTTTGAATGAAGGACCTCAGACTTGTCACCCAATTGTTTTAGTTTTGTCATTTGATCAGAGGTAGAAGGAAACAGGCATGCCAGGAAGAGCTGAAAGGCTATGATGACGGATCAGAAAAGACAATCCTGGTATGAATCTCTCCTTCCCGAGTCCATGGTATACAGCACGCCATCTCTGATTTTGCCACTTGTTCCCTTTGGCAAGTAACAAGAATACTCTCCTTGGACAAGAGGAAAAGCACTTTCTGTGTGACAGAAGCACGAAAATAAAGGGGGTCACATCGCACAAATGAGCAGTAAGATACATGATAGGTTTTCGTTGCCCGATAGGATGTGAAAGTGTATGTGTGCACCTGATGGGGGGGAAATGTGTAAACAAAATTTCATAGCAATTCATCGGTGAATTTTGAAAGCTATTAAGTTTCATGTTAGGGTCAGTTCATTTTAATCCTGGCATGCGTGTCCATAAAAACAATTTGCTTCAAATCCTGACTATTTAAGAGTCAAGGACAAATCAGTCAATAGATGTTGCTTAGATTGAACAAGGACCTGGGACAAACTCACCTTCCCATGTCGGCTTAGTGATTTGATAGCAGCTAATGAATATTTTATCAGAGTAGAGGTTGGAGGGAAGAGGTGTAAAGAATACATGTGTCCCCTCTGAGGCCCTTTCAAGGACCTGGAGCTTGGGTCTCCCACTGCCCTACTGTTCAAAGAGGTTTGTTCAGCAGCTGTCACACACCCTGAGCAGCTCCCCGAGTTTCTTCTCTGTGTTAAAAAGTTCAGTGAGGTTAAGCCATGAGCTGGTTAGATACTAATCAAGGAACATTTGGTACTATATATATATATATATATATATATATATATATTTTTTTTTTTTTTTTTTTTTTTTTTTTTTTTGGTTTTCCAGGGCTGCACCCATGGCATATGGAGATTCCCAGGCTAGGGGTTTAATTGGAGCTATAGCTGCCGGCCTCTGCCACAGCAACACGGGATCCTAGCTGCATCTGCAACCTACACCGCAGCTCACAGCAACACCGGATCCTTAACCCACTGAGCGAGGCCAGGAACCTCATGGTTCCTAGTCAGATTCATTAACCACTGAGCCACGACGGGAACTCCTGGTACAAATATAATTGCAGAACATTTAAAGGAGGCTACGTTTTCTTGACTAGATGCTTAAATGAATACTGAATACGTTGTAACTGTATTTTGAGTCCAGATCTGTATTACATAGCACATATAATTCTTTGTATTTGAATATGAATACACTGTGGATAACTCCCACGCCTTATGCTAAAGCCTAATAAGGCCAAACGTTTTGTCTTAAATCAAAAAGTTGCTGTAAACTATTTCCAGTTTGATGCCTTTTTCAAACATATTTCAACAGGAGTGCCTATCTCCCTCTGCGTTTCTATAGCAGTGGGTTTTAAATGAGGCAGCGTATGGGAAATATCCAAATGGAAATTCAGCAGTCTCAGGTGAAAATTAAATCTTTTTTGTGTAAAATAGGAATTAGAAGAGCAACATTTCACAGCATTAGTTTCAGCATTTAATTCGAGAGGAATAACCAGAAAGGGGCCATGGTCTTCAAGGGGAGGTGACCTGAAGGGGTTGGACAAAAGGGCAAAGTAACTGAGAGAAAAAGAGAATAGTGATTACATTAATTTTAACGGCACAATAGCCATTTTCAATAGGCTTTATGACGGCAGAAAAGATTGATTTTTTTTGCACTTTGTGCTAAAACATGCGGTGTCCTAAACTCCATTTTGCCAGAAATCTAACACCTATAATTTATTGTACCCCGTATTCTCCATGTTAAAAGAAGAAAGTCTGAGGGCTTCAAATATAATGGACTGTAGATTCACTGCAAAAACTCAATTGGAGTCCTGAAGATTTTCTTTTAATTTTAAAATGCACTTAACAAAAATTAAAATATATAAGAATGGCTCTAAAATGGTGTCAGAGCACTGTGTTTTCCACACCCTTTCTGTAAGAAATAATATGAATTTGCAGGATCTGAAAGCGGGAAGCAGAGGGCCCGCAGCTTAAACAGAAGACACACTGTTCTGAAGAAAGACCTCTGATCATTTTGCTAGACTGACCGGCCAGGAACCACAGTTGCCTTAGGCAGACTTAACTTTTCCATCAGCATGTCAGCACCACCCGCTTGTTTCGTAGCCTATTTTTATACTTCAGGGTCCAAATGATACTGTCCAGGTCTCTGTTATTCACCAGTGCCTCGTAGACTACAAAAGATAGTTTCCTTTGGGAATTGTTTTTCTGCACACTGGAATGCAGGCTTGATAACCCTGGAGTGATTTCCATGAAGACTTTCAGAAAACAGGGAGAAATCCCAGAAGCTTAACCAGATCGTTAATGAATGAAGATGACCGAGTGCCTTCAGTTTCCCTTAAGCTTAGGATAAGCCGTCAATACAGAGCAACTGCTGAAAGGTATTAAAATAAGACCATCCACAGAAATCACTGTCCAGAAGAGAATTAATTTTTCATTCAATATGAACAGGACAATGCAAAATTAGATTACCTTTAAAGGAGGAGAATTAAAATGATGAAAAGTTGGAAGCCATGTTATTGAAGAACCCCATTAGAAATCCCAAAGTGCTACAGCTCTAAGAAGAAAGGATTTGGGAGGCAGGAGAGGAGAAGGATCAGTGGCTTTAGATACATGATCAAATATCATTCAGGAAAAGGATTCGAATTCTGATTAACTTCTGATGGCTGAGTTGGGTCAAAGGGGTAGAAGTTACTGAGAATTAGATGGTTGCTCATTACTGAGAAGGATAATATGACAATCAAGATAGTTTTGAAATAGAAGGGATGGTTTTAAAAAAATTAGGAGTTCCATGAACAGCGGGTTAAGGATCCAGTGTTGACCCCTGGCCCAGGGTCTTCCACATGCCATGAGTGAGGCCAGAAAAAAAAAAAAAGGCCTCTCTCTATCACTGGAAATCTTCAAGGAGATGCTAGATGTTCTAGAGGAGTGAAATGATTCCAGTAATGACAGCACAGATGATACTGAACTTACCTTCTATTCCTATCCGACAGCCAACACTATTGTTTAGACTTATCCAATGAAGAAACAATCAGCTTTATCCTATAAAAATGTGTCTAATTATAATACATGACCCATTTATTTGTCACAGAGTACACCAAATACATATTAAGTATTTAATTCAACAATTCTGGTTATCTAAGAGCCTTGATGTTTCCCGTGGTTTGCTAGAGAGTAGGGACAGAATAAAAAACAGCATAAACAATGTCCCTGGCCTTATGGATATGCTCTTCTGCTGGTGGTAATTTCCAGACTGATAAGCTTGGTGCAAGAGTGGAGTACCTGTTGCCACTGAAGCACAAGATAATTGCACCAATGCAGAGCATTTGCATTTGCAGAGGTGCGGGTAGGAAGGGTGGTCTGTGAAGAATTCTTTCAGAAGATACGAAATTCGTATTGGTTGATACAGGCTAAAGAGTACTTTTCTAATGAAAAAGACTGAGGGTTGGCAGAAGGGACAGTGTCAATATGCTCCAGGCAGGGGGAACAGCACTGGTGAACCCCCAAAGATGAAAAGGGAGTGAGAGGAGACAAGAGCACTCCAGGTGTCAGAAGACCTAAAGGAAATTCAGAAACTATATTACAAAGTACTAGCTAATCTCTAAGCTCTCTGGCATCAACAACTTTCTTTCTAACCACGGAATCACAGTGTCCATCACACGAGCTCTTATATAAAATGGCTTTTGTTTAAAATGATTTCATATGTAGTTTGAATGAGGCATTGGTATGAATAGGATTAAATTCTTACAAATTAAGCAGGGAAGATCACACAGGGCCTGGAAGGACATACTAAAATTTGTGATTGATCCTAACAGAAATTAGGGATCCAGGAAATGGTTTTAAATCATATAACCAGTCAAGGGTTGTAGCTTTTGTAGAGAACTTAAATATAGCAACTACAATACATTAATCCGGACTTTCTTTATATCAGTCACAGGCTTCTTCATAAAAACATTCCCAGTATTAGCCTCCCAACATGTGGGTCATTTATCTTAATTCAAATAACTGGTTTTACTACTTCTATTAAAAAAATACAAATTCAGCTTTTAAAAAATTTTATTTTGGTCTTTACAAATATCTACCTGTTAATTTTTGAATGCTGAAAATATAATATGGATATTTTAGGGCAATATATTTCAATTCTTAAATATATTTAAGGACTATTTTTTTAAAACTGAGGTTCAGTTAAGGAATAAAAAGGAAGAGAGACCTAACCGTATACACTTGATAGTACTGAGTTGACCAAGCAGCTGTAGGACATGAGAGTAACATTTCATGCACCAAAAGATACCGTTTCCTAAGGGTAGCTCAGTGCCCTGGAAGAGTTAATTTTTCTAACATGGGTGAACAGTGTCCTCAAAAGGGTATTTTCCACTCTTCAGGCCCATGATATTATTTGAATAAAAGAAAGAGCTAAAGAATGGGACAGAAGTAATCTGTCTTTTGCATATTGATTCTAATGAATATTAATCTCAGTGATCGCTCCTGATGAAGACAGGTTTATTCGTGCTCAAATGGTGGAGTCCTTGCTTTCAGAGTTAACTTCTTATTTTCTTTTTACGTATTTGTTAGTCTTTACCAAAGCACGCGATTAATCTTCAGAGTTAAATTAGCAAGACCATCAAACATGTGTCTCTTCAAACGCAGGCACCGGCAATTCTAGAATAAAGTGATGCTTAACCAAATTCATTCCTGAATCAGAATCATTGCTCTGGCCATTTCAGTTTAACCCAGCAAGCTCTACAGGTGATCAAGAGACTTTTTATACCTTTCCCACTTCTAAGAAACAATTTGATATGTTCACAGTACAGAACATACTGGAAAACATTCCTTTTAATTTCCCCATAAGACTGGAGCTGAAGAAAGCATTTCAGTGTAGTGGGGAGCAGATAGATGTGGTGTCCCCGAGGACCAACAGCCCAACAACCCAAGAAGTGACAAAACGAGTTCTTCAGTGAAAGCACAAGAAAATGTAAAAGTCTACACTTTCCACTCCTGGGCATAGATCCAGAGAAAACCATGACTTCAAAAGATACATGTACCCCAATGTTCACTGCGGCACTATATGAAATAGTCAAAATATGGAAAGAAACTAAATGTCCATAGTTGAGGACTGGATAAAGAAGATGTGATATAAATATAATGGAATATTACCCAGCCATAAAAAAGAATGAAATAATGGCATTTGCAGTGACATGGATAGACCTAGAAATTATCATGCTAAGTGAAGTTAGACAGTGAGAGACAAACATCATATGCTAGCACTCATATGTGGAATCTACAAAAGTATACAAATGAACTTATTTATAGAACAGAAACATACTCAAAGACTTTGAGAAAATTATGGTTACCAAAAGGGACAGGTTGGGGAGGGAAGGGTGGACTGGGGGTTTTGCAATGGAAATGTTCTAAAATTAGGTTGTGATGATGGTTGTACAATATAACTATAATAAGCTTCATTGAAAAAATACATAAAAGTCTACAACACTAGGAGCAAGTATTGATAGGGTCCAGTAGGATATTGATTAATTATAAAATTTATATCATGATCACTTGGCAGTGAAATGTAAAATAAACACTGTCTTCCAAATTTTAAGTGATTCTCTCATATGAAATAGATAGTAAATGTCCAGCCTGCTGATTTTCATTTATTTATACAGATTCAGAACAAGAAGACCCAAGGCAGGGTTCAAAGCCCACCTCTATTCTTAGGTAATAGTTTTCATTGCTAAGTCCTGTTATCCTTTTCCAGAAGGATAAAACGTCAGCTATAATTTTGGAAACCTTAGTTCTCTTAAGTCTTGCTTAATTTACATTTACGGCCATAACAGGGTGTTATGAGCTGAATTACACACACCCCCAAATTCATATGTTACAGTCCTAACCTCCAGTATTTCAGAACATGATTATATCTGGAGATAAAGCCTTTAAAGAGGTATTTTAGGTAAAGTGAGGTCAGCAGGGTAGCCCTAATCCAATGACTGGTGGCCTTACAAGAAAATGGGAGGGGGACACAGACACACACAGACAGGGACCACGTGAGGACACAGGGAGAATCTCCCACCTACAAAGGGAGAGATCCTCAGAAGAAATCAATCCCTTGACCTTGGACGTCTAGACTCCAGAATTGTAAGGAAATAAATTTCTGTTGTTCAAGCCATCCAGCCAGTAGCACCTTGTTATGGAAAACAAAACAAAAACAAAAAAACCCCACTAAAACTGAAAATTAATGCATAGGGGATTGTGGGGAATTCTGGAAGAAGTTATAGTACAAAGAATTCAGAATCCAAGAGTTATGGGTGCTTAGAAAAAATAACATAGTATAGGAGAAATGATGTGCAAACAAAAACAACCGCCCCCCCCCAAAAAAAATAGAAAATTAATGCATAGGGGATTATGAGGAATTCTGGAAGAAGTTATCTTACAACAGAAAGAGCTTAGAATCCACGAGTTATGGGTGCCTGGAAAAAAAATAACATACTATAGGAGAAATGATGTGCTGCTGACAGATTTCTCTAAGTTTAGAGTTTTAAGCTTTAATAGTCTAAGACAGGCATGAAATTCAGTGATATTCAATATCTTCAGCCCTCTAGTTGTCTATGGTTCATCAGACCCACTACTTTTGACAAAGAATATTACATTCTGACCTCAATTCTATTTTTTAAAGAAATACAGGATTAGGAATGTGCAGGTCTGAGCTGAGAGGTGTTTTTTTTTTTGTCTTTTTGCCTTTATCTAGAGCCGCGCCTGCGGCATATGGAGGTTCCCAGGCTAGGGGTCTAACAGGAGCTGTAGCAGCCGGCCTTCACCACAGCCACAGCAACGCAGGATCCGAGCCGCGTCTGTGACCTATACCACAGCTCTCGGCAACGCCGGATCCTTAACCCACTGAGCAAGGCCAGGGATCGAACACACAACCTCATGGTTCCTAGTCGGATTCGTTAACCACTGAGCCACGACGGGAACTCCCTGAGAGGTGGTTATTATTAAGCAATTAAAACATTTACTTCCATGATTCCTAATTCAAGGTATCATACCACTGATTAATTTTATTATAAACAAATTTAGATACCACAAAAGTAGGGAGTTAAGTTGTTAATTAGCTAAAGGAGCCCAATAAGGACATCCTCCAATTATCTAAATTTGCCACATTTCCTTTATTTATAGCAATCTATCTATATTTTAATGAAGTAATTTAAACCAAATCCCAATGGTCATGTCACTTCACATTTACATATTTCACATTATCTCTAAAAATATGGATTTTAAATCTAACCATAACGTTGTTCATTGTATCTAACTAAAGTAAAATAATTCTGAAAATATCGTAGATCAGTTCATAATCAAATCATCATGACTGTTTCAGAAGAACCTTTTTACAATTTGTTTCAGGTCCTTGGAGTTCTCCTTCATGGCTCAGTGCTTAATGCACCCAACTAGGATCCATGAGGACACGGGTTCAATCCCTGGCCTTGCTCAGTGGGTTAAGGATCTGGTGTTGCCATGAGCTGTGGTGTAGGTCGCAGATGCAACTCAAATCCTGCATTGCTGTGATTGTGGTGCAGGCTAGCAGCTCCTGATTTGACCTCTAGCCTGGGAAGCTTCATATGCTGCAACTGCAGCCCTAAAAAGCAAAAAAAAAAAAAAAAAAAAAAAAAAAAT
>PVHT020000061.1:8176135-8288997 GCA_004024745.2 Catagonus wagneri
AAAACTTCATATTCTGATTTTTTCACTGGTTTTCTTATGACGTTGTTGAACTTGATTTCTAAACCCCTCCTCCACACTTCTTTTAAGTCTAGATTAATTCTAGATACAGATTCCAAATCTGGGGGAAGAAGACTTTATGAGCGGTACTGTGGGCATCACATTATACCACACTGGGAGGCAGAGAGTCTGTGGTCCCACGTTTAGTTGTTGACTTGTGGTTTTAGGGTCTAATCACGTGATCTTTCCACGCAAGTTTCCCATTAACCTTGCACCAAATGGTTTTACTGATTGATGAGTGAATCTGCTAGTTAATCAGACACGGTAAAACAGTTATTTTCTAATTTTATCATCCCTTTAACAATTGACCTGAAGTGTATCTGTAAAGAAAATAACTTCTTTTCTTAGTGGAATCTATGGGTACCCTGAAATACAGTTAGAATGAAGAGCACATAATAAACTATAAGTGCCTTAGTAATTTCCAGTAGTTTCAATGATTTATTTGCTTGCATGTCATTTGGTTTTCTCTCATTTATCTGATAGTCATCATGAACTTATGAAAGTTTATGTATTTGGTATCACTTAGTTTTTTGTATTTATTCTTGTTTTTATGTTCAAGTGATCACGTCATTGGCAAATGTTGGCCCTTGGTCTCTTTAACAAAATACATCATTTTTTGCTTTTACACATAAGCTCTTCTAGGCTCATCTTCAATGTCTTACCCCATATCTGGAATCAGCCACGTGTCTAAGGAGCCATAATTCTCTTTGATGGGTGTGTGTGTGTTGGGGGGATACTTAGAAGCTACACTCTAAGCACAAAAATCAGGAATAAACTGTGAATTTGCCCATCATATCTGCTCAGAGGCATGCCGATATATTCTTTGTACTGTTCCAGAGTTCTCACTATAAGTGGCAGAGAAGCAGAAACTATTTATGCCTTTTATTATTCTTAATTCAGAACTCATTTTATCACCTAGTTGCATTTTTCTGATTGTTTTTCATTATAGTTTCAGACATTAACAGTACAAGTACACTGTCTAAGTACAGTACATAATGTAAAAATGTATTGATAAGATCACATGACCTAAGAATAAAAATTAGGAGTTCCCAAGAGTTCCCATTGTGGCTCAGCGATAATGAACCCAACTGTTATCCATGAGGCTGTGGGTATGATCCCTGGCCTCACTCAGTGAGTCAAGGATCTGGTGTGGCCATGAGCTGTGGTGTAGGTTGCAGACACAGCTCAGATCCTGTGGTGCTATGGCTGTGGTGTAGACCAACAGCTGAGCTCCGATTCATCCCCTAGCCTGGGAACTTCCATATGCCACAGGTGCAGCCCTAAAATGGGGGAAAAAAAACCCAAAAAACAAAAAAAACAGGGATTTCCTCGTGGTGCAGCAGGTTAAGGATCCAGGTTGTCACTGTAGTGGCTCAGGTGGCTGCTGCAGCATGGATTTGATCACTGGGCCCAGGAAATTTCACATGCCTTGCGGGTGGCCAGGAAAACAAAAGTCAGCTAATATATCCATTAATGAACTTCACAGATTTGCAACAGTATCACACATAAGAAAGCATGCAAAGAGAGAGGTGAGAAAAGCAAATTTTAAGTGTGAGGTGGGAAACTGAACTCTCAGGTACAGGGCAGGAGTGACCGTCCATGCACCTGGCCCTGCCCTTTCCCTGGGCAGTGGCAGCAACGTGGGAGCAATGTGTGGTTCTGGTTTGAAATCTGTTTCCTTTACAAAGAGAAACAAATAGTTTCCACATTTATTTTTTCTTTTTAGGGCCACACCTGCAGCCCATGGAAGTTCCCAGGTTAGGGGTCCAATCAGAGCTGCAGCTGCTGGCCTTTGCCACAGCCACAGCAACACGGGATCCGAGCTGCATCTGTGACCTACACCACAGTTCATGGCAACACCGGATCCTTAAACCACTGAGCGAGGCCAGGGATCGAACCCACATCCTCATGGATACTAGCCAAGTTTGTAACCACTGAGCCACAACAGGAACTCAGAGTTTTCACAATTCACATGAAGAACGGCTTATAAAGCACTCCATTTACTACTCCAAGTGGACCAAACTAAAAACATTACCCAAGGATATCCAGGGAGTTTAGACCTTGAGAAGATCTTAAGAAATTACCTAGGAATACTTTTTTGAAGTAAGAGGAATCTAGTGGTCAAAGGATGTGTCATAATCAAAAGTCACAGAGATCCAGAATTGCTGAGAATTTTCCACTACTGTGTGTTGTTCTCCAGTGAGGAAATACTCACTCTGACTTTTTCAGTCTTTATATTTTCTGTACTACTGCTAAAAGAGAATTGGCCTTAATACTTTTTTAGGTACTTTTAATTGTAATATTCTTTTCATATTTGAACACCCTTTTCCCAAAGGTTTCATATACATAAAAATATAAATATATATGATATAAATTTATAAAAATATATAGGTATGTACATATAAATATGTATATGTGTGTATAAATACATATAGTTAAAAACATGAATAAGTGCTTAGATACAACTGATTCCAAAAAGTGTCTTATCTCACTTTGTTTCATCTGAAATTTACATAGTATATAAATATGTAATTATTATTGGACCAGGATGTTTCCCCCTTAAGACATCTTCAGAACTCTGAATTATCACTGCTTTGCTTTCAGGTGGCATGAGTAATCAAATTTCGTGTTGTCTTATTAAACAATTTGGAAAACCGGCCCAAATTCAATCACTGACATACACAAAGAAAATTACCTTCAAGATATCAGTCTGACTTTCACCCTCAAAGAACACTGTGACATTAGATGTTGATAGTTTAGCAGAAATTCCGAGGCCCAAGGCTGTTTGACAGCAGCTGCTTTATTGATCCAGACCACATTCAGTTATTTGTCATGGTCTTTTCTAAAAATCTAACTTGTCTTCAGAGTGGAAGAAAAGAGCAACAAATGCTTGCTGCTGCCTCGTAGGCAAATAAAGAGAAAACTCTGCCATTGGCCAGTAATCTGTGACTTTCACCATCTTCAAACATTTCAGGGAAATACAGATTTTTTAAATGACCAAGTAGATAAGCACGGTAGAAAACTATTTTGTAGCGCTTAATGATACGGGCTCGAGATTCATATAGACAGAGTACTTCATTAGGTATACGATCTTGGGCACATTCCTTAGTGGCTATAATCTTTATTTCATATAAAATCAGCATCGTAATAGGAGCTCTTCAATAATATTATTCTGTGATGACGCATATACCATGGCTGGCTCATAAAAAGTGTCCATTAAGTGTTAGCTATCATTATTCACATTAGTGATATAGATGGTTATAATGTGAATAGTAAGAACTAGTTCCCATATAGACTCAATTCATTGGCTTAGATTAAGTTTCAGAGGAATAATTTTTTTAAATTTACTTTTATTAATTGATGAAAATTGAGACTGAGGAAAGAGAAAACTAAAATGTGTTAGGTTTAATAAATGCTGTCTCATCGAGTTTTCCTGTTATTATCTAATGTAATTGTCCCCCTAACCCTGTGAGGCAGTTATGAACTGTTCAGACTCACATACCATGTTCCCTTTCATGGTCTTAGATGAGATCACATATATTTTATGAACTGTGACTGTCTTATGATATAATTATAAGACATTACAATGATCATAAATGGCAATAAAAGACCCAACTCAACCTACAAGTTTCTTGAGTGAAAATTCTATCTCAAGTAAATTAAATTTATTTCCTTCTACATATTGAAGATAGCAAGCCAATTGCCAGATATTTATTTTACCTATAACAAAAAAACTTGTAGCACTATTCTAACTCCACTGTTTAACTATAAGTAAATATATAAATTACAAACAGGCACGTATATATATATATATATTTTTGGCTGCATCTGCATCACACAGAAGTTCCCAGGCCAGGAATTGAAACTGCAGCATAGCAGTGACCCAAACTACAGCAGTGACCTCACCAGATCTATAAACAAGTCACCAGGTAACTCATTTTTAATTTATTAAAGCATAGTTGATTGATGATGTTGTGCAATTTTTGCTCTACAGCAATATATATATATTTATTCATACATATATATACATTCTATTCTCACATTATCTTCCATTTTGTTGTATCCCAAGTGATTGGACATAGTTCCCTGGGCTGTACAGTTGGACCACATGGCTTCTCCATTCTAAATTTAATCATTTGCATCTACCAGCCCAAACTCCCCATCCCTCCTACAGAACTCCTGTTTTAAATGCAAATGCTTCTGTAATAAAAATTGCTCTTGAGTGTCTGCAAGAGACCCATGCATGGGGTCCTAGCGTGTGGCATAAAGAAGATGACCAGTGAAATTTGGAGATATCTCAGAGCTAACATGCTCCAAGATGTACAGCATAAACTTGAAACCAGGTCATTTAAATGGCATACCAATTAAGGTCTTTCAGACTATGTAAATGTTTTAGGTATTGGCACTTAATACTGAAAGGTTTGAAGCATTTAGAAAAATCGAAGGCAACTGACAGGCAAGCAAAGGCAACCTTGAAATCTATTCTGCAAAGACTTTTTTCAATTTCCTGACAAGTATGAGTTACAGTTTCCTTCTCTGGTTCTGTAGGTTTTTCTATGCACAGACTCACACTGTATTGCATTTATTTATTTAATCTTTTGAAAATGTGCACACTCACTGACCACTTCTCTTCCCCATGGGTACACAGGGACTATTCTATAGGCCCTCGAGTTTAACAGAAAAAAAATCAATTGTGGCTTCAACCAGGCTGAAGGTTAATTTGGTTTTTAGTAAAGTTCACAGGCAGGCCTGGGGAATAGGGAAATTTTACTCCACGAGCCTGTCCAGGAACCCTGATCCCATCTGTTTTTTTTAATACCCCACATCACTGACTCTTTCTGAATGGGCCACTTCGCTTTCACCATGTCCACAGTTCAGCTAGTGAGTAGAGAGAAAGAGGAGGCAGCACATAGGCTGCTTCTTTTAAGCTTTGGGGACAGAGTCATAAGCTCCTCCATTCTGAGATCCTATTGGCCCCCTGACATGGGCATACCTTCTGTGCATAGAGGGGTCCATGCCATCTCTAACCAAGCCAGCGGAAGGGATACTGTGACAGAATTAAGAAGGGGGCTGGAATCAGGGATTTAATTTGCAGGCTCTGCTCCGCCATATTAAGGACAAAGAGCATAGTCTTCAGTGAACTGGAGACAGTATCCCCTCCAAAGAATTACCTGGTCAAAATCACGATGCCTTCTCTTACACTGTGATGCCAAACAGTCTTGGGGTCCTGCCCAGGGGTCCACTCTGTGTTCCCAATTCTCCAAACACACCCACCTGCTTGGTGGCTCCCTTAGCGACACAAAGAAGGATGAGCCAAGGGACATATCAGAGCAAAACTGACACGAAGCCCTGCCCCCATGGAGCAGGAGCTAGGATGAACGCAACGAGGGATCACATGTATCGAAATTCCCCAGGAAGCTAAGTCCTCAGTACCAACAGCAATATGTGAGAGAAAGTGGATGGAGAAAAAGGGGGGCGATAAGAGAACACTTCTTGTGAGATGACATTGGGTTTCATATCCATCTTTTCACTAGTATGGTTATCATTTTCTTAAAAATAGATGTGATTGGATTCATTGATCTATAAAATTTCTTCCAGCTCCCCTCTCCTATTAAATAATACCTTGATGTCTTTACGGAGTTAGTGTACTGTTATAGAGGTCAATGGCTTAAATCTAATTATTTATATTTTCCTTAATTTTGCTATTTTGCTAAAGCTTTTGAAATATCCACACTTTAATTCAAACTCTGTAAGTTAAAACTAATGCCCATGTGAAATCATTAAGTGCAGTGGTATTAGATGACCTAGATAAACACACTTCCATTTTTCTAACAGAATCCTTACACTAGATTTAATTCTCTTTCCGTTATGTCCTATAAAGTAAAAGTTGGTAAAAATAATTATATTGTCCGCATACAGTAACTCCATAATTTGGTTTCTATTCAGAGACTATTAGAATACCTGACCTCAAAGATGCTGTTAGTGCAGTTTTGAAATTTAATTTTGATGTATTGATTTTTTCCCCCTAGGGGATAAGAACTATTCCAAATGGAAAAATATGATGGGTAGTTTATTCTTTACAAGTAGAAAAAGCCTAAAGGAAATTTTAATAAAATGAGATTTCATTATCAAATAAAATGAAAACTAGAATTAACTCGTATGTAATATTGCAATTGTTAAAAATAAGCCGGTTTTTGGCAGTGGGTTAATTCTGGGGCAGGGGCAGGGTAGGGGGAGATAACGATGTTCTTTAGTTTGAGATTTTTTTTTTTAAGTGTTCAGTTCTACAAAATGAATCACTTCACCCACCACATAGTTACTTAGCCAAGTCTTCAACACTGTTAGAGAAGGAAAGGGTATTTGTAAATCACCAATCTTTTGTAAATCAATAAAACTAATGTCATTTTTTTCTAAATCATTTTAGTTTAAATGAGCAAGATGAGGAAGAAAATCTCCAAACCCTCAGAGATCAAGTTAATCTGTCCTTGGTCTTAACAGCCAGCATCTCAGGGCATCTTCTCATTACAGTATAATCACATATATCTTAGTACATATGGGGTGTGTGTATATATATATATATGTGTGTGTGTTTCCTTTATTCTTCTGTTCAATGCCAAGTATGAGGTGTGGTAGGCACTCAACACAGGTGTGTAAGCATATGCGGGACTAACTTTAACCCGATCTTGAAGGAACAGGTAGAGTTTAAGCTAGAATTATTCACTATATTTGTTAAAACACATTTTGAAATCTTACCAGTCTTGCATATCTGTATATATCTTGTAAACATACTTTGCCTGTGTATTTCTACAGTTTGGTTACAATCGAATACTCATTTATCTAACAAGTCAAAGGCAAAGTGCTTTGTTAAAGTACCTTTTGGCCAATCAGGACTTTTATATATTATTCTTCATAGGACTTTATTGTTTTTTAAATAGTTTTTTATTGAAAGCTCTACTTTACCATCCAGAGTGATCCTCCCCCACTGTTTTCTGGTTTCTCAGGTTCATCCCAGCTTCTTTGCTGTTTCATTAACGCTTGGGGTTTCTTAGCTAATATATGCCACTCCCAGGTTCCTGTGCAGGGGGCAATGACAGTGTCTACATTGTAGCCCCAGTACATTGCTATGTCTATCATTTGATAGGCATTAATAATGGTCATTAAAATAACAATTATGTTACAAAATTACTTCATTCCTATGATAGTTTAGGCAACAGCTATCACGGAATTACAAGACAGCCCAGGGAGACGATAATGTAATGCAGAAGGGACAAAATGCATCCTTCGGAGATGGGCCACGGAAAGGACCACTAAACTCGCCCTGGCGATGTGCTCACGGGGGATTTAAATCTAGAAGTATATTCTGTGCTTATTATGCTATTTTCCATCTGGGCTGCTCCCAGGAGTGGAACACACCTGCTCTGAGGACCGCATGCAATTTTGTGACTTTATTAAAGCCTTTCCCTGTGCTTAGGACATCCTTGAACCCCTCTGGGAACCAGAAAGAGCTGCACTCAGCACTCTTTCCTTAAGGGACTGATACTAAAATGAAGAAACTGGAGTTTCTGATTTTTATGGCCACAGGTTGAACTTGCCTAAGTTCATTTTTTATAAAATGTAAATATGACATTTTTTTGTGCAAAAGGTCACACAACATGGTCTATACATATTCCAAGCAAATTAACTTTAAAAGGTAATATTTTTTTACAAGTCAAAAGCAACTGGTTGAATTTCGATTCAACATAAAGGTGTTTTTATTGACTTATTTAAAACATAAGGTCTATTTTTACTCTCATGAAAGTCTGAAATGATTGAAATCATCCTGTTACGAGAGGAGCAAGTCTCATTTACAAAATGTACTGCTTTCAAATTAGGCTCACATTTTTCTCTTACCACTGTGTCTAGACCCCATCATGGTAATCTTTTTAACAATTCGATTGATTCTGTGTACAGGATGGAACGCATACCCATTTCTAAATTTCACATCTGAAGACACTTCATTACATGTCTTCAACAGTGATTTCCTTCGCACAAAATCAACCAACTGATAAAACACATTAAAGTATTCTTTGTTATTCTGGCAACTGGCCCACTTGTAAAAATTGCAGTTAATCCTGATTTATAGCTTTGTTCCCAATTGTCTTCCTCTTTGTGAGAAATCCCTTTAATTTCCTAAAATATTTCCACAAACAAATTATAAACATGGAGTGTGAGTGGGAAAACCACTCGCTCTTTGAAAATTAATCAGAATGTGCAAATTGTACTTCAAAAATACTTTCTTCCAATTCAAGCATGTTGATTGCAGTGTAAAAACGTAGCATTATTTAGCTCTACGTGGTGAAACAACACAGCTGCTCTAAGTCAGAGAGGAATGAGGTGGGTCAAAGAAGACCTTAATAACGATGTACACCTTCATTTCCAAAGCTCACCTGAGAAGGGCAGGTGGTCAAGAGTCCGAACTTTTCCTCACACTTTCTCTCTGCCGGGTTTTCCCACTAAGGCCTGCCTTCCAACAGGTATTTATCATTCCCTCAAACTAGACCTCTTCCAGAAAGTATGCCTGACAGGCACATACTACACACTAAAGTTCCTAAATTCAACCAATAAACTATCCAAAAGTAAGGTGACCAGAAGGAATAAAAGCCACACTGCCAACACCCATCTCGGGGTTTAGGAGATGATGGAAAGAATAAGGATCCTATCAAAGCTGAAATTTCCTGGGTGTATCCCAGAACACCTGCCACTTATCTCTAAGCAGGACAATCTCCATCTACATAAGCTGTGGGTACCACAGCAAAATGAAAATGTAGTCTCGTATACAAAAAGCAGAAAAGAAGCACTTTCCTTATTCTCTATGATTTTTTTCTGGACCGATTTTATGGTGTCCTTAATTGCTCTTTAGTGCCACACTCCTTGAGGCAGAGAAATATTTGCAGAGTTTGAGCTGAACCTCCATGGCCGGGGATCCTGTACAGTGACTTGCTCGGTATGACCCTGAACTTGATCTTCTCTGTGCCCTCAGCCCTGGTTGCTGAAGGGAGTGGTTTGTGGCAAGGCTCAGAAAGACGGGCAACTGTGGGCAACTCATCCCAAGGAGGCCAGGTACAGTGCAGGGGGAGACCACGATACAACACTAAGGGGAAACCCCAAGCCCACGCTACTGGCTCAGGTGCTCTGACTTCATTTTATTTATTTATTTTTTACTTATTTTTTTTTGCCTTTTTTGTCATTTTAGGGCCGCACCTGCGGCATGTGGAGGTTCCCAGGCTAGGGGTCTAATCGGAGCCGCAGCCACAGCAACGCAGGATCTGAGCCGCGTCTGTGACCTACACCACAGCTCACGGCAACACCGGATCTTTAACCCACTGAACAAGGCCAGGGATCGAACCCGCAACCTCATGGTTCCTAGTCAGATTCGTTAACCACTGCGCCACAACGGGAACTCCTGACTTCATTTTAAAAACATGAATTCCAAGATCAGCTTAGTAAGAATTTCAAGGCAGCTTCAAAATGAAGCATGGAACACATTTCTGAGCAAGATTCTGAGTTACTGCCCTTTTCTTATGCCCACGCAGCAGGCGCCATCTCTAGGTTATGGCTGGGGTAGGATTTGCGGTGAAGAGCTGGGAGGGGTGGGGGGAGGAGGAAGGATGGAGAAGGCTGCCCTTGAAATTGCCTTTTCTAGATTTGAGTTTGGTCTTGGAGATGGAAATGATGTTACCATTCTATCCTAGCCCCTAAAAATAGCAAAAAACCTAATCTTCTTGGTCACAGAGAGACTACAGATGAAGGGATGGAGTGACGGGGTGTGCCCAAGTGGGCAGTTGTGCCAAGGAAAGCCATCTGCTTCAGGGTGACCATGAGTAGCCACTGGGAAAGGTAAAGATCCAGGCTGCCAGCGGGAACTGGTAATTATCATTTTCTCACCATTATCTTTTTTAGGGGTGGGGGGTGCTTCTGGATCTGGAGGTATTAAGCCAACATGGGCTCAGGCTTGGCCTCCCTGTGTTTTTTGTTTTTTTTCTTTTCTTTCTTTTTTTGTTTTTTCTTTCTTTTTATTTCTTTTTCCTTTTTTTTTTTTTTCCTTTTTTATGGCTGGACCTGTAGCATATGGAAGTTCCTAGGCCAGGGGTCGAATCAGAGCTACAGCTGCCAGCCTACTTCATTCCAATGCCAGATCCAAGCCCTGGCTGTGACACCTACACCACAGCTCATGACAACGCCAGATCCTTAACCCACTGAGTGAAGCCAGGGATCAAACCCACATCCTCTTGGATTCTAGTTTGGTTGCTTTCTGCTGAGTCACAATGGGAGGGCTCCTTTTTATGTTCTAAATAAAGCTCTCCTTTTTATGTTCTAAATAAACCCTAGACATACTGGGAAGGGCTCTCAGGCAAAAGCTGGTGGAGATGCCTCCTTTCAATGACTTTTTTTTTTTTTTTAAGGACAGAGATGATCTTCGCCTGCTTCAAACCTTGAGCTGTTTCCCGTTGTCCTTAGAATAGAATCCACTTGCTCTTTGCAGACAGCTTTACTAGGCTCTCTCCTACTCCTCCTGCATGATACCTTGGTAAGGAATCTGTCTTCTAACTCCTACTGTTTGTCTATAACATAGTCTTTAGTCACTGCGTGTGGATTTTAACTTGTATATTACTTCCTCCATTAGTCTTAGGCTCCTTGAGAGGAAAAAACGTTCTGTGTTTTATTGAATTCTGAGGGTCTCACAGTGCCTGCCTTACCAGAAGCTCAATAAGCATGAGTTAAATGAATAAATATTGATCTTAGCATTTCATCTCTGGAGGAGCAGGGACAACAAGCTGATGAGATTTTGAAGACAGAAAACTCCGGGGATATTCATTGCTGAACGAAATGCAACCTAACCCCACGAGCAGCAGTTGGCCCGTCGTCTCCTCCTCCCTGGTCACCGCAGCTGGTGCGACCGTGGAGAGAGCATGGTGACTGGATTTCCATCAGCCCAGTTCACGGTCTTCGGAACCATTCTGATGCCTCCACAGACTCCATCATTGGAAGGTCTGCTGTGGCCACAGCTGCTACCCTTTCCATGCTGAATGCTGCTTTCCACGTGTTGGGCTGTACCCTGTGGAAGCACTTTACAGCGTGAGAGCAGCTGCTGCAACATCTGCCACAACATGACAGTGGATCTTTCCCAAGAATGCTCATCAATTTTAAAGCACTTTCCCAGCAAAAATGCAGAACAAAATGCAGAATCTGGTAACAGAGAGAGCTATGGCTATCTAGGTAAGCCCTTCCGAACTGGTGCCTTGTTTCTTGTCATTTGTATGCCCATGAGCAAAAAGTGCTTAAAAAGAAAACCTTCAGTGATCTGCATTTTAGCTATCATGGATGGACCTGGTTTTGACTCTACTAGTTTAAATCCACGGGGGAATATTATGATATTTATCACATTGAATATAAAATGCTCGTGTCCTTTACACCAATAGTTTTGAAATTTTAGTTTTCTAGTTCCTGACAATTTTTACTTTATGTAAATACAGGCCATATCATAAGTCATTCGATAAAGTCAATAAATGAATCTGTACTTTTTTTAATACAAGGAAATTTTTCTAACACCAAAACAATTGGGAAACAAGTGATCCTTCACCCAAATACAAACTGGAAAAAAGAAATAGAGTGGAAGCAAAAGTTTCAACTGGAAATTAAGCATGAGTCATATAGTTTTAAATAAGACAATAAAAAGTAAGATAATCTGTCTCAACCTGCCTTAAGTTAAGGCCAGTGAGAATTACTTTAAGAACGATGAAACTCTTTGTGTGTGGTGACTAGATCTGAGGACTGGTTCTCCCCTGTGTATCCTTTCGGAAAGGGTAACACCTTTGACACTCTCCTTGGATACAGCTGTGGTAAAGGGGAAAGTCATTGTCTGCTCCACTGGTTTTCATGAAGGGAGGTGTTGCATAAACACGCTCCAGCCTCTCTCTACCTTACTATCTTCTCCACCACAAGGAAGGTCAAGAGCTTAGCTATTTAAAGAATGGGGCATGTGGAGTGCTGCTCCTCCCTCTTTCTTCTTGGGAGCCCCCCTGGTCTCAGGGGTCTGTCCTACTGGGAGGGAGGCCTGCTTTGCTGTGGTAGCTCTCCTCTCCTACAAAGGGGCCAGCAGCCACGAGCGATAAGGATGTTGTTCTGCTCCTTTGGGGGCTAGTTTTCACCCTCGTGGAGAAGCGCATTCTTCTTTAGTGTTGTCTGGATTTACTCCCAGGAGGGAGCGGGTTAAGTTTGCCTCAGCTGAAGACTTGGAATTCCTATAGTGGCTAAGCTGGTGAAGGACCTGAACCAACACTGTCTCCATGAGGACGTGGATTCGATTCCTGGCCTCACTCAGTGGGTTGAGGATCCAGCATTGCTGTGAGCTGTGGCATAGGTCACACATGTGGCGGGGATCTGATGTTGCTGTGGTTGTGGTGTAGGCTGGCAGCTGTAGCTCTGATTCAGTCCCGAACCTGGGAACTTCTGTATGCCACAGGTGTGGCGATAAAAGGAAAAAAAATAATGAAGATTCAGTATGAGATTGATCACTTAGCTAAAATTGTCTTAAATCATGTCCTCCAATTTGGAGTAATAAAAATAATGCATTGGTTTCCTATCTATTGCTCTTTTATTTCTCAAATTGTTCAGAAACAGGATAAGGAAGAGGGTTACTGTTTTGAGAGGTGGCCCTTTTTGCCTCTCAAGTTTTTGGGCAGCAGGAAATAATTCCTAACCAGAATGATGCAGTTTTATGGTATTTCTTTATTCTGAGAGGCCAGCTGAAATAATTTCTTGAATTTGTTCTTCTTCTGAATATTTATTTGGTCATGTCTGAAAGGTGATGGAAAGAGATTTCTTACCTACTCACATCTAATTTAGGAAGATATGTAAGAAGAATTCATCAAAGTTTTACAGTGCTTCTTTATAAGGTTAAAATATTCTTTGAGAATTTTCAGATACATTAATAACGAAATGATTCAAAAAGTAAGAGTGTTTAAAACAATTTCAGTAGATGGTCCATATAAACACAGTTAGAGAACTTGCTCCCAACACCCTGGGTATACAATGTCCAGAACCATAATTATAATTACTGTAACTTCTAGGTATTAGTAGTGGTCTAAGCCCTAGTGTATAGCCTTAATTTTGAAACCTATGAGGTAGGTACTCTTTTGTAATCTTTCTTTTTCAGAAGAATAAACCAGTGCTTAGAGACACAGAGTTACACTAATCGTACAAAGTCTATGTGAAAGAACCAAGCCTAGGTTCAGTCTCTTGGCCAGCCTCTGATGGCTGAGTTTTCTTCCTCATTGGAGCTGAACTGGAATTGGAGACCACAGCTTGGTCTTCCAAGAGCAGGTGATGTAGAGAGAGAAGCTTTAGAGAGGGCTTATAATCTGTGATAAGGCTTGTTACAGAGAGAAGGTGGATAGAGGGCTGCCCACGTGGTAAGGAAGAGCAAGCAAAGGCTTAAGAAAGCACATGACTTTATTGAAGGCCAGCTAAAAATTATATCGATTCCACTAAATAAAGTGGTAAGTGACTAGATTCCTTCCACTACGCAGATGATGAAGTACCTGAGAAGCCAGACAGAAGAGCTTAACCCGTTGTGGCAGAAAATGGGAAAGGGGGACAAGCACGGACTTTAAGAGAACTTCTTCCTTGAGCCAGGCAGGAAGTAAGACACATTACGAATGACGAATTCCCATGACATCCTATCAGGGAGAAAACTAACTCCTACTTTATAGTTCAACGATCGATAGTTTAATAAATTACTGCCAATCATCCGAATGGTAATTGATATCTCTTAGATTTTGAATACACCTCGGAGTGACCCTGAAGCAACGTGGGAAGAGAAGGGGGAGAATTCCTTCATTCTGAGTAAATCCCGTTTGGGGTGGTCCCATATTACCAAGTAGAGAACGATCTTCTTTGTTGGTGGATTATAGGGCTGTTCTGGGGTTTAAGGAGGATGTTGGGAATTACAGAGCAGTAGACCTGATAAGTCTCCCCCAGTTCTGCTCCTCAAAAATCAATTTCTCTTTTCCACTACGTAGAAAAGAGAGGTTTCGAGGGATTAACCCTATTCTTTGCCCCAAAGTGTGCCCGACTTTGTCATGGAAATTCTGTCTTCATTACCACAGTGACTGAGGAGGGCAATGACAACACATGGGGTACTTGGGCCAAGTGTCAGATTCAAGGATGGTCTAGTCAGTGGAAAGTTCAAGATTTTTATTTAATAGCTGTGAAAAGTCTCCTTCTGCTTCTCTCCCTAAATGTGAACACATAGCGCTGTTGCTGCTAAAACCCTCTTTCCATAATGAGGAGAGTCAACCAAAGAACGCAGCTGATGCACAGAAGTGAGCAGATTCACTAAGCCTGAAACTGCCTGTCTTGGGAAGTTTTACTTGGTTGAGTCTTTAAATGCCCCCATCAGTTCATTGTTTCAACCAGTTTAGGTTGTTTTGTTAATTGCAGTAAAGAATTTCACGACAGAATTTGACAAAATAAATGTATCCTTATAAGAAGCAGACCCTAAAATGTGACCTAAGTTGGGGAGCTAGGATAGAGGCAATCAATACCAATTTACCCAGTGATCATGAGGGCCCTGCTGCCCGCCTCTGCCTTAGACAGGCTTCTTCCTGACTCTAAGCCCCAGAAAATACTTACATTAGAAAACTTGTAATTACAGCTTCTTTCTCTGCCCTTTTTGAAAACCTCTTCCCAGTTTCACAACCCAGGAATGTCTTTCTGAAGGACCTGGGAGTCACCCCTTCCAAATGCATTCCTGAAGAAATCTGAGGTCCCTCTCTTCCCAATGCTGTTTTAGGGTGGAAGCCTATTTAACTTAGATGGGCCCCTCTCTCTAAGTTACAGCACGATCTCTCCTCGTGAAGATTCGTGAAAGTTTATTTTGCCTCAACACAGGCGACACTGGCTACTCTTCCCTCTTTGCCGGCTCTTAAAAATCCTCCAGCTCTTTGTTTTGGCCACAGCGAGCTCAGACGTACTTCCGGTCTCTCCACTGCTGCAAGAGCACTGAATAATCTCTTTCCGATCCGTTTTAATTGTGGTGCAATTTTGGCTTTGACATCAATCACTGAGGTTAGCAAAGCCTTGTTAAACTGTCACAGAAATTTTAATGAAACTGTAATCTTTGGGATTCAGTGAGCAGCACCAGAAGCTTTGACAGTAATATATTTTTAGGATTATCGAGCGTGTTAGCTATTCTGGTTTTTTTTTTGGTCTTTTTTTTTTGTCTTTTTAGGGCTGCACCTGCAGCATAGGGAAGTTCCCAGGCTAGGGGTTGAATCAGAGCTATAGCCACTGACCTATACCACAGTCACAGCAATGCAGGATCCGAGCTGTGTCTTCAGCCTACACCAAAGCTCACAGCAACGCTGAATCCTTAACCCACTGAGGGAGGCCAGGGATCAAACTTGCTTCCTCATGGATGCTAGTCAGATTCATTTTCACAGAGCCATGACGGGAACTCCTATTCTGTACATATTTCAGTAAGGGTTCTACTAGAAAGCAATACACTTACTTTGAAACAAACAAACAAAAACCAAACAAACAAAAAAAAGCAAACAGAGAAATAAGGAAGTATGGAATGGCTAGGACAGATCTTTCCTGCCTGAGGGCTGCATTTCAAGGTTAGATATTGTCCATCAATTTGGGGACCCAGAGATAGAAAAGCAAACTTCTCCAAACAAAACTTAGATTTGTGTGAAGTAAATTGGTGGGGGATTTAGCAAGAGATAAGATTGCAACCTAAGAGAAAACTGATCCTTTAGGACTTTTCAAAGCTTTTAAAGCACTATTTGGCTGACAAGAGAAATAATCACTCCAGCCACAGTGCAGCCTGAAGGCAAAGGACTAAACACCTTTGTCTTCCCAACTTAAAGCCTTATTTTTAAAGCAGGACATAATGTATTTGTCAGACACTAGCAATAGATACTACAATGTTGTTCTACAGAAATTAAATTTCCAGTCATTTAGACTTGAAATGTCTTTGTATTTGATGCTTTATCATGATATCAAAATATTATTTAATTTGTATACTCAAAGTACTATTTCTAATTTTAACTCACATAATTGCAACTAAATTGTGCTGTGTTAACTATATGCTGTAAAACTCAGTCCAGCCCCATTCCTCAATGAAGGGGCTGAGAATTAAAATATTAAGTGTTCTGCATATTTAATTATAAAATATCCAAGACAGTTATTCAGCTATAATCTATTATGGGTGGAAAGTATATAATCTGCTTGATGATTTGCTTGATAAATGTATTTGTCTTTTTAATGAGCTTCTTTGTTAAGGTGGTTAGAATGATTAATGTGCCAGAGTACATCATCAGTAACCTTGAAAACCAAAAGTCAATATTTGGGAAAAATCCTTATACAGTGAAATGCAGTGCTTAAAACTGCAGAAATCTCCATGGGGATGCCAGCCAGTTGATCAGCAGACATGTTTGACATGTTGCTATTTAAACAGGATTAATCAGACTGAGGAAGTGATGGGGAGAAAGGGATGCAGAGGGAGGGGCCTCAAAAAAGCAATTATAACACAAGAGCTGATAAGCTCCATTATCTCCAAACAGATTTGATGGTCCAGATTACTAATTGCCCTGTCAGTGGGCCCAGAAAATATAGCAAAAGAGCTATAATTCACTCAGAGGAAAAAAATGCTTAAAAGCAAATATGACTTTCATAGCACATCCATAATTACCTTTCATTTTAATCAATTGCCTGACCCTAAGGATCGCACTGCATTTCATGTTTTCTCTGGATGAAAGATATTTGTTCTAGGATATAATCATTGCATACCATCTGAAGTTAGAGGAAATATAAAATTTGTAAAAAAAACAAGGCAGATAAACAGAATAAGAAATTCATAATAAAAAGGAAGATTAAATATTTATTGCCAGTTGTTTTGCAGATTTCTCCTGAGCCCACAACAATTCTATGGAGCCGAAAAAAAAAAAAAAAAACAAACCTGAAACAACAACAACCAAAAAACTGATTTGACACCACTCAAATTCATTTTTGCTAATCTCCTATTTCCTTCTCCACCTTTTCTATTCTCTAAATTAGAATATAAATTCTTCCCTAAGTATGAAGATAAATGAGGAAAGGATTAGAAAGATAAAGCATATTCACATTTTTGTACAACAGATTTCATTCATATTTAGAATTTTTATTTAGACCCCAGGCAATAGAATGGGCTATAATTTCATGAATATGATATATAATAATACACGTTTAAAGCAATTGAAGGATTCTTTCGAACCAAGGTACCTAGGAGCTACAGGATTATCTGTTCTGTAGATTGTGGAGTGTTTTTAGTTAAATGTGTCAAACTATTTTGCTTCACGTTTATTTTCAGCAGTGGCAGCCTGAAGAGAGCCATGCTGGCATAGCTACCACTCACATGGCATCATCTGAGCAGAACATGAATTCAATAGCATGGATTCTCGAGCCAAACACCCTGTGTCTGAATTCCAGGTTTGCCACTGACTTAGAAGAGGGTTATTATTACAGGACCTAATTTGCTGGTCAAAGAAAGGAGGGGTCTGTTCTGCTGTCAAAAATGGGTGTAATTCGGTGTGTGGGGATTTTCCGTAAGAGTCAGGAAGGGCAAAGAGAGGGTCAAATGTCATTAAATAGCAATGGTCACTTGTAGAAGCTAGAAATGGGAGATCTGGTAATATTTTGTAGTTGCATTGTGTTTATATTTTTTCAGGCATGAGAGTGGTCAGGAATCTTGGGAGTGGTCATGGAGCTTCCTAGATGGATGCTGATATTACATAAAATGGACCATGTTCTTCAGAGGATACTATGGCTGAATTAGGAGACAGCTCTTAGGGCTTCTTCTGTTTGGGGAGGTTAAATTTTTTTTTTTTTTTTTGTCTTTTCTTGCTCAGTACTTCTCTTGGCCAAGGACTGATAAAGGCAAGATGCAAGACATTTGCTGAGAGTTTACCAATCAGAAAGCTATTCAGGAGGTTTTCTCCAGCTGAACTAAAGTTAGTCTCTTCTGTTATAGGATTAGTAATCATCTAATTTGATGATGGTGTGAACTGGAGACTGGCACTTGCCACCTGCCTCTACAGGGATGGACTCATGAGCATGGCAGCTGCTGACGCTCAGCATCCCCTAAAAGGAGCTCAGGGTGGGGACCAGGGGAGGCACTCTATGCTCTGGGAAAACTGGCCAAAAGGTCTTCAGATAGTCAGATATTTTCAGAAGAAGAATTTTATGAGCCCAATTCATGAATCTCTTCATACCTGGAAAAGCACTGAAACCCTTCATGGTGCATTTGACTAGTAGTAACCTCCTCATGACCAGTAGCAACCTTCACGAGACGAGAAACAAACTTCTCTAAAACGTGTGTTTGGTTGCGTGCACCTCCCTCTTCACCAAAATCACAAATATACTGACATCTCCCCCCCACATCTCTGGTTCATATTTTAGAGCTCTCTGAAATGGTGCCTCCCAGGCCATAGTCCTCACTTTGTCCCAAATAAAACTTAACTCGCAATTTGTAAGTTGCGCAAAATTTTTAAGTTGACTGTGGATACACAGTAACTTTTAGGACTCTGGCAAGGATTCATCAGTCAATCTCACTGCAGGCATTTACCACCCCCACCCCCCCAAAAAAAATACTATTAGTCCTTATAACAGACTGAAGCCAGGAGCCTAGATGACCCAACTCTGATGACACAACACATATCCCACAGTCCAGATGGGTGTTTTGCAGACAGCTAAGTTTTTTTTTTTTTTTTTTAAATTGGCCTGACCATGGACTGCTGTGTATAGAAACACCAAGAAGTGTTTAGCACACTTTCTTTCTTGGCTAGCCAAAAGGAAATCAAGGACTAATGTCATTGTTCTGGTTAATAATTATAAACTTGTTTGTTGGATCTCCAGAGGAAAACTGATGTCCACAGAGGAATAACACTGTGGGGCCACAAAAATGTATCAGGAATATGAGTGATGCCTGGTAACAGAAGTGACAGTCTTTGACTTTTTTATTTTTAGGGACACACCTGCAGCATATGGAGATTTCCAGATTATGGGTCAAATTGAAACTGTAGCTGCTGGCCTACACCATAGACTCAGTAATGCGGGATCCAAGCCATGTCTGCAATCTACACCACAGCTCACGGGAACACCAGATCCTTAACACACTGAGCGAGGCCAGGGATTAAACCTGCATCCTCATGGGTTCGTTGCCCCTGAACCATGATGGAAACTCCAAGAAATGAAAATCTTTGACTTTTCTGAGTGAAATTAAATAGGTCCCGCAAAGCAACAGAGTAGGATAGAAAAGAAGGGCCCTGCTAATTGCTTCCATTCTTCTCAAGGTTAATTTTGATGAGAGGTCTGTACGGATAACGGTAGAAACATCTTGTTGACAGAGGGTCAAATCTGCTTGTAATGAGATTGGAAGTTGGAATAACAAAAAATAGTGTAAATACCTGCATAAGTAAAAACGTAAAGAAGGAAATTAATTTTCTGAAGAATTTAGAGAACTGTAGTAGAATTTTTAACAGCAGGATCAGGTGGTGAAGGCTAGCACCCTCAGCAATGGTGAGGTACAGATTAGGAGTTATGGTCCAAAAATAAAAATCTCATAAGAGAGTTTTATCTTTCCTTAAGTGGCAGTTAAAAAAGTAGAAAGAAAAAGTAAGAGGGGAACATATTGAATGCTCTTTAATTGATGATGGAGAGCATGGCATTATGAGAATGCCCCAAATTTGTATTACAGGAAAGAGAAAAGGGCAGGGGTATTGAAAAAGTAGTATTACTTCAGCTTTTTGATTGAAAATTAAATGTTTGGGTATTTGCTGTTGTTTGTTTTTATTGAAATACATGTATATACTTTATTTTGCCACTTAAACCAAGAGTCTTAGAGTAAGCTAACTATGTTAAAAAAAAAAAATTGCACCAGACAAGACAAGCAAGGAGTCATTGATTTCATTCTGATATTATTCCCAGTAATAGCAAAGAGCACAGGCCACGTCTGGATACTTAACTCCATGAAGACGAAGGCCTGGGGTGTTTTTAAGAGCTGGGTTAGGGGGATCTTAGGCCATCTGTGTTTACTAATTGGCTTTAACCCCAAGGAAGAATAAGCTTTGTTCTATCTTCATGGAAAGAGGCAGTGCTGGAGCAACGGACTCACCAAATTAACCCCCTACCCTAACACAGAGGCTGCAGATGGAGTTCTATCTCCTGCAGTAACTACATTTGAAAAGGATGGCTCCCAGGTCCCCGATAAAGACATTTCTGGGCTGGAAAACTGGACAGAGGCTTTCAAAAAGAGTTTCACCTCCAAGGGGCTGAAAAGGTTTAAAATTACTACAAGTCTTCTAGAGTAAATGCTCTCAGAAAAGGAAGAGCCCTAGAATCTGGAAGAAGCCCATCTCACGTGCAGTCAAGAGTGATGCTATAAGGGTCTTGGTCACTGGTTCCTAGGATGATCCACATGGGAAGGCCGCTCTGCTCAAGATCTCCCCAAGGCAGGCAAGTCCAGTGAGCAAGAGGTGGTGACCGTATCTTTTTAACCGGGAAACACAAAGCCAAAGATCAAGGGTCCATCTTTCTTGGTGATAACACTTAACAGTGTGATGAACTCCTTTCCACAGAGGTAGAAGCATGGCACTCTCTCTCTCTCCCTCCCTCCCTCCCTCCCTCCCTCCCTCCCTCTCTCTCTCTCTCTCTCTCTTTCTCGCTTTCAGGCTTTGCAGGAGCTATATTTATACGATGATCTTGGAAAGCCTGGTTCTTCAGGTTTAATGATAAGACTTTGTTGGTATGAGCTAAGAACTGTCTTCATACTGGATTTCTATAGGATACTGTCTCTGATGAAATATGAGATTCCAATGGGGCAGCCCTTTCTGAACTGATAGGGCAGATCCTCTATCATTGAGACTTCCATGAAACCAAGAAGTTCTGGAGCAGTGGTCTCCAAAAGGACATTTTATAAAGATGAACGTGAGGTCACCCGTGCTAAATAATATGGTAGCTAGTGGACACGTATAGCTGTTTGAAATGTGGTTACTGCAATGGAGGAACTGGATTTTCATTTTAACAAAGCTTAATTAATTCAAATCTCCATATGTGGTTAATGGCTATCTTATTGGGGAATAAAGTTCTAGAATTCTTAGAGCTTTGTCAAGTTTTATTTTAGAATCCCATCTGCACAGCTACGTTTTTCTGAAGATTGAGGATTACAATTTTTTGTTTCAGTAAAAGGCCCTCCAAAATTTTAAAATTAATTTCCTAGTAAAACATCGTTTACTAGCAAAGATAATCTAAGTATTCCAACTGAAAATAAGGAAAACTGACCAAAGCCTTCCGGAACATATGTAATGTTTGTGTAAATAAGTACTCCTTTTGTTTTGCTGCCTGGAGGCCTAATCCAGGTCAATTAACTCAGCCGTCTGAATGGATTTAGCTCCTGAGAACTAATAATCCAAAAACGAATTTGAATCTGTGATAATATTGCCTGTTGGACAATGTCCAGTTCCAGTTTTTAAATATGGGACCCATCAACAGAATTAAATTAGGATTAACTCATGGGTCTCTTAAAGTTCTGCATAAGGTGTACCTACATTTTTAAGAGGTTAAAAAAATAGAAGAATTTTCCTCAGCCAGGGGAAGAAGATTGCTGGTTTCAGGTTACTATAGTGCTAGACAGTAATACATAAAGGGGAAAATAATTATGAGAATATTAACCTACCTCCAGAGCCTTAAATTTATCCCATAAAGTGTATTATGATAATCTCTGACTGACAACAGTGTTTAATGCTGGATATCCGGAAACAGATACTTTGTACATAATTATTGTAGCAGAGTTATTCTTAAATATGAGAAAGTTCTTTTACCTTGAAAAGCATATATGTCAACCTGCAAATACCATTGAAAAGGAATTCTCTCCATATTTTCTAAATCACTAAAATTACAGAGCATCAAAAACACCCGATTTTATTTTCGCTTTTTCTCCCCAATGCTCACTTACTCTTTTTAAAAAATAAGGTGAAGAAGCTAATCTTTGTTTCCCTGCTAGATATCCTAGAAAACCAAAACATAAGTTAGGCATAAAAGAGAGATTTTAACAATTGTAGGAAAACAAATTCAGAATTTGCCAAAGGAGACAGGACATAAACATAAGGCACTAGTAAAGTGCTACAGATAATATCCTGAAAACACACAGCATCAAGAAGCGATGATTAATAGGAACTTTTGTTGTCTTACAAAATCAAAAAGCCCACAGAAATTTATAAAGCGAAGCTTCTGTTGTGAAGTCACAGGATAAGTAAGTCTTTAAAAAAATTGATTCTATGGGGGACATAATTCATGCAATGATTTTTCATATAACAGAATTACGAATGTCGTTCTGTACACAGGCATAGAGACAAACTGTGCGCAATAATATACGAGTGCCTTCCTGTGCTCTCCATCCCTGAGCTACTGCCCTTCGTCATTCCAAGGGGAAAAGGCTGATTTAGCCCGGTTTGCACCGTGTTCCGGGTCATGAGAAGGGGACGGGGGAAGTGAGGACGCGGAGCTTCCTGACAAGGATGAAAACTGCAGGCTGCACAGACCAACTCCATTTGCATCCCATTGGCCAGAACTTAGTCATACGAGCAGCCTGGGGTCCAAGGAAGGCTGAGAAATCTACTCTCCACCCAGGTTGCCCGTGTTCTTCGAGAACTGACAGAGGAGGATGAGAATGGGGGTGACAGTGGGATTTCCTGGGATACGGTACTTGGCTGCCCGCCATCAAGAAGCACTGCTAAATAATTAGGTAGTATCTACGTGTTTTTATATATAGGTGCATGCAGGTTCATTTTACCTCTTCATACATGAAGGTTTTGAAGTTGTTGTCTGAGTGAATCTGAGACAGTCTGGGACCTGGACCCTTGGCTGCTTGCACCTGAACAAACATGATGAGGTATGTGTGTATGTGTGTACACAATGGAATATTACTTAGCCAGGAAAAATAATGAAATAATGCCATTTTCAGCAACAAAATACAAAGAAACTATCAGGGACTAAAACGAACTGCATGCTTGCACAGTTGGGGGAAATTAAGGGAAACAAGAATCCCCCAAAATGAAAAAAGAAAAACCACCTGCCATTTCTGAAGAGCCCAGAACAAAAGCAGGATACTGGGCATGCCCCCTGCACACAGCACCACCAAAGGAGTGGGCAGACTGCCTAACCACACCTCTCACCTGGTCCCTGGACCCACCCCTGCCCTCACCCCATATGAGGAAACAGCTCACTCCTCTCCTCGGGATGCTAGCAAACTAGCAAAGGGACCTGTTGTTGTTTCTGCTCCCACTTGCTCCTGCTGCAGCCCCCATAAAGCCTCGCTTGAATTTCTTGTCTCACCTCTTATCAATTTCTATTGATTCAGGAAAGCCAAGAACCCAAGTCGGTAACAAACTAACTTCTCTCTTTTTCTCTTCTACCATGCCTTCACCTAGTTCCTTTGCTCCTAACAAAAGGAATGAAAATGGAGGTTCTGCCACAAAATGATATATACATCATAGGTCCCACCCACACAGTAAACGCTCAGCCATATGCACAACTGATGTAATTAAGGCAGGAGTGGCAAACACTCGGCAGTGGTGGGGAGCAGCTTGGCTCTCAGTGGTATCATAACATCTCCTGCTGGGCTAAATAGACCCTGAGAAAACAAATGCGTTAGTGGGCAACGTGAGAATTCAGAGCCAGCTTGACTGTTTAGGGCTCCTGTACCCCAGCCAACAGTCTGGCTAAGTACCTCTTTGGGAAAGCAGAACTCCACACTGGGAGAAAAGTTACATATTTTGCAAGAGAATTTCCAAAAAAATAAAAAATAAAAATGAAAAGTATGGAAACTTGTATGAGAATCTATGTTCTTTTTCACTGTTACTGACAAAGAATTTCTTCCTGGAGGGGATGATCTTGCAAAGACATTTGATAGCTGACTTGAGGAAATAAATCTCTCCTAAGCATTTTTCTATTTCTGAGGTTCTCATCGACTTTGTCACACAAGCATTGCCATATGCTTCTTCTACACTCTGCCTCTTCAAAGGCTGGAGAGAAGGGCATTGTTTCTTATCTTTTTTCTTTATGGTATTATACATAAGCAGAGAACCATCTACTGATCAAGTTCTATAAGAATACAAAATTGTGAGAATAACAGGTAAAAAATGTTACTTTAAATTATAAGCTCCATGAGGATAGTGGATTTATTTATCTTGTTCACTGTTTATCTTAGGTCCTAGAATACTGCCCAGCCCATAGTATCATCCAAACATTGTGGAAAGAATATCAGAAAATTTTAACATAAAACCCAACTCATGAATGAATGCATGCCCTCTTTCTCAGGCTGAATAATTTCTTATGGAATATACTTTTTTAAGAAGATGAAGGTAGGAGTTCCCAATGTGGCTCAGCAGAAATGAATCTGACTAATATCCAGACTCAGGTTTGATCCCTGGCCTCGCTCAGTGGGTTAAGGATCTGGCGTTGCCATGAGCTGTGGTGTAGGCCAGCGTCTATAACTCTGATTTGACCCCTAGCCTGGGAACCTCCATATGTCATGGGTGCAACTCTAAAAAGACAAAATTGAAAGAAAGAAAGAAAGAAAAAACGATGAAGGTCATGGGAGTTGAAGTTCAGGGACAGGACGACAGGGTGTGGGAGAAAGGATGCTGTCTGTAAGTTCAGGGCAGTGCATACACATAGGAACAGTAACTGCTCCGTAGTGAGCTATGACAACTTTCTCCCAGTCTGTGAGAAACGGGAGCATGATGTTGGCATCATCTTCACTCCTGCTTCTGTAAGATGAATAAATCCTAGCCAGGGCCTTTAGGGGAACCTGTGGAAGTCTGCATAGCTTCCATTTCTCTGAATACTATACTACTACTACTAAAAAGGTCAAAAACTATCAATAGGATTTAAAATGCGGTATACTTAAAATGCTGCTTACCTTTAACAAAATAACACACTTGGCAAACATATACGTACAGACGTCCACACGAGTTTCTAATATATTTGCCTTATTGGAAGATAAGGGCAAAACTGAATCTAGGGTCTGTCTTAACGAGGCTACCCAGGCCAGATGGTCCTTCGGTACCTCCTCAGACAGACCCTGACCCGGACTCCGAACTCCAGTGCTTCCTTCTCTCTGAAGCTTTCTCTGATGCTCTGGCAGCCTCGTGTGCACTTTCAAATCTGGGTTGCTGTTTTTAAACTTGATCTGCACTGTACCCAAATCACCTTAATGGTTAGTTTTGGTGGTTTTCTTTCCTGACTGAGAAATCTTTGAGCACTTCTAGAAATTGAACATTTGTGTCTTCCTCAAAAGTCCTCTGTTGGAATTCCCATTGTGGCTCAGTGGTAACGAACCCAACTAGTATCCACGAGGACACAGGTTCAATCCCTGGCCTCGCTCAGTGGGTTAAGGATCTGGCGTTGCCGTGAGCTGTAGTGTAGGTTGCAGACTCGGCTCAGATCCCTCCTTGCTGTGGCTGTGTGTAAGCGGAGGGCTGTAGCTCAGATTCACCCCCTAGCCTGGGAACATATGCCAAGGGTGTGGCCTTGAAAAGACAAAACTAAAAAAAAAGTCATATGTTGGAAGCTATCCCCCAGTGTTAATGATACATGGAGGTGGGGTATTTGGGACGCGATTAGGTGACAAGGATGGAGCTCTCATGAATAGGATTAGCGCTGCTATAAAGAGACCCCAGAGAGCTCCCTGGCCCCCTCAGCCACTTGGCACACTGCCAGGAGATGGCAGCCCCTCCCCTGCAAGAGAGCCCTCACCAGAACCCAGCCATGCTGCTACCCCGTTCCGGGGGTTCTAGCCTGTAAAACTTGGGACATGAGTTTCTGTTGTTTATAAACCACCCAGATATGGTTGTTTTTTATAGCAGCCTGAACAGACTAAGCAAGCACAGGAACAAGGAGCAGTATAAAGTATTCCTCCCTGTCAAAAAAATAAAAGGGATCCAGTGAATGAATAAATAAATGAGTTTTGGTCCCCTGTCCTCTCACATTTTTTTTTCAATTCCATTTAAATTTCCCAAAGGAAATTGCTGCCTATAGCTTGGTCTTTTAGAATGGACTTTTCCTTTATCTTTATCTCATAAATACTAAATACTCATTACCGTGACCACAACCACTTGAGTGTCATCGCGCCAGTCGAATGTCTGAGAAGATATTTTTGGCATGTTTACTGAGTGTGTCAGCGTGGCCCTTTAACAAAGCTCAATAATCCAAGAAGTCATTTCTTCAATACAGAAGCAGAGTTCAAGGTTTGAAAGCATGGCTAAAGCGGAAATGATTTTTTTATAAGTCATGTTGACTTATTCGCGAATATACTTTATACACACAGACACAGATGCAAGAGGTGCCACATTAAGTTCCTCACAGGGGCTCCACACAAAAGTAACACGGAGGCCCTGTCCCACTGTGCGATCTCAGTGCGCAAGGGAGCTCGTTTTCTACCGCCGGTGTTAAATCTTCCTTTTCCCTTCTGTTTCCTGGCAACTGGGCCCATCCACCTCTATCCTCTTTTGAACCAAAATTAATTCACATTCTGGGGAATGCACTCACGGTCACTCGTTCTGGCCCTTTCTACCTTCCCCTATGCGGGGCTCATAATGAGACCACCGAGTTCTGTTCTCATCACTCAATCCCTGGTTTAACTATGGTTTGGCTCCTTGGGATTTTTGTTATGTTGTCATCTGCTCTCTAGTTTCAGAATCTTGTTTTTCACTTTTTCTTCCTTATAGCTTTCATTGATAAGAAAGCTGGGTCTTGCACAGCAGAAAAGAAACTTTCTATGAGTCTCAGGAGAAACCTATTTGTCCAATATCCTTGAAAGCTAGTGTACACTAAGCAGGCGTACCTACTTTTGTTTTCTTTATTGGACCTGGGAATGGTTTCTCCCCCACCCTTGAAGGGAACAGAAAGCTGAAAAGGCTCAAGTTCAATTTAAAACCCAGGACCTAAGCAGTTTGAATAAGTATTAAAGGGAACAAAAAAGCTTTTCCCCATCTCTCTTGAATTTGTTTTTATTTTTATTCTAGTAAAAAGGTATGATCGATCGCTCCTCTCTAGCACAATAATCAAATATTGCTTCAGTCAGCAGGTGAAAAAGGGAACAGTTTTTATAAAATGGCTTTATGACCAGTTCTATAAATATCTATAGTTTATCTTCCTTGAAACAGTGTCATGTCAGACTGCCTGGCAAATGCCGGCTCCAGCCAATTTCTGGATCTGTGCATATGCACCTGTGTTAACTGTTTGTAGGGGTTTAACACCATGACATCCACAAATGAGACTGAGTAACACATACTGTCTCTTTGCTAAGCTCTGGACTGTATGAACTAATGAGAAGTCATAAGTCGGATACAGGTAATATGAGGCAAGTTGGACATTAGAAATTATTGTAAATTTTAGAATAAATGAACTTCTCCAGTTACTCTCAAAATAACAGTGTTCTGTTTGCATCCTCATTTTTTTCCGTTTTATGGCCATACCTGTAGCATATGGAAGCTCCCAGGTTAGAGGTCTAATCTGAGCAGTAGCTTCCAGCCTATGCCACTGCATGGCAACATGGGATCCAAGCTGCATCTGTGACCAAAGCTGCAGCTTGAGGCAATGCTGGATCCTTAACCCACTGAGTGAGGCCAGGGATCAAACACGCATCCTTACAGAGACTATGTCGGGTCCTTAACCCACTGAGCCACAACGAGAACTCCTGTTTGCATCTTTATTGTCCATAATTATTGATCCAGGGCAAAGGAAGGAAATTTAAAGTATACTGTCTAGCAACCGAAAGACCACTTAATAAATATTTAGCATTTGCTTTGGACCATGATCTTGCACTGAAGCATGGGTTTCCCCAGGAAAGCCTCTGGAATGAAGATTAGAGGGAAGGAATCAACAGGTATTGGAGGGAGAATAAAACTAGGCAGTGAGAGAAGTCAAACTGTGATAGAGTCTCAGGGACGCCTCCATTAACCTTCCATGGAGTTCTGTCTGGTGTTAAGGCGCTGGGCCTGTTTGTCCTGGTGATCAGTTGTTATGGCTAAGGATTCTCAAAATGTGGTCTTGAGCAGAGGATCTTTGCAGAGAACCTGAAAGGGACTGAAAGCTGGGGGCTGCCTGACATCAAGTCTCCCAGAAACCAGAGAACAATCCTTTCATTCTTGAAGGAGGAGCTGGGTAGTGCTGTGTCCACTGCAAATGGTCCTGCCGTATGCCATGAATCAATCATGTCAATTGTCTCCAGTTAGACTCAAAATGAAAAATGTAAGAGGAAATTATGTGAGTACTTTAAAATTCATGAAGCAGCAAAAGCCCAGTTACTGTAGCCAATGAGATACCTGTTATGCTAATTGTGCATTCTGTGGAATATTTTTGAATAAGAAATCATTCATGTTATTTATGGAACAAGCATGTTAGGAATTAAGGAAATAGAAAGATAAACAAGAGAGTTCCCCTTGTGGCTCATCGGAAATGACTCCGACTAGTATCCATGAGGATGTGGGTTCAATCCCTGGCCTCCCTTAGTGGGTTGGGTTCCGGCATTGCCATGAGCTGTGGTGTAGGTTGCAGTCAAGGCTTGGATTCCATGTTGCTGTGGCTGTGGTGTAGGCCAACAGCTGTAGCTCTGATATGACCCCTAGCCTGGGAACATCCATATGTTGCATGTGTGGCCCTAAAAAAAAGGAAAGAAAGATGAACAAGATAGTAGCATAACTCTATTTCTAACATAGTTTTCCTCCAACACTGACAGTTTAGGGAAAACAGAATGGTGACATAAATGAGAATTTTGTACTGATGAACACTGTAAGGTAGGGTCAGACAAAGGGTGCTGGAGGTTAAAAAGAGTTTTTGGAGTTCATTGTAAGTGAAATGCTTCATACATGAAATGCATTTGGATGGGCATTAAAGAAAGAAGAAGGTTTGGTTCCTAATTATGGATATTGGCTCTAAGAGGCAAAGGGCTGTTATTTAGGTAAAATGAACAGTTCACTGAGTTTAGAAATCATTGGTTGTGTATGAAAAACAAGAAGACAAATCACTGCAGCCCGAGTCAAGTGTGTGTTATGGGGAGAAGGGGTGCTGTAGTGACAGTCAGAATGAAGACAAGAGTGGCAAGCCCTAGCTTCCAGATAGAGGAACTTTAGATTTTTCAGATAGGAAAAAATGAAAATTTAATATGTGTCAAAACTGTCAACTTAGACTTCTATACCCTGTGAAAATATCTTTCAAGAATTAAGATGAAACAATTTTTCCTTTTGTATGTGTGTGTGTGTGTCTTTTTACTGTCATGCACATGGTATTGGAGGTTTCCAGGCTAGGGGTCAGATCAGAGCTGTAGCCACCAGTCTACACCACAGCCACAGCAATGGAGGATCTAAGCTGTCTCTGCAACCTACACCACAGCTCACTCTCACAGCAATGCTGGATCCCTAACCCACTGAGCAAGGACAGGGATTGAACCCGCAACCTCATGGCTCCTAGTCAAATTCATTTCCACTGCGCCACCATGGGAACTCCTAAATTTACATCTTAATGTTTAATTGAATAACATGTTTGGAAAACTGTCCATACATATTGCTCATTTAAAAAATAAATAAAAAACCCAGCATGTATAATGAGACTCTTTAATGCCAATATGCAATTATGTATAGTTTGAACAATTATATTTCTGTTTTTGAATACATGAAAACTAAGAGAATTCCTCGCCAGGAGAATCATTACAAAGAAAGTTAAGGGAGGCTTTTCGGTCTAAGGAGATATGATTCCAGAGGGCAGGCTGATCTGCAGAGAGCAGGAAGTGCACTGATCTGGATGAAACATTAGTAAATGTAAATACTCTTCCCTCTAAATTTCTTCATCAGATTATTGACAATCAGAAATAAATAACAATATATTGTGTTTTACTATATAGAGAAATAAAATAAATGACATCAGCACAGAGAATGGAAGGGACAATGGAATCATGCTATTGTTAAGCTGTTACTTTACCAATGAAGTGGTGCAATGATCATTCAAAATAGAATGTTCTCAGTTAGGAATGCATTTTCTAATCCATAATACAGTGGTTCACAAAGGGAGGTCTTCTGACTTGAAACATTAGCATATGTATGCATAATACGTATATCTGTGCATTTATTATTGCACACTTTGCAAATGTCAAATTAGTGTAAATTTATGGAGAAAAGAATTATCAGGTACACTGGTATATACACATATATTCACATGAACATACATATATCAAAGAAATTATACATATATACACCAAAGAATAATATATATATATATAATTGGTATATAATTACATACATATACCAAAGAATTATCAGGTAAACTAGTGTGTGTGTGTGTGTGTGTGTGTGTACAGAGAAAGAGAGAGACAGAGAGAGAGAGTATATATAATATAAATGTATTACATACATACACATACATACGCTGGTATATATGTTCATATCAGTTACCCGATCATTCTTTCTTTCATAAATTTACTCTAATTTGACATCTGCAAAGTGTGCAATAAATGCACACATATATGTATTGTATGTAATTTATAATATCAGATACATGGGAACCATCCATGTTGTCAGGTGAAAGGAAAATGTTTGATGAAGTATAATACAGTCAAATCATCTACTTTTAAAATGGATGTTAGACCTACTCTTTTGTACATGGAGAACCGTCCAATCATGCTATTCAGTTAAAAACAGACTAAAAAAAACCCAGCATGTATAATGAGATTCTATTAATGCCAATGTGCAACTATGTATAGTTTGAACAATTATATTTCCAGGTTAAAGAATTATAAAACATGAATTTAACACATGGTTAAAAGGAAAAAAAAAGGCAAACAATTCAGAAGAACATAACATGAAAGCTGTTAGTCACAACACCTAACTCTAAATTTTCCTCCCCCAAAGCCAAGCATTTGCCTATAGGTAGAATTTATACATTCTAACTAGTATGATTCTATCTCTATTTCTTCTTTTTAATCTCTATTTCTTGGTTAATTTATTTTAGACAGTAATTATTGAAGATCTATTTTGAAAACTAAAGAATTATCTTATTTACATTTCCTTTAAATCACATTCTTCCTCTAAACTAATAGAAGTTACAGAATTATTTCATCTCATATCAAATATCTGAAAAATTTTAATTATGGACTCAAGCTTTTGATTTTTTGGCTGTGTTTGCGGCATACAGAAATTCCTATGCTAGGGATCAAATTTGAGCCACAGGTGACCAGAGCCACAGTGATGACAATGCTGAGTCCTTAACTGCTAGGCCACCAGGGAACTCCTGAGCATTTGATTATTGACCGTTTTTAGACAATATTTTTAAATTCCTCAATTAGCAATGTAGACTAGACACTCTTCTATTTCCCATTTTATATCCCAATTTCTGCTAATTCTGATATTATTTCTACACTGACAAGGTTTAGAATATTAACATTTTATTCTAAAACTGTAATTACGTTTTTATGACTATAGGTTGATTTTAGAATATGAAAAATCAATAAATGGCATATAATATGACTACACAAATAAAATTTAATTTGAAACCAAGTAATTTGATAGATTGGACATACAGGAAAGGGAATGTCACCCTATCACCCTATGACACTAAACTTGTGCTATTCAAAAGAGAATATTCTAAGAAGAACTGGATAGATTGAAGTTATCCCACTTTTTTAGTGCCTCATATTTTGACCACCATTTTCTTAGAATATATTTCATATTTTTCTGAGGGATTATCATCACCTTGCACTTTCCCTAAGCACCCACTTTTATTATCTGCTTAACATGGGTATTACTTTAATAAAAGTATTTATTACATGAAGCCCACATTCTTCTAAAGGATATCCTTAGATGAGGTCTGATCCTTTTTGCTAAAGCAAGAAACATTTGTTCTAGGGGGTGACTGCATGGTTACATGTTAACCTAGGATTTCTTTTCCTTGATCCTGTTGTTTCTTTGTTCTTAACCATTCCTTTTTTTCTGATAATAGTTTTCCTCTAATTATTATGCAAATGTTTATTCAAGGAGAGTTTATAAAAGGTATATTTGCTGAGTCTATATAGACAGTATCCTATATAGGAGACATTATGCTGACTGCCTATAAAATTCTATGCTTATAATCATTTTCTCTAAGTATGCTAGAAATAAGCTTGTCATGTGTCCTAATATCTAGTGTTGCTGATGGGAATTAGAATGTTGGTCTCAATTTTGTTCCTTTATAGTCAGAGTTTCCAGAAGTCACACTGTGTCCAGGATAGTCTTGGGTCATTACTGTCCTGGTGCAATTAATTAATTAATTAATTTAGTTAGTTAGTTGGTTGTTTTTGCTGTTTAGGGCTACCCTTGCAGCATATGGAAGTTCCCAGGCTAGGAGTCAAATCAGAGCTGAAGCTGCTGCACACATGACAACAGAAAAACACTAAGTCAGCTGCTACTAAGAGGCAGTTTAGTCTTCATTTTTCAAATAAGAATGGGCGTCTGAAGTTACAACACATATCTGAGAAAAACAGAGCAAAAATGGAAGGATCTAAATGAGTAAAGAATATGACTAAGCTGAGAGGAAAAGTATCAGAGTAAAATAATTTTTAAAAATTAATTAGCAATCTTTTAGAGATACCAATATATAACACAATGAAGATCTTGAAGTCTATCATTTTAAAAATGAGAGAAAAGAGTTAAAATAAAGATGTGATTGCTTAAAAAATTTAAAGGTTCACTGGAAGCATGAAGGTAAAAATTAAGATACTTTCCGAAACATTCTTCATACATCATAAAGGCATGAGTCAGAAAATATGAAAGAGGAAGAGTAAAAGTGGGCACATATGATCAGTTTAAGAGGCCTGATATTCAAGAGGTTGGATTTTAAAATGCAACAGAAAATAATAAAATAACATTGTAAATTAGCTATGATAGAAAAAATAAAAATCTTTAAAAAAAGAAATAACAGTAGCAACAATAATAAAAACGATTAGAAGAACATGTACAAGGGTTAAAACTAAATCTTCAAATGATGAAACCCTCGCCTCTCCACCTATGAAAGAGTTGCCTACCAGCTCTGCTTACACAGAAACACACTTCAGCAGATGATCTTTGCTCTGTGGGGCATGGCCACGGTGCAGACAGGCCAACACAGCATCTCAAATACTAGAATGTGTTGGATTAGCACAGGGACAATGATAACACCAACAGCTCAATTTTCCCCCAAGTGTAATAGAATGTATGCAGGGTTCTGGCTTTTGTCTGGGAAAATGGCTGGCCTGGGAGTTAGCACACAGACAGAGGCAGCTCTGTGAGCCAACAAGACTTTTTGTGGATTCGTTGATTAATCAGCCTTTTCTGGTCATCCCTGTACTTGCATACTCCCCACCCAAGGATTCTGGCTGTGTTGGCTCTCCAGCTCTCTGAAAAGTAAATGAAGCCATGTCCACTGTATCTCTCATAGGGGCACCTTCTGGGCCGTTTGCTCCTCAGTTCTAATTATATGTCAACCCCCTTCCATCTACTTCCTATTTCCCACAAACCCAGTTACAGCTTTGATAATGCACCTTCTTCTCTTTGCTCTCATGCCTTTAAACCCTTCTGCATGCTTCAATGACATTTCAGCAGTTTTAGAGGAGAGAAAAAAGGAACGTTCCATCTTGAAGGATGCCTTTTTAAGGAAGAATGATATTAAAATTGGGGGAGAGAAAGGCTTTTGTAAGATAAGAATTTTATGCTAAAAAGTTGTGAAATGTATTGTTGAATAAATTTAGGAGGCTGTGGAACTGACTGCAGGATTTCTCTATCTTTAATAAGCCATGTTTTTTACACCTATAGTTGTAATCAAACTCATTAAGTCATGGAAAAAAAAGAAGCCATGTTCAAGGTCAGTTTCCAAGAAGAAGTTATGCTAGGGTAATTTGAAACCTTTTTGGGGGGATGCAATGTTTATAGAGTAAAAAATACATATTTTGTGTAAAAAAGGAAGATATTAGATTAAGAAACTAAAATGCAGCATGAGCTCTCAAAAAAACAAGAAATTTCAAACTTAATACAGAACTAAATAGTACTAGTAAACAATAAAAAACTTTGAGAATCTTGACCTTTTTCAGTAAATTCAAATTCAATTACGTTTATTAATACCTTTAGTAGTTCTACCAATGTATTATGATCTTCAGAATCAGTATTTTCCTAACTACAGACAGTAATGAAAATGTTTTATATTCAGTCCCTCTTGCTCCATAAAAAAGGACTAAGTGTGGAGTTCCCGTCATGGCACAGTGGAAAGGAATCTGACTAGGAACCATGAGGTTGCAGGTTCAAGCAAGCCCTGGCCTCACTCAGTGGGTTAAGGATAGGGTGATGCCATGAGCGGTAGTATAGGTTGCAGACATGGCTTGGATCTGGTGTGGCTGTGGCTGTGGTGTAGGCTGGCGGCTACAGCTCTGATTAGACGCCTAGCCTGGGAACCTCCATATGCCTCGGGTATGCCCCCCCCAAAAAAAAAGGAAAAAAGAGGGACTAAGTGATAATGCAAATAGCTTCAGGTGACTTGTAAATAATGATCCAACTTTGGACTTCTATTGAAACTCCCCACACTTTTTTTTTTTTGAAATACTGTGAAAGTAGTTTCCTTATGAGATTTTTGCTTAGATTGGAAATTCGATGAGAAAAACTGGTTGACAATATTTCAACATTCCTAGCTCCTGTTTTGCTTAGTATCTGAAAACGCTGAGGGACCAACAATTAAAAAAAAAAGAGTGAAAGTGAAATTTTGCTTTAACTTTTTTGATGTTCTAAAAGGTTTGAATCAAGACAAAATTTGGAAAAAAGGTTGAAACCAACTTTAACGTATGAACTTATCTTGTTGAGCGACGTAGTCAAAAACAAACAAAATAGCAATAGAGGCACTAAGTTTCCTATTTTAAAGTTAATAATTTTAAGAAAATGCTTGTGAAATTTGTGTGATAATAAAATCTTAAAATATAGGCCAAATCTATAGAATACATCATATTGACACTTGATATACCTTTGTTTGAATCACACTTTTACTGGATTTAATTTTTTCATAGATAAACTTACTGGCAGCATCGTTATTTTTGATGCTATAAGTTTGTATGTATGAATATTATCAGACAAGTAACACTATTTTTAACAAGGTATTAAAACTATTTGGCAGAAGATACTATTTTGAGTAATATCTTCACTCCCACACAAATGCACAAAAATGAAAAAAATGTTTTAAATTTCCTTCCACTCTGGATGTGGGAAAATGTAAAAGACTGATCTAGGAGGAAATCAGAAACAAGATAAACAGCAACATCAGGGGAGGATCAAGATGGTGGAGGAGTGAGACGTTGCGCTCACCTTCTCCCACAAACACATTAAAAAAAAAAAAAAACACAACTACATATAGAACAATTCACACAGAGTATCTACCGAACGCTGGCAGAAGAACTTAAACCTCCAAAAAGGGCAAGAAACAAGATAACCTATAGAATGGGAGAAAACAGTTTCAAAAGATGCAACTGATAAGGGCTTAATCTCTAAAATAAACAAACAATTTATACAACTCAACAGCAAAAATATGAACAACCCAATTGAAAACTGGGCAAAAGACTGAATAGACATTTTTCCAAAGAAGCTATACAGTTGGCCAACAGGCACATGAAAAAAAAGGTCAACATTGCTACTTATTAGAGAAATGCAAATAAAACTACTATGAGGTAACAGAATGGCCATCATTAACAAGGCAACAAACAACAAATGCTGGAGAGGGTGTGGAGAAAGGGGGACCCTCTTACACTGTTGGTGGAAATGCAAATTGATACAACCACTATGGAAAACACTATGGAGGCACCTCAAAAAACTAAATATAGAACGACCATATGACTCAGCAGTCCCACTCTTGGACATGTATCTGGACAAAACTTTCCTTGAAAAAGACACAGGCACTCGTATGTTCACTGCAGCACCGTTCACAATAGCCAAAACCTGCAAACAACCTAAATGCCCATCAGCAGATGAACGGGTCCAGAAGATGTGGCACATACATAAACAACGGAATGCTACTCAGCAACATAAAAGACAAAAATGCCATTTGCAGCAACATGGATGGAACTAGAGACTCTCGCACTAAGTGAAGTAAGTCAGAAACTGAAAGACAAATACCGTATAATATCACTGATATCTGGAATCTAATATACAGCACAAATGAACCTTTCCACAGAAAAGAAACTCATGGACTTGGAGAACAGACTTGCGGTTGCCAGCGGGGAGGGGGAGGGAGTGGGATGGACTGGGAGTCTGGGGTTAACAGAAGCAAACTATTGCATTTGGAGTGGATAAGCAATGAGACCCTGCTGTATAGCACAGAGAACTATGTATCTAGTCACTTATAATGGAGGATAATGTGAGAAAAAAATGCATATATACGTGTGAATGGGTCACTTTGCTGTACAGTAGAATCTGACAGAACACTGTAAACCAACTATCATGGAAAAAATAAAAATCGTTTAAAGAAACCCAGCAACATCATGAACTACCACCACCACTGAAATGAAAGCACATAGGACAATGTCACCCAGCTTTGACTCTGTTCACTGTTGATAAATTCCGTACACCCCCTAAACCAAACAACACTCCCCAACTCCCAACTCCTGCCAAAATATATCCTTCTTAGAAATTGTAAATATGTTATTGCTCTAACCTTGATGTAATTGTTGCTTAAATTCTTTAATCATTATATTTTAAAGATTTTTGTTAAGCTCTTTTCTTATACATCCCTTAGGGTATTTTAATATTTTTAAAAATAATCCTGAAAGAATATTTAATCATTTATGTAATTCATGTAGTATTATTATCCAAATTATACTGTTTTTTTCAATTTTTTTGTCTTTTTGCCTTATCTAGGGCCACACCCATGGCATATGGAGGTTCTCAGGCTAGGGGTCTAACAGGAGCTGTAGCTGCCGGCCTTCACCACAGCCACAGCAACTCGGGATCCAAGCCGCATCTGCAACCCACACTACAGCTCACGGCAACGCCGGATCCTTAACCCGCTGAGCAAGGCCAGGGTCAAACTCGCAACCTAGTTGGATTTGTTAACCACTGAGCCATGACAGGAACTGCTTGTTATTTCTTTTGATTTCTTAAAGTGCTGTTATATATTCTATACTTTTAAAGAACGTTGGGCAAGCATCATTACCCCTATAATAACATCTCTTATATGGTAGAGAAAAAAATTATTTTTTCTTTGTAGGGCTTCACAGGCAACATAGGGAAGTTCCAGGGCTAGGGGTCAAGTCGGACCTGCAGCTGCCAGCCACAGCCATGGCAACATGAGATCCCAGACACATCTGCAACCTATGCCACAGCTTGTGGCAATGCCAGATCCCTAACCCACTGAGAGAGGCCAGGGATGGAAGCTGCATCTTCATGGACACTATGTCAGGTTCTTAACCTGCTGAACCACGATGGGAACTCCCAGAGAAGAATTCTGACTTGAGACAAATCATCAGGCATTAGGGACAAAGCCAGGCTTGGCAGGGGGGTGCCTGGACATTTCTGCTCTTCCCCAGGCTTTGACTGCTTTGAATTACGACAGGATCTAAATTTCATTGTATTCTTAATATGCTGATTTCCTGTTTGCGCCTTTCGGAAAGCAGCCCGATTCACTGAATATGCTTCCATAAATATTTTAGGGAGAAAAGTGTCTCGTTTTATTCAAGTTAGATTTCACAATATTTACAGGCTGCACAGTAGAGAACCTACTATCAAACTCCTGTAATGCCAGAGGGATGCACAAATAATGCATGAAGAGGCTTGAATAAAATGCTGAGCTCACGGTAAGAATTCAGCAAGTAGTAGGTATTATCATTATTCATGTATTACGTGTCCACACTTACTCTGCACAATACACAATTACGGGGAAAAAAAGTCTTGATTTTAGGAAGAAAATGATACATAATTTAAGTAATGGATGTGAGGGTTCTCAGGTTACAAGTCTTAGAATCTGCGCTCTCAGATTCAAGGGCCCAGCTCTTCCCTTTAATGGAAAAGGGTTCCCTGGTATAGCAATTGCCCAACCTCTCTATAACTGAGAATCATATGGGAATGCTTTTTTTTTTTTTTGCTTTTTAGGGCCACACCCGCAGCATAGCAGCATATGGAAGTTCCCAGGCTAGGGGTTGAATCAGAGTTACAGCTGCCAGCCTACACCACAGCCACAGCAATACCAGATCCAAGCCACGTCTGCAACCTACACCAGAGCTCACAGCAATGCCAGATCCTTATCCCACTGGGCAACGCCAGAGATGGAACCCGCATGCATCCTCATGGACCCTAGTCAAGTTCATTAACCGCTGAGCCATGAAGGGAACTCCAACCATATGGGGAATTTTTTAAAAATATGTTATTTCTAGGCTTCAGCATAGGCATAGGGCTTGGCCAAAATATCCTCTGACACCTTGTTTTTGGGCTTCTGGCTTCCAGAACTGTGACAGGATGTATTTACATTGTTTTAAGCCACAGAGTTTGAGATAATTTGCTACAGAAGCTCTAGGAAACTAAGCCACCCTCTCACATGTGGCCTGGACATAATAAGTGATAAATAAATACTAGCTATTATCTTTAGGACACCAGGACATAGGTGGGCTGTATGTGAATAAAGTCTTTTAGTTGAGCCTACTCACACTGGAGTTACTCCCCTCTGTCTTTCAATTCCTCGGTGGTTTCTGTTAAACAATAATGCATGACCGATTTACGATGGGTCGCGTGTTATGCAAAGTGCTGAGAACACAAATATTGTTGCTCCCGCCCTCACAGACTTCTAAGGAGAGCAGACACAAAAACATATACTTAGTATTCAAAATGCTATGGTAATTTTAACTGCAGAGACAGGCGCAGGATGGTTTGGGGGAGGAGGAGCACATCTGAGCCAGCTCTAGAGGCAAAGGGAATTAGGAGGAAGATATAAAAGGAAACTGTATCAGGGCTGAGACTAATTCTTTGTCCTTGAAAAGTTAGATCACAAGAATGAGTGTCGAAAGGGCTCTGTTGCGGTATCTATAAATAAGATTTTTATATAACATTGATTTTCTTTTTGGTCCATACGATGCTAACTACCAATTCTAAGAGTGTATTTCAGGTGTTGATGCCATTCCAAAGGGTCTAATTGCGATTTTGGCTTTAGCTACGTGTTTTTGGCAGGACTCCTTCTTTTTTTATCTCCACGGTCCAAATCTCTGCCACACACCAAACATATGAATATTTATGAACTAGATTAATGGCTTTCTTGATAAGGATCATGAACACATTTCCCAGTTAGAGCTGATTCATTCATTCACTCCAAAATATTTATTGAGCCCTACTATGTATGTTTCAGCCATCACTACCTCAGACCGCAACGACTTTATTACACATTATGGGACTAAATAATTAAAGTGAGAGTATTAAATAAATATTTCACTCTCTAAGATTATGGAAACTAGAATATTAGATACATTTATAAAACTAATTATAGAATATCGTACATAGAAGACATTTGAAATCTAGTTCCCTGGATTTCTTACTTTCAACACAAGAGTTAAGTCAGGAAGAAAACAGTAGGTAGATGCTAGAAATGAGAAGGATAAAAATATGTTACCCAAAAATAATACAGCTAATTTTTTTTTGGCCACATCCACAGAATACAAAAGTTCCCAGGCCAGGGGTTGAATTTGAGCCACAGAAATGACAAAATGAACCCAAATCCTCAAGTACTAGTCCGGCTAATTTTTAAGAGCTGCAGAGACAGCTGGATGCCTAATATGTGATAGGGAGGCATGAGAGAAGTTCATTTCCAAAACACCCTGCTCATCCTGTGAGTCTTTCTCTCAACGGCTAAAGTGAGGGACAAATACATCGAAAGGTTGAATTAGTTAGAAAAGACGATGACCTTACAATGTGGAAGATATGGTCTCTATTTAACAATAAAACTACGGGGAGATTGGATTAAGATGGTGGAATAGAAGGACTGGAGCTAAACTTCTCTCCCAAAAAACAGCAAAAATACAACCAAATGCCGAGCAACCTTCAACCAAATGGACTGTAAACTGCCAAAAAAGATACTCTGCTCCAGAAGACACAGCGGAGACCACATCGAGAGGTAGGAGGGGCGATTACGCGATAGAAGCAACCCCATACCTCCCGGGTGGGAAGCCCCACAGACTGGAAAGTAACTGCATCACAGAGACTCAGCTACAGGACTGAGAGTTCTGAGCCTCACGTCAAATCCCCACGCCTGGGGATCGGGCACAGGGAGAAAGAGCCCCAGAGCATCTGGCATTGAAGGCCAGTGGGGCTTGTGAGCAGGAGCTCCACAGGACTGGGGGAAACAGAGACCCCACTCTTGAAAGGCACACACAGACTTTCACGTGCACTGGGTCCCAGGGCAAAGCAGTCTCCAGAGGAATCCGGGTGGAACCTGACTGCAATTCTTGGAGGATCTCCTGGGAAAACAGGGGTGACTGTGCCTTGTTGTGGGGGAAGGGCATTGGAGGTGAAGCTCTCGGGGACATTCAGCAGCCTGCATTTCTCTGGAGGGGGCCATTTCTGGGAAATTCTGGTCCCTCCCATCAGCACTGAGAAGCCCCAGGCCAAACAACAATTCAGGTGGGATCTCAGCCCCACCCATCAGTAAACAGGCTGCCTAAAGACCCCTCAGGCACACAGCCAGCCTCTAATCTCACCCAGAGACAAAGCCCCATCCATCAGAGGGAGAGGAATCAGCCCCAACTACCAGTGAGCAGGCATCACTCCCTCCCATCAGGAAGCCTACAGCAAGCCCCCTCCATACCAACTTTAGCCACAGGGGAGGCAAACACCTGAACTAAGAGAGGCTACAACTCTATTGTCGACACAAAGGTCACCGCACCAAAACCCTACAAAAATGAAAAGACAGAAAACTCTAACTCAGATAAGGGAGAAAGAGAAAAGCCCAGAAAAACAGCTCAGTGATGAGATTATCAGCCTACCAGAAAGAGACTTCAGACTGTTGATGCTGAAGATGATGCAAGGCATTGGAAATAGACTGGAGGCAAAGACTGATAATTTACAGGAAACACTGAGCAAAGAAATACAAGCTGTAAAAATTAAACAAGACGAGATGCAAAATACAATAACTGAAATAAAAAATTCATTAGAAGCAGCCAACAGTAGAATACAGGAGGCAGAAGAACGAATCAGTGAGGTGGAGGACAGATTAGTGGAAATCACTAATGCAGAAGAGAAAAGAGATAAAAGATTGAAAGGAAATGAGCAGAGTCTCAGAGAACTCAGGGATAATGTTAACAATAAAACTATGTTCACGAATGAAAGAAATGACTTTTGCAGGTGGCTGCGGTCATGGCAACTTTCGGCAAATGCTTCAAATTTTCTCACAGTGAGAAGGATCAGCACCACCGACAAGTCATAATCTCGGTCAGGAGAGAAGACTGAGGTAACCCAGCCAAGATCATGAAGCCGTTTCCGAGCCCCTAAAAGACTGGCTTTTCTTTTCGCCTCCCAGGCTTCCCCTCACTCTACTCTGAGGAGGCTGACTCAAGAGTTAATGATTAGGGAATACCGTTACAGATAAGAAATAGTTAATATATCCATTACATTGTTCCCTGTCTTGGCCCACTAACTAGTATTTGATGCATTACTAATATTTAATTTCCAGTGAGAGTTATATCGCACCTATATAAAAGTGTCCAGCTTTTCACAAATGATCTCTTTCTTGCTTTATTGCTTTCTTTTACTAATGGTTACTTTCTCGTTAGAGTTATACTGCACCTAGTCTTTGTGTTTTTGTTTTTGTTTAATTGGAACACCCCCTAACACGCCTTCCGTGAAAGCAATCTTCTTTCCAGAGAGGAGACCAAGGAACGATAACCCCAAACACAACCAGAAACCATCACCGGGCCAACTGATGCAGTACTTGGTGACTCTGAAATGATCTATGGAGGAAAAATAATATAGGCATCTTAATCAATAACCTCGTCTTCTGAGCTCAGCCTGTAAGACCAGCAATACAGCTGTTCTTTCTGCTTCACCCAAAACTCTGTGTCCAAAACTTAATTCGTTCCGGTGTACAGAGGCCGCATTAGTAGCTAGTTCAGCTACGACTAGCCCCACCAATAAAACGTACTTAGCTAACAAAACTCTGATTCCAACCTGCAACTTTATAAGAGAATTAATTGCCTCCAAAGTTCCGTATCTACATATAAAGTTCCATATCTACATTAAAACAGGAAAATGTCAGAGGATAGCACAGGCAAATTTAAAGGAAAATAACTTTAGACTGGGAGAATTTCTATTTTCTTTTAAAAGTCCAAAATCAATAAATGCTCTTAACCACATAAACACTGAAAATTCATTTTTCAAATGACCAAATATATTTTAAAAATCATTCAACTTCATTACCAATCAGGGGAAAATTAACTTAAAACTAAAATGAGGAGTTCCCATTGTGGCTCAGCAGTAAGAAACCCAGCTAGTATCCATGAGGAGGTGGGTTCAATCCCTGGCCTTGCTCAGTGGGTTAAGGACCCAGCGTTGCCATGACCTGTGGCGTAGGTTGCAGATGAGGCTCCGATCCCACATTGCTGTGGCTGTGGCTGTGGCAGCTATAGCTCTGATACAAACCCTAGCCTGGGACCCACCATATGGTGTGGCCCTAAAAAGACAAAAGACAAAAAAAAAAAAAAAGCACCCTACAATGAGGTACCACTGCACGCCAACCAGAATGGCTCAAGAAAAAACACCCTGATAATAACTGGTGCAGATGGAGACTCGTTAGAACATTCCAATGTTGGTAGTGAGAGTACAGATTCCTGCAGCTACTCTGGAAAACTCTTTGATATGATCCTGCATATTTTATCAAACACATATTCTTCAGCCGAACAATCTCATCTGAAGTACACAGCCAGCAGCGACACGTGCAGGGGTGTGTACCAAAAGACACGCATGGGAATTACGATAGTGATATTGTTTTTAATAGCTCCAAACTAGAAACAGCTTAAAAGTTCACTGATAGCAATATGTATAAATGGTTTATAATTTTCCAACAAATAGTACACAGCAAGGAAAATGAATGAAAGGTAACTTCATGACAAAGCATGGACAGATTTTATAAATATGATAAAAGATATCAGATACAAATAAGAGTATATTGTATGATTAATTTACGTAAATTTCCAAACAGGGCTGAACGGTGGCCTTGTATTTAGGAAGAGGAATAAAGGGGGTGTGGCGTTTATCCTAGTCTGTGCCTTCAACTGAGTATTGGTTACTCAGGTGCATTCAGTTTCTGATCATTTACTGAACTGCACACTTATGATCTGTTTACATATATTAAACTTCCATTAAAAGGGTTAAGACAAACTTCCTCAAGCAAAAGCATTACAGGGAATAAGACGATTTGTAAAAATTACTGTTATGTACTGAATCGTGCCCCAATTCAGTTCAAGTTTAACCCTGGGAAGTTTAAACTTGAACTGTTGATGTTGAACCCTGGGAATCCATTTGAAGACGGGACCCCTCAAGAGGTAACCAGGGTTAAGTGGGGAACACAGATGGGGTCCTCGCCCAATCTGACTGCTGACCTTAACAGAAGAGGCAGAGATATCAGGGATGTGAGGCCCAGGGAGCTGTGGAAGCCAGGGATGGAGGCCTTGGGAGAAATTAAGCCTGCCAACACCTTCCTGTCAGATGTCCATACTCCAGGATCGTGGGAAAATAAATTTCTGTTAAGTTGCCCAGTCTGTGGTATTTTGTTATGGCAGCCTTAGCAAACTAGTTCAATGATCAAAGTAGGTAAAGTACTTTGTGGCCCAGTAGAAACAAATCCAACGAGGAACCCTGAGGTTGCGGGTTCGATCCCTGGCCTCCCTCAGTGGGTTAAGGATCCAGTGTTGCAGTGAGCTGTGGTGTAGGTCACAGACACAGCTCGGATCCTGTGTTGCTGTGGCTGTGGTGTAGGCCGGCAGCTGTAGCTACGATTGGACCCCTAGCCTGGGAACTCCATATGCCGTGGGGGCAGCCCTAAAAAGCAAAAATAAAACAAAAAAAGATCAAAGTAAATAAATATCAGTATGGTGTAAAAGCATAGATATTCCAATGTTTTAGGTAGGTGGGAAGATGGACAGACTGGCTATAGACAGAGCATACATACACACACATACTAAAAACTGAAATAGACATTAGCTAAGGATATTATTTCTAAGAAAAGAAACTATATTTAATGATGGTAATAATAAAACACAACCAAACAACTTGGGAAAAAAAAATAAAAAGGCTTAACTCTATGTCAGGCACTGTTCCAAGCTATAAACAAGAGTTTACACCTTGAATCCCATAAGATCCCTACACAATATGTATTATTTTCATCCCTATTTTGTGAGTGAAAAAGCAGAGACTCAGAGGAGTTAACTAAGGCTCCACATCTACTGAGTGAGAATTCCAGCGGAGGCAGCCGGACTCCAAAGCCCATATGCTGTTGACGACTTGTATTAAGTTTCACACATAAACACAAACCATGAAGTGCCATTTTTCACCTATCAGCCGTGCAAAGATTAGACCACATAGATCAAGTCCAGCGTCAGCATTCTAATGCACTTTCAGCAGGAATATACATTGATTTGAGCTTTTTAGAGGGCGATTTAACAACTTATATTGTCCTTTTTTTTCCTTTCTTTTTATGGCTGCACCCATGGCATATGGAAGTTTCTGGGCTAGGGGTTGAATTAGAGCTGCAGCTCCAGGCCCGTGCCACAGCTATGGCAACACAAGATCTGAGCCACATCTGCAGCCTACGCCACTGCTTGCAGCAATGCCAGATCCTTAACCAACTGAGCGAGGTCAGGTATTGAACCCACATCCTTACGGACACTACGTTGGGTTCTAAACCTGCTGAGACACAACAGGAACTCCTCAAGTCCTTTTTTTCAATGACATAGACAACAAACAATGCAAGGGCAGGATATTTATCATAATGTTATTAAAAAGAATAAAAATGTGATGCAATGTTAATATTCGTCAACAGAGAATTGGTAAGACAAATTGTATGTACAGTCAAAGAATCCTTTGTATCTATGAAACATGATGCAACTGAGCTATATTTGTTGACAATAAAAGATATCCATTACTTACTTTTTATGTAGTATTTGCTTCTTGATATTCTTCTTCTAGTGTAGGCATCGTACTTTTTTCTTTCTACCAAATCACTAAGGAAGGTATAAAAAAGAACAAAAACTGGATTTGCCTCAGAAGGTAATTAGTTCTTCATCCATTCAAGAAAAATTTACTGAACCCGCACTATTTGCAAACCCTTTTCTAGGTTTTGATGACACAGCCCCGAGAAAGACATTCCCTCATGAAATTTTATCACCAAAGATATTCAAGTAGTATCTGGATAACAATCTGCAACAGGTGGTCCTTTATGTAGAGCTAATTTATTTTTAGTGATTGGGCAAAAAATCATCTTTGAAGATATTTCCATCTCTAAGTGTCTCTAAATCTATGATTTATAGGACATAATTTCAAGTGTTAAATGTACTTTTGATACTCCTTGAATTTCCTAAGGAAATTTATTTGTAGAGAAAAGAAATTGAGTCATGGTTTAACTACGGAGCTGCAGCTTAAAAATGTATTTTTGAGATGATTAAAGCTTGATAACCAACTCAACCATTAAAATGATAGATATGTAACTATATATACATATGTATGTATATATATATATATATATAATGTAACTGGTACATAAAATGGCAGATATGTAACTGTATATACATATATATGTACATATATATAAAATGTTAGATGTATGTATATACACATATAGATATGTAACTGTATATGTATGTGTATATATATTATATATTTATAATGTATATTATATATATGTATATATATATATATATAAACGTTCTTTTTTCCAAAGTAAGCAAGAAGGATAAAATTGCTAGGTAATAAAAAAAAGTAAGTCCTGGGATGTAATTTTGAAGTCATTCTTAGAAAGGGCTAAGTAAACCTGAGTTTAGAATTATAATAAATAATAGGGTGGTTGGAATGTCAGGAAATTAATCAGTATTCACAGGTTCTTTGGCGTTAATTTAATACCTTAACCTTAGTTCCTATTTCTTTCATCATTTTCCTTTCCTTTTTTAAAGATTTGATTTGTTAATGGAAGAACAATCTGTCTGCTTCTTAATAGGTCAAATAATAGCCAGTTTTCTGAGTTCCTTAAAATCTTTTAATATTGTTTTAACAGATGGATTTCAGTTAAAATATTGATATTCTAGTAATCTTTTCACGGCCATTACTAAGTATTGTTTTGACTAAGATATAAAGATGTTTTTTTTTTCCTACTTAAGTTTCATGCATTCACTCATCTACTAAAAAACATATACTAAATGCTTTCTTTATGTCAAGTATGTCTCTGGGTGTACAGAATGAATAAAACAAATACAGTATCTTTTCTTTTTCCAGGCTAGGGGCTGAATCAGAGCTGCAGTCGCCAGCCTATGCCACAGCCATAACAATGCTGAATCCTAGTGGCATCTGTGACCTATGCTGCGGCTTGTGGCAATGCCAGATCCTTAACCCATTGAGCAAGGTTAGGGACTGAACCTGAATCCTCAGAAACTAGTCAGGTTTTTAACCCGCTGAGCCACAACGGGAACTCCTTAAGAGTTTTTGTTCTAATGGGAAAAACACATAGTCAGCAAATAGAGTTCTGCTTGATATAGTATATTTTGAACAACCCACATATAATAACTTCTGTTGGTTGATCATCTGCTTAAATTATTTCACAATTTCTCACAAAATTTCTTAGAATAATATCTTTAGCTAATGTTGTCTATTTCAGTTTTTATTATTAAATTGATTACTTCACAATTTCTCAGCCTCTGGGGGACTCCTTGGCCCACAGAGGCTAAGTAACTAATCCAAAGACCACTGGCAGAACTGGTGCTAAAGTCCAGGATGTCACATTCCAAATTTCATATTTTTTCCACTATGCTGTTCCGTCTTTTGTTTTAAAAGCTAATTAAATATTACCTGAAATATTAGCTTTTAAACATGATGCTTTTTTATTCAGCCAGGCTGCCATAACAAAACACCATAGCCTGGGTGGCTTAAATAACATAAATTCATTTCTCACAGTTTTCCAAGATCAGGTTGCCAGATGATGGGTTCTAGTGGGGTCTCCTCCCTGTTGTAGAAAGTAGCCTTTTCACTGGATCTCCCATATGGCAAAGATGGAGAGAAAGCGCTAGTCTCCTCCTCTTCATCGAGAAACACTAATCTCATCACAGAGGCTCCATCTTCATGACCTAATCTACACCTAATTACCTCCCAAAGGCTCCACCTCCAAACACATCACATTAAAGGTTAGGGCTTCAACATGTAAATTTTGAGAGGACACAAATATGGAGCATCTATTATTGAACAGGTGCCAGTCCTTGAGATGCAGCAACAAAAAAAGAAAAACTACCACCACGATTTTTTTCATTCCAAAAATACAAACCACCTCAATTTAGAAAAACACAGATACTGAGAATTAAAATAAAAATTGCATAAAATTTCATGTCCCAGATATGAGCAATTAGATAAATATATAGGTGATATGTAGAGATAGATAGATGAGAGATAGATTTATTAAAATAAAATGACTCACAATTTCAGAGGCTGAGATGTCCCAAGAACTGCAGCTGGAAAGCTGGACACCCAGGAGAAGTGATGTGTAGTTTCAGTTTGAGTTTGAAGACTTGAGGACCAGGAAAGCTAATGATGTAAGTTCCATCAGAGGGTCAGCAGCCTGGAGACCCAAGAAAAACCAGTAATTCAGTTTGAGTCCAAAGGCAAGAAAAGATCCACGTCCCAGCTCAAATCAGTCAGGCAGGAGGGGATCAGCCTTTTAGCTCTATTCAAGCCTTCAACTGATTCGATGAGGCTCGCTCATGTTAGGGAGGACAATCTGCTTTATTCAGTCTACCAATTCAGATGTTATTCTCACCCCAAAACACCTGGATTAATCTGTGACCAAATACCTGGGCATCTCGTGGTCCAGTCAAGTTGACACAGAATTGACTATCAGAGCAACTTCTTAGTTTATTACTTGAGTGAAAGGCTGAGAAAAGATCAAGGCTAACTTTTGTTTAATCAAATAGACAGTGTGGATCTTGGCACTGTGAGGGCAGAAGCAGAAGCTAGTTTTCAGGAGGTTAGACTTGATCAGGAGGCCAAGAAAATGGAGGTAGTAACTGTTGACAACTCAAGAAGTTTATTAGTAAAAGAAGAGAGAAACAGGTGGTAACAAGAGGAGGATGTGGGGGTCAAGGAAATATGAAGTTATATTTACCTGTTTTGTTTTTTTCACAATGGAAGGAAACTTACACATGTTTACATGCTGATGGGAAGTGTCAAGTAAAAATAAAAATAAGTTGGACATTTGGGATGGAAAGTATTATACATGTAATGAAGGTTTTGATAAATGTAAAAGGAAATGGGATTTGTAGCAATGGGGAATGAATTTGCCTAAAACAGAAGAATGAACCCCATTTCATGGTATTGAGATGGAAAGAGTAAAGAAAATACATAAGCAGGAACAATGGTATACTTGGTGTTTGGAAATTGAGGCAATTTCTATTCAGAGGTTTTGGCTCTGTGAACAAAGATGTGAAGTTATATATTGAAAATAAATTCCTCATGGCTTGCCAAGATTTTAAGTAACAGAGCTAGAAACAAAAATTCTATATGTAAATAAATATGCATAGGAAAGTGTATTTTATATTGATATGGTAACTGAAATACTGATATCATAGTTAATGTCTATATTTATCATTTTTAAACTATAGAACATTTTTGTCAAGAAATATAAAACCAGCAAATGAGATATAACCAAAATAGTTGTTTTCGAGAGACTTGGATGAGGAACTGCTGAGTGAGAAAAGAAAACATATAGGCCTATTTAATGTGATATTCAATTTTAACTAAGCAAAAAAAGCAAAAAAAAAAAAACTATGAATGCACCAGTGTGTGTAGGTGTCCACTACACACACACTACAAAATACCACATATGAGACTATGAGACAGAAGGAGAATGTAGAAAAAAATATATACATAAGGTTGTTAACAGTGATCACCTAGCAGATATGAGTTGAGGAAGGGAAGAAACTGGCGTGATGGAGGATTAGGGGCTGAAGGAGAACTGGAAAAAAAAGCACTTTAAGGAAAAATATGTGATAATAACCCACTTCTAATAAATTATTCACATTATTGCATATGCTTTAAGGGAATGTTACAGACATGGCACAAAATATCTGAGAAAACTTTCTTTCTAGCACATGCTTCAATGTTTTGTCTATTTTGCAGTAGAAATACTTTACTCTTTATATAATGTGAAAACAATCTATGAACCCATTCCACTGTGGAAAAAGCAAACAAATGCATGTTCTTAGCATATGAAGGCCATTTATTGATATAACACTTCTGTTAATCTTAATAGTTACAGTATTAGTCTGTTGGTTTACTTGGGTCTTCCAGTTTCTTGAGACAGTAATAATAATAATTGATAATTTTAGTTGCTACTTTCCTTTTTTAATTTCTATTTCTTCTCTTACTGTAATGGCTAGAACATACAACATCACTATTAAGTAATATTGAAGACAACAGCCATGCTTAGCTCATCTAAATTGAATGGGAAAGCTAGCACAAAATTGTTAAATACTTGGATGCTGGTTTGAGATAACATTCTTTATCATGTTAAGGAAGTAGTCTTCTATTCCTAACAGAAGGAGTTAGCCAAGATGACTGTTATTTTGTAACCATGATCAGATTTTTTTACCTTGCTCTATAAACATATTAGCAGGCTTCCAAATATTAACTGTAACATTTCCAGAATAAAACACACATTACCTTGGATTATATAGTATATTTAATGTACCACTGAATTCCTCTTATTTATATTTGATTTAGGGTTTATGAAAAAATGAGTTTGACTAGTTTGTTACAACATTTGGCCTATTAAAAATATCAGCATTTGTGATTGACTCCACACAAAGTAAAAAGATCGCATTATCCTTTTCTGAATCGCTTGATCTAAATAAACTGGATAAACTGATTCATTTTCCTCGTATGAATGCATGACTCTGGAGTTGTTAGTAACCTTTGACATTGCTGTATTTTCCTTGACATTTCATTAATGTGATGCAGATTAATGCTACTGTTTTTATGTTCAAAAGACCACTCGTTAAAGCAATAAAATGCAGAAGAGGGAATATTTTAATACTTCTATTCATTTAAATGCTTTCAACTTCCCACAGAGTTTAAAGGAACAAAATTATTTCAGGAGTTCAATACAGTGGGAAAGGTATAAACAGTAGATTAAGTAAATAAATTGATGGTCAAAGAGCCCTGGTAAAGAGCAAACAGAGCTAACAAGAGAGAAACTGATTTCATATTATCATTCTCCTGTCAGTTCAATCAAAATGTGTTATTTTGAAAGCTCATTGTTTATAATTCTCAGTTATCAGCATAGGCTTGTAGTACAATATTTGCAGGTGTTCTCTTTATAGAGAAATGAGATTATTTGAAAGAGTTTTGGTCTAAGAATATAATGTTTAGTAATATAAGAAAAAATTACATCATAACCTTTAATGGAACTGTGAAATTCTACGCTTTTCTGTTCAGATTGCGTGTGGACCTCAACACAAGACTGTGACTGGATCAGTACGCTCAAGAAGGTTGAATACAATCCATTAAATCTAGGCCACCTAAAGTATCTGATCCTGCTCACTGAAAATGGAGTTTCCTAATAAAATTGATTTTCTAATAGCCCTTTGCATATGCATTCAGATTCTTCTGTGCAAAGAACACAGGTACATTAAGTAGACACATTCGAGATTTGAAATGAAAAAAATAAAGGATTTTTTTCAGGTTGAAGTTGATGTTTTTTCAGGTTGAAGAGACTTTTAATTGAAAAATACATTTAAATTACCATCCTTCATCAATTTATTTCTAATACCTACATGGGGCGGATGAAAAGGTATCACGTTTGAGCTGTCTTTCATTAAAGTTTTTTCCTTTCATTTCCATGGTTGAAAGAAGTAGTGAAATACTTATGACTCCAGATTATTTTTATCTCATACTCTTATTTTCACCTTGCCCTTTATACATACTATACTCAATCGCCATTTTAAAAAAGTCTCCACTTGAATGTCTCATACTTACATCTAGTGTAAGAAGTCCATAACATAAATTCAATACCACTCAATATGCTATTTTAATTTTCATTTATTTTTTGTTTTTATAATTTTATTTTTGGCCACCCCACAGTATATGGAGTTCCGGGGCCGGGGATCAGATCTGAGACACAGCTGTGACCTATGTCGCATCTGCAGCAATGCTGGATCCTTAACCCACTGTGCTGGGCCAGGGACTGAACCTGCATTCTGGCCCTACAGAGAAACCACAGATCCCGTTGCACCACAGCGGGAACTCTGCATGCATCACCCTAACCATGCAATTCTGCAATTAATATCACTAATTTTTATTCCCTGGTTTTCCTCATTTCCTTCTGTATTTAATGTATCATGAATTCACTTTGATTTTACCCTCTAAATGTTTCCCTAAATGCTCATCTCCATACTCAATACCTTAATCCAGATCACCACGAGCTCTTATGGGGCTGGTACAATAACACCCTTGTTGGCCTCCAAGATTTCACCCTTCACCACCTACATCTATTCTATGAACAAATAAAATTTAGAGCAGTCTTTGAAAAACATCCACAAAACAGCAAAACTAAATTGCAGTATGTTACTCACCTGCTTAAAAATCATTGTCAACATCCTAATGAATTTTGAACAAATTCAAAATTTCATTACAAGCCTACAGTGTCCTGCAAGCTCCAGGCTCTATCTTCCCACCTTCTTTTTCTTTCTTACACTGACTTCCCCAGTGGCTGAGCTCCTGTCACACTGGCATCGCTTTTTGCAATGTGAACACACCCAGCTCTTCCTCTCAAGGGCTTGACCATGGCCATGCCTCTGGCTTCTCTCCCAGCTGCTCCTCCTCACCCTTTGGATAGAAGTTCACATGTTGCTTTTTCAAAGAAGTCACCTGTCAGCTCCTCTCAAAAACTCAGTCATCCCTACTTATGTTCTGTTTTACGTATCATGGCAATCAAGTTTGTTGCATATATTGGGCTCTCATAATTTATAATTACAGACTTATATTTACTTATCTGTTTTATACAGTTAGTTCAATGTAACCAAATCAAAAAAAAAAAGCTGGGTAAAATAGAGGAGAATCTTAGTGGAAACATAGAATTAAATATATATTTGTATATATAATCTTTGGTCTGTGAGTATAATTCTGTTTGTCAATGCCTCAAAAATTTTAAGCACAGTTATAAAAAAATTTTAACAAATAAGTATTTATACCTAAGTAAATTTCTCCTTGGGAACAAAATTCTGTTGTTGCAAATATATATTATTACATATTTTATAGCAGATTAAGCACAAAATAAAATGAGTTATAGTGTTGAAATGAATTTCCTCATTAATGTCTTATTGTTTCAGAGAATGAAAGAGAAAACTGGTCTTCGAATAATATAAACTACAATCAGAAACATTTCTCTTTTTTGTGGATCAACTTCATCTTAATTAGTTCTATCCTGTTAGGCACATGGAATATGCCTTTTCTTCTATTGTGAAGAAATTAAAATATTCCATCAGAGTCCTTCTTTTATCTTAGCTGATAAATATTTTAGATAAGTTGCATCTCACAGAAATGAAGTAAAATATAACATTACAGTCATATTCACTAAAAATTTCTCTATTATCTTTTTAAGAATAAAATATTAAATATTTAAGTAAAGTTTTGTTGAGAAATAGCATAAAGATAGAAAAGTGACCAAATCTGGTGTTCAATACCATGAATTTTCACAAAGTAAAATTTACAAATCAAGAAATTTTGAAAAATAGCATATTATCATCAGATAGGATGCTTCCTCATATATACTTCCGGCCCCCTTCCAAAGATAAACACTAACTTTACTTACATGTCACCATTAATTAGTTTTATCTGACTTTGAAATGCAAATAAATGGAATCATGCAGCATGACCCATCCTACATCTAGCTACTTTGTCTTAGTATTATGTTTGTGAGAATTATCCATGTTTGGTGTAGTTTAATATTTTCATTTTCATTGCTGCCTAATATTATGTTGTGTAAATATCTGACAAGTTATTTATGCATTCTACTCCTGATGGACACACGGACTATTTCCATCCTTTGTCCCTTATAGATAGTGATGCTACAAATATTGTTGTACTCACCTCTGCTATATTTAAGTTAGGATTACTATTGGCTAATTGGTTATACAACCAGGAGTGGAACTGTAGCTTCAAAAGGTATGCAAGTGTTCAACTCTAAAAGCTACTGCAAGTTTTCAAAACTAGAAGTGTCTATGTACATTGTGATTATCCATGTATTAATCTGAATCACATTAATGGAATACCAAGGAAAATTCAACACGTCAAAGGTTACTAATTCCAGAGCCATGCATTCATATGGGCAAAAAGGATGGATCTATTCATCCTGTTTATTTAGGAGATCAGGCAATTCAGAAAACGATTATGACAACCTACTTGCTTTCCTTGGTATGGAGTCAGTCACAAACACTGACATTTTTAATATGTCAAAGGTTGCAATGAACTACTCAAACCCACTTTTGCACAAATCCTAAATCAAATATAAATAAGAACAGTTCAGCAGTACATTAAAATATAATCGAAGGTAATATGTGTTTTGTTCTGGAAATATTGCAGTTTTTTAATATTTTAAAGTCTGCTAATACGTTCATAGATCAAAGCAAAAAATATGATCATGGGTACAATACAACATTCCTCTTGGATAACTCCAGTAGTTATAGAAGACTAAGTCCTTAACATGTTAAAGAAATTTATCTCAAACCGATATCCCAGTATTTAACAATTATGTGCTCCTAAAGCCTCCCCATTCAAGTTGGATGAACTAAGCATGACGGCTCTTCCACTGTCACTTAGCAGTGGTGATGCATGTCCTGAACATTACACATCTCTTTAAACTATACTTAATCATCAAATAAAGACAATAAAAGGTCCTGCATATAACCAAAACATACTAACTAACCCTTTCCCCAGAAGTGAATGCGAGGGCCTTGGGTAATGTTTTGATAGTCTGTAACTATGATGTAGAGATAACAATACTTAAATACTATGCTGCAAAGTCAATACATTTTATGTAAGAGTGGAAAGAAAACAAAGACATTTTCTCAATGCACACAGACATAAACACATAACAAAACAAGGAAGACACATTCCTGGCAGTTTAATCCTTGTTTTTGTAACTAGTTATTGTGCTCTAAGCTGAAATTGATAACAACCTTCTTCCACTACCCGTTGTCTTCCCTTTGCCATCAGCGAGTATCTCAGTTGGTTATAGTTCTTTTCATGTATTTTCTAGTTGGCTTTGCATAATCAATTTCTCATTTAATTCTTCTGTAGTTAGAAAATACACTGAATAATTTCAATCATTTGAAATTTCTTGAGTGTTGTTTCATGGTCTAGCAAATGTTCAGCTTTAGCAAACGTTCCATGGACACTTGAAAAGAATGCATATTCTGTCATTATTGGGTATGGTTTTATATGTATGTCAGTTCAGTCAGATGTGTTAATCATATATTCCAGACTAATTCTCTTTTTTTTAGGGCTACACCTAGGGCATATAGAAGTTCCCGGGCTAGGGGTTGAATTGGAGCTGCATTGGTAGCCTACACCACAGCCACAGCAACATGGGATCCAAGCCATGTCCACACCACAGCTCATGGCAACACTGGATCCTTAACCCACTGAGAGAAACCAGGGATCAAACCTGCAACCTCATGGACACTAGTCGGGTTCGTTACCTGCTGAGCCACAACGGAAACTCCTGTGGTCCAGACTTTCTCTACATTTATTTTTCTCTGTTGGTTTTATCAGTTACTGGGAGGGGTGGGTTAAACATCTCTCATACTGATTATAGGTTTGTCTAGTTTTTCTTTTACATTCTGTTTTTGCTTTACATATACTGAAACTATAGTAGCAGGTACACATACAGTTAGAATTATTATCTCTTCTGGTAGGAATACTCCTCTTTATTACTACAAAGAATACTTTTACCAAAAATCTACTTTATCTGATGTACATTAGCTTTTTGCTCTTGTTGGGTTTCTGTGGCATCTTTTTTCCATCCTTTTAATTTCAATCTTTACATGTCCTTCTACTTAAAGTGATCTTTCGTGTAAGCAGCATATACTTAGACTTAACATATCCAACTAGATTATTTTTCCATTAGCATTTAGTGTAGGCACTGATCTATTGGGGTCCACATCTACATTTTGCTGTTTTTTTTTTCATTTTCAATTATATTTCCTTTTTCTCTCATCATTTGGTTTCTTTTTAATTCATCAAGAATTTTTATTATTCTAGTTTTCCTATCATATATGTTGTTAGCTATACATTCATTTTACTATTGTTGGGCTAATACTTAGAGATATTAAGGTACTGGAACCTCAAATCTTAAATCATTTGATTTCCTTTTTTCCTCTGCTAGTCCTATTGTTTCTTGAGGTCTATGTATTGAACCATAGGAATATCAGTACACATTTTCCATAAATACTTGCAACAAGTGAACTTCTGTCAAATAATTACTTTATTCTTTGACTGTAATGATGAAACTTGAGTGTCTTTTTCCCACTAAACATGCTTGCATAGCTAAGCAAGAAGATAAAACTGATAATTAAGAGATGTTTTAAAATAATGTTTAGATAACAGATCGTGACTTTTTCACACCATAATAGTCCAATATTACCACTATTATTTTCTAGGGTAGAAGTGAAACATAACATAGGAATACTCAAAATACAGTTACCTGTGTGGAATCTCAAAAAAGGATACAAATGAACTTATCTGCAGAACAGAAACAGGCTCATAGACTTTGAGAACAAACTTGCAGCTCTCAAAGGGGATGGGTGAGGGGAGGGACAGCCTAGGGTTTGGGACTGGCAGGCGCACACCGTGATATACAGAGTGACGGGAAGAGCACAGGGAACTCTACCCATAATTCCATGATAATCTATATGGGAAAATAATCTGAAAGAGAACGGATGTGTGTATAAGGGTACCTGAATCGTTTTGTTGTATAGCAGAAATTATCACCACATTGTAAATCAACTAGACTTCAGTAAGATTTTAAAGTTCTATGCTTACCAACACTGCGTACACACTGTCATAAGCATTATCCCATCATCTAGGATATTTTCATTCTGAAGGGCATATTGGCATCATGAGTAAGCAACCTCCTATAATAAAACAATGAAAATTTCTAGGGTAAACGTGTTAGCTTTTTTTTTTTTTTCCATCAGTTGATTATACCGGCTTTCACGTAAACATCAATGCTTATTAACTTTCTGTTGGCTCCGTTCCACGAACTGATAGAGCTAATTCAAACCCAGTCTACTACCTTTTCTCAGCAATGCAGCCTGAGTGGTCTTTTCAATCAAAGAGTCATGTTTCTTCATTTACCTGCCTTAAGGACTTCAAGGATCTCCAACTGCCTTTCCTTTATGTATCATCCTTTTGGTAAAGATTTATTTACTCATGTCTTTAGGGACTTTTCACGTGGTGTTTCCTTCTTCTTTTCCTAAATGCCTCTCTTCCTTCTAGACTCTTCATGAAAACCTTCTCCCTGAAGAATAAATATAATTATTTCCCATCCTGCCACTTTCTGTTCCACAATCCTGAACTGCTATTCATAGCATTTTACAAAATCTACAAATATATTCTGATTTCTAGTGTTCCTGTTTGACTATCAGGTATACTAGGCTGCTAAAGCTTGTGAATACAAGTCCTGAATCTGTTTTATTCACATATAGCACCGTCCCCACAGAGGGACTCAAATTATTTTGGAGCTCAATGAAAAGGTCAGACCTGGAGATTATGATTTTAAACATTTAGATCCATCCCTACAATATCTAAAATATTGCAGTTAGGCGATCTATGTCAAATGAATGCTGAGGATCACTGTGGCTTTATTCATTAATCAGAGTAAGAACTGTTAAAGCTGAAATTATATGGGTGTTCCCATCGTGGCTCAGTGGTTAGAGAACCCGACTAGCAGCCATGAGGACGTGGGTTCGATCCCTGGCCTCGCTCAGTGGGTTAAGGATCCTGCATTGCCGTGAGCTATGGTATATGTCACAGATGCGGCTCGGATCCCACATTGCTATGGCTGTGGTGTAGTCCTGCAGCTACAGCTCTGATTCAACCCCTACCCTGGGAACCTCCATATGCTGCGTGTATAGCCCTAAAAAGACAAAAAGACCAAAAAAAAAAGCTAAAATTATATGTATATCAATAAAAATTTACTTAAAAATTGCTCATTCTGTTTTTATCCTGAGATGTAAATATGTACTAACTGCTATTGGGAATAGCTCAAACGTTTACAGGAAAATTGTTGGGATCATTTATCTTTCAAATTATTATTCAATTAAATAGCTAATATTCTTATTAAAACATTTTAGTGTACCACCTAATATGTTAATGAACTATTTGCTAGCTATAGAAGTTAGGATAAAGTTCATATATTTAAATGGCCAAAGGACCTAAACAATCCAGCACTTTCTTTCTTCTTTCTTAGTTAAAAGTAGTCTGGAGGCAGATCCAAGGTCACTAGGCACAATTTTCTATTTTCTGTTCCACTGTTTTAAGGTCACCTATGATCTAGACCTCAAGTCAGACCCTGAGAATTCCCAAAACGAAAAGAACAGAAAGGAAAGTAAATAGACTTACCTCACAAATAAAATCTTATGGAGCTTTACTTGAAATGCTATCCAGTAACTTCTTACATTTCAGTATTGATTCCTATCAGGAACACTGGAAAACGTGATCTTCCAGACAGGAATTTTGCCACCTTAAAAGAAAACAACAACAGCAGGGTTCTCATAAACTATACATAAAACTCATAAAATATGAGAAGGGCATATATATATAATAGGAAAATACTCTTGTGCACATAAGTCCTAATGATTTTGAATGATGTCGCTTTAGAAGTATTTATACATGTAATACCAAACCTGTGGCAAAATAGGAATATTTCCTCAGATAATAAGAGCTAAATGATACTGCTTCTTAAAGGAAATCCATTGTATTTTATTTTAAAGTTTTATTACCTGAAAGCTGTAATTTAACACATTTTTTCCCATTTTTGGCTGGCCCACAGCATATGGAGCTCCCCGGCCAGGGATCAGATCTAAGCTGCGACCTAAGCCACAGCTGTGGCAATGCCAGTTCCTTAACCCACTATGCCAAATGGGGATTAAGCCCGAGTCCCAGTGCTCCCAAGACACTGCGGATCCCGCTGCACCACAGCAGGCGCTCTAATTTAGCACAAATTTAAATGAATTATTTTAAATGTTGATTTACTTGTTCAATAATATTATGTTACTTTAAAATATGTATATGAAATAAAAAATTGTTTTGTGTCAGCAAATAATTTTATATTTTTCATCATTTTATATTTAAAACTGATTTTTTCTAGTAACTATATTATTTTATTTTACTCTTTGATCTGATGGAATTCTGTCTAATGGTGCTGAAAAAAAATGTATATTTCAAATAATTTCTCCATTTTGCAGTTTCAAAGGATTCAACACTCCATGGCATGACCTGTTTTACAAGATCATTATAATAGCCTCAGTGTATACTTAGGGTGATTTTGGCATCACCGGGTACCAAGCAGTACATTTATTTAACTTCTCAACAGTTCATTGGCATTTTGGTGAAAAGAGGTGATGGAGGCTATTTAATTAACCTCAAATATTTCACTGGCATAAGAAACTGAATCATCTGCCAGAATCATTAGCAATTTATAAGCTGAGTTTAGTAGCAAATGGTCATAAATTCAATCACATGTAACCTTTCCAGTAAGTGACACCAGTCAATTGAAATTCATTATGGGGGAAATCACAGGCTTTGACATTCACACTAAATACCTAGAGCATTAAGATTCTGCTTGCCAGAACCCTAGGTATCACTTTGCAGATAATGTACAGAATTTTAAGATGCAGAAATGATGGATAAGAACTGAGTAGTTCCTCTGAGTGCTATCACAAAATATGAGAGGTTCAATATTTGATAATGCTTCACTTTCTTCAATAGGACAAACTCATACTGTGGGATGTAGAATGATAACTGTGATTACTGAAGGGTAATGTCATAAAGCACTGGTGAGTACTTTGGTATAGTGTGCAGACAGCCTGGTGGTGAAGCTTGCTTGGCAAATTTCCAGTAGGTACTCATGACAGATAACCCGAAAAAGCAATCAAATTTCATTTTCTGCACTTTTAGTTGTAATGTGAGGTTATACTTCTATAGAGTAGAATGTAAGTGCTTTTAGAAACTCGATTAATTTATCAATAGCATGGTATAAATGTAGCCTAAATGATTTTAAATTGAGTGCATTTCTTTCATAGTTTGGGGAATTTTAAACAGCGGGGAAGGAGAATAACCTGATGATTGCATCCAGGAAATTCAATATCAATTATTTGATGCAAACGCTAATATGATCATTTCTATTTGTTAAACTCAAAAGACTGCCAGAATTCTTCACTGGGCATAACTCTTCCAATAAAGGATGCAAGGTAATAATGATTTACAAAGAAGAAAAAAAATTACTTTGACAATCACGTTTAAGTATGTTTTCCAAACTTGAGTTTTCATTTAGCAGATTTAGCAACTGGTATTTGTGACATAGTAAGAACTGATGGAATTCCACATCAGATAGAAAAGATTTAAAAGTGTTTTGAAATTAACTCTTGCATCCTAATCCAGCATCTGATATTCTACGGAAATAGCTAAACTTCAATAACATATGTATAAATATAGGTCATAATAGAGTTGGTTCAAACTGGTATTTTAGATGTATGTTTACAGAGCATTTCCATTAGTGATAAAAGCGATGGGCACAATTATAAGTCACATTAAAATGTTATCATTTATACACATAAAAGTCATGAGCAAGTACATCTGTTCTTTTAGTGCATCTGGTTCTTCTGGTCTTTGCCAGCACAGCTTGATCTGTGCTGGGCTCCTTTATACACATATAGTCAGCTGGCAGGCAGAGCAGCTGGTCAGCTGGAGGGTGGATGATCCAGACCAGCCTCACATCTTACATATTTGACCACTGGCTGTCAGCTGGGTGTAACACTTCTTCTCCACATGGCACCATCTTCCAGAAAGTTAGCTTGGAGTCACGTACATGATAGATAAAGGGTTTCAAAGGCAGCAAGAACTTTTCAAGTGTCTACCAATACCACATTTGATAAAGCAAGTTACCATGCAAGAACATAAAGGCAGGGAAGGAAGTCTGTCTTTTTTAAATGGACTCCATACCTAACAATACATTCTTTATTATGTAAAGAATGTATTGGTTCCTTTTTTTATGATTTATCTTTGTTAGACATCTCATTTTGTTTGTATATTGTTTTCCTGATTTTACTGAATTATATGCGTTTTCTTGCAGCTCACTGATATGCCTTAAAACCACTATTTTAAATTCCTTATCTGGTAAATCAGAGATATTTATGCCTTTGGGCTCAGTTCCCAAGCTATTGTGACCCATCAGCAGAATCCTGTTTCCTTGGTTTGTCTTGTCCCTTGGAATTTTGACTTGCTTATCTTTGCATTTGAAATGCTAGTCACCTCCTCCAATTTATACTAACTACCCATGTAATATAGTCAAACATGTATATATATTTTTTGTGTTTTGGTCTCCAGAATATAAGTTTTGTTCATGTAGTTAAGTGTCCAGATTTTACTGAATTTTTCCTAAAATAGTTTCAGAAATTTGTCATTTCCTATACTTTGTAAATGTTAATTTTCTGATAAATCTGGAGTCGAATTTGTTTGTAGCTTATGTTGAAGCATCTTTCTAAGTCCCATGCTTTTTCAGCTTCTTTAGATTTAAAGACAAAGAAAATAATAGGCTGAATGAAAAAAAAACTTGAATCTTTTTTGGTGATCTCTTGTGGTCTATGTGGTTGCGATAAACCCTAAGAATGTTTTCCTCCTCTCAGATTTTCAATTGCAGACCCTAGTCTGGTGATTACTGTTGATATATTTTCTTCAGTTAGTGTCACTTCTGTTGGATTGAGGAAAGAAAGATAAGCTTCTTTTACTAGTTTATGCTGGTCTGTGCAGATAATTTAACCATAGATTATTAGAAGCAGTTTATAATGCTTCTCATTCAGTAACATTAACTGTCAGCATCTCTTAATTGCACATCCCTTCTCATAAACCCTTCCATACCATCAACTTCAAGCCATAGGATATACTATAACTTAGCAAGTACACTTCTACTCCAAATATGCTATAGAATTGGAAATTGCAGACCTAATATATTTCTAGCCTATGTGTTAATATATAACATGGAGAGCGTGACGGCTACTTTAGTCACCATGTGTTGTAAATTGTACAGGTAGATACTCAACCCCCAACCTGCGCCGCCTACCCCCATACAGTGCAGTGGGGTACAGAGAGAGGACGAATGACATCTCTGAACTCCCCCTGAATCTCAGTGCCTGGACCTGCTATTCAATATCAAGCTTCTTAAAAATCCTTTGGCTTCAGAATTTCCTTCAGAGATTCAAAATGTACCCTACCAGTCGTCCTAGTTTAGAAGTAGGTCATAATCAGTATTATAACTACCCCTGACATGGTTGTTTACCTATTTTTCTCTAGCAATATCGATTCTTTTTTGAGGTTTTGTGATGTAAAATTGGGGTAAAAGGGAGGAGGGTAGAATGAGAAAGATTCCGTAAGTTTATAGTACAGGACTGAAGAAGAAAAGCGCTGGGCATGTAGGAAAGGGGTGTGGAAAGAGTTGCAGTGGGGGAGTGATGGGAGATAAAGAGCATCATTTAACGGGTCACTATAGGAATTTTCTCATGACACAGCAGGTTAAGGATCCAGCATTGTCACTGCAGAGGCTTGGGTGGCTGCTGTGGCATGAGTTCTATTCCCGGCCCAGAAACTTCCATCTGCTGTGGGCAAGGCCAAAGAAAAACAAAATGGAGTTCCCTGGTGGAATACCAGGTTAAGGATCCAGTGTTGTCACCGCTGTGGCTCAGACCGCTGCAGTGGCAGGGGTTTGATCCCCGGATCCGGAACTTCTGCATGTCATGTGTGCCACCAAAAAATAAAAGTTAATAAATGGAGTCAGTACAGACTCTTTGTCTCATGGTGGTAGTGGAGTGATACACCTAAGTGACAGGTTTCTTTTTTATTATGGGAAAACTTCCTTAATCTTGCATCACATAATCACAACTTTACTAGGATCATACATTTTTTTGCTTCAAATTTCTATATTTTCATGATTATTTTCCAGTAAAGATTAGAAAGGGAGCGTAATTTTTCAAATCTTCATGATAAAAGTCAGCATCTATCTTCAAATAATTTTTTTAACTAAATGAATCATTTTACAACAGTTGAAATTTTATCAGTAAGAACTTAATATGATTATATCTAATTTTATATTAGTTATATTAATGAAAAAATGTCCCTCTGTGGTTGTGTCTAGAGCTTTATAAATATAATTAACTATGTAACCTGGTGTCAAAAACTCAAGTACATTAACTAGAATATTGTGTATTTCATGATTGAAATTCTGGGCCATGCCTAGACAGACCAGAAAATAGTGACTATAAACTCAGCCCTTGATCTGAATGTCCTTGTTTTAAAGATTTAAATCCTTAAAATGATACAAATTTCATTTTGGATATTTAATTTCTTTTTTTGTTAAGTAATAAAATATGCATAAGTAATGTGGCAGAAGTAGTGATGAATGTCTTGAAGGAGATAATTCTTTGGAGAATAAAGATAGTTTATATTAATGCTATGAACAATGAAGACCAAAGGAAGGTAAGAAATATAGCTTATGTCTTGTGATGGTCTATGATATTTATTAATATAAACTCGATAGCTATTCCCAGAATTTGAAAATGATTTTGATAATTGGATGTCAATCATATATTAAGAATTATATTTCATACTGGTGGTTACTAAATAAAGCTGTATATTAGAAGCTTTCAAAATATGTCTTCCTTTATTACAACCAGTAGCAGAATATTCAGGCTTAAGGCATAGAAATAGCTGGTTTTCTCCCAAGCTTCCAGCTAGTTTTGTGATGAAGTTATAACTGCTGTTAACTCAGCTCCTAGACAATGCCTGGCATTAGGAAGTAATAGAAATTGTTAAATAAATCAGCAAAATTTAAGAATCATAGTTTTATGAATCTTATTTTTCATTTAGTAGACCAGCTAGACATGCAGTAACCATTTCAACTGTTATATCTGATTGCAGCACATTACATCAGTCTCCTTGTCAATCCTATCTTTTTAAAAGGTACTTCTTAAACTTCTTATTGCCTTACTGCTGTTTCCTTTTTATGAAGTGAGATATCAGAGATATCATTCTATAGTTCCCACTTTACACAGCGAGAGCATTAGTTACTCACCACCTGATTGTTAATTCAATCACTTTGGAAGTGTCTTTTTTTAAGCATTAGTAATATTCATAGCTGGAGGTGACAGGTTTAAATTCTGTGGCCAAAAATGATGTTAAAAAAGGCTTATGTTAAAGGAATAACATTAAGATGTTCTTTGATCAGAGCATATACTGGCACCAGGTATCTTCCATTCATCAGCCCCACTCCATAAAGAGCTCCTCGGGGTTCACGGATGCACAAACCACAGCGGCGGATGAATGAAGCAGGATAAATGTATTATTTGCAAAATTTCTTTCAAAAGCCTAATGCAGGTTTCTAATGAACGAGGCGATGACAGCGAGTATTAATAGATCCAACCTAGAACTCACATTGATCAGCCTGTTACTCTCCCACTTTCCCCTCACAGAATTCTCAGATCTCATTACACTAATGCTGAGGATAAGCCAGTCTGTTGAAGGGCCACACAGTCGATGATGACGATTACTCTCTCCAGCTCACAGACCAGAGGGTGTTCAGCTGCCTCTCTCAGGACTTCTGGTGTTGAGGCGATGGGAAGCAGCCCTTAGGGTTTTCTCATTACATCTCTGATGTGAGGAATACTCACCATCCCTTTTTTTAGGAAGCTCCTAACCAAACCAAACTCATCTCTCTAGGACTGTAATAGCTTTCTAGCCTTATTCTGCTTTCTCTATTAACCTACATCTTATACAGCAGCTCACGTCACCTCTTAAAAATAGATATCCACAAAGTGTGGCATCTCCCTGGTTGTTAGTTTTCATAACTTTTCATCGTAATAAAATAAAATTTAAGGTTTTCTGTGTTCTGTACATGGTGTGGCCCTGGGCAGCCTCTTTAAATGTATTGCCTACTGCTCTTTACTGGCTTCTTGTGCTCAGGGCTTACTGGTATTCTTTCTGTTTCCCAAACGAGCATGCAAGCAAGAAGAGAACTGCGTGAAATAAAGTCCTGAGAGAAAGGAAACAACCCCAACCGAGAATTCTCTGGAAAATCATCTTTCAATAGTGAAGGAGAATAAAGACATTCTCAGACCAACAGAAATTGAGAAACTTTGTTGCCAACAGACCTGCATTATAAGAAATTATTTAGAGAGAATGCTAAAGAAGTTCTTGAGGGAGAATATAAATATTAAAGGTCAGATCTATATAAAAAAGAGCATTAGAAAAGGAATAAGTGAAGGTAAAATAAAAACTTTTATTTTTTAAATTCTTAATTGATCTGACAGATAACAATCTGTTTAATGCAGTAATTAAAAAAATGTATTTGATTATATATGATTATTCCTATATTTCATGTACACATATGCTTAAGCTCTGTTGCTGTAGCTGGGGTGTAGGCCAGTGACTACAGCTCCAATTCACCCCTAGCCTGGGAACCTCCATATGCTGCAGGTGTGGCTCTAAACAGATTTAAAAAAAAATAGGAACAAAAATCCAAAATCAAAAGCTAGTTCTTTGAAAAGGTCAATAAAATATATGAGCCACTAATCAGACTAATTAAAAAAAAAAAAAAAAGAGTGAGTTCCCATCGTGGCTCAGCAGAAACCGTTTTGACCTCTAGCCTGGGAACCTCCATATGGCCCTGGTGTGGCCCTAAAAACCAAAAAAAAAAAAAAGGATCCAAATCACTAACATCAGATATGAAACACATTACTTCAGAGCCCATGCATATTAAGAGGATAACTAACAAATACTACGAACCACTCTATGTCCACAAATTAGATAACCTCCACAATATGGATCAATTCCTTGAAAACACAAGCTGCCAAAACTCACACAAGAAGAAATAGACAACCTGAATAGGCCTATGTGTATAAAGACATTGAATCAATAATTAATTATCTTCTCAAAGAGAAAGCATCAAAGAGTCCAGTGATGGATTCTACCAAACATTTAGGAAAGAAATTATGCAAATTTTCTACGATCTACGTCAGCAGATAGAGGCAAAGGGAATACCAACTTATCTAATGAGGCCAGAATTACCCTAATACCCAAACCAGACAAATACATGAAATGAATACTTCAGACAAATATCTCTAATGAACATAGATGTAAAAATCCTCAACAAAATACTGGCACATTGAATCTTAAAAAGTATAAAAAGAATTATATATCACAATCAAGTGGAATGTACTCCAGATATGCAAGGCGGGTTCCACATTCAAATATCTATTAATGAAATACAACACTTCAACAGGTTAAACAAGAAAAATTACATGACCATTTCAACAGATGGAGAAAGACCTTTTGACAAGGTCAAACCCTGTTTCGTGATTAAAAACTCTCTATCAAACAAGGGATATAGGAAAATGTTTTCAATTTGATTTTAAAAATCTACCTAAAACGCCTACATCAAACATTTTGTTTAATGATGAGAAGCTTAAAGTTTTCCCACTGAGATTCTAAACAGGCAGTGCTGTCCCCTTTCACCATTCCTTTTCAGTGCTATAGTGCTAGCATTGGCAAATGCAGAAAGACAAGAAAAGGATATAAAAGAATACAGATGGGGAGGAAATAAATAATTTCGTCTTTGTAGATGATATGATCATATCTATAGAAGATCTTAAAAATGATTTTAAAAAACTTCTGGAACCACTGTGCAGTGATAGCGAAGTTTCAGATACGAGGTTGATATACAAAATTCAATTGCTTTCCTATATACAGCAATGGACAAGTGGAATGTGAAAATAAAAACACAATGCCATTTTTATTAGCACTCCTAAAATGAAATGCATACATCTAACAGAGTATGCACAAGGTTTTTAGGAGGAAAACTGTAAAACTCTTGATAAACAAAATCAGAAAGAACTAAATAAGTAAAGAGGTATTCCGTGTTCGTGAACAGAAATGTTGTCAAAATGTAGGTCCTTCCCAGATTGATCTATAGATTCAGCTATCCCAATCAAAACCCCTGCTAGTTATTTCATGGATATCAACAAACTGAGTCTTTAGTTTACATGGAGATAAAAAAGTCCAAGATTGGCCAACACAATATTGAAGATAAGAACAAAGTCGGAGGACTGACTCCAAGATTTCAAGACACTACCAGACTTCAAGTTTACTATAAAGCTATAGTAGTTAAAGCCGTATGATATTGGTGAAAGAATAGACAACTAGGTCAATGAAACAATACAGGGAAAGAGATTCCCCCTAAATATAGTCAAGGAATCATGGACAAAGGGATAAAGGCAATAAAATAGAGCAAAGGTAATCTTTACAACAAATGGTGCAAGAAAACTAAACGTTCACATTCAAACAACACAAAGCAAAACAAAACCAGTCTAGATACAGAACTCAGAGTTTTCACAAAAATTAACTAAATGGGCATCAGCCTAAATGTAAAACTATAAAGCTCTCAGATGATAAACAGAAAACCTAAGTCACTGTAAGTTGGCAAGGACTTTTTAGATTCATCACTGAAGGTACGATCCATGAAATAATCAAGAAGTTGGACTTCATTAAAATAAAAAATTTGCTCTGCCAAAGACAATGTCAAATGATTGAGAAGACAAACCACAGACTTGGAGAAAATATTTGTCAAAGACCCATTTGATTAAAAAAATAATTATCCAAAATATATAAGGAGCTATTAGGAGTTCTCTTGTGGCACAGGGGAAATGAATCCGACTGGGAACCAAAATATATAAAAAACTATTTAAAAAATAAGAAAATAACCCCTTTTGAAAATGATCCAAAGAGTTTAGCAGATGCTTCATTGGAAAATATGGCAAATAAACATAGAAAAAGAATCTCCCCAGTATCCAGGAAAGAGAAAACAAGATACAACTATACATCTATTAGAATGCCTGGAATTCAGGACCATGACAATACCAAATTTCACCAAGGATGTGTAGCAACAGGAATTCATATTTGTTGCTGGTGGGAATACAAAGTGGTTCAGCTACTTTGGAAGAGAGTGTGGCAGTTTCTTACAAAACTAAACATACTCTTACCATACAATTCAACAATAGCCCTTCTTAGTATTTATCCAGATCAGCTCCAAAACTATGTCCACACAAAAACCTGCACCTGTGTTAATAGCAGCTTTATTCCTAAGTGCCACATCCTGGAAACAAAGAAGGTATGCTGTGGTAGGTTAGTGGGTAAATAAACTGTGGTACATCCAGATAATACAATATTATTCAGTCCTAAAAAGAAATGAGCCATCAAGCTATGAAAAGCTGTGGATGAACCTTAAATGCATGTTATGAAGTGAAGGAAGTTACTGTGTAATTCCAACTCTATGACAATCTGGAAAAGCGAAACCATTCAGGTAGTAAAAACGTTGGTGCTTGACAGCAGGTGAGGAGGGGGGATTAAGAGGTGGAGGAGGTGAGAAGTTTAAGGCAGCGAGCTACTCCGTATGAATAGAGCATAACGATGGTTGTGTGCCATTAACGCATGTTCAGATCCACTGAATGAACAAAACCAAGAATGACCCTTATCGTAAACTATAGACTTTGAGTAGTTACTATGTGTCATTTAAGGTCCATTAATTGTAAGAAAGGTGCCACTCTGGTTGGAGATGTTGATAACGGGGGACACTATTCAGATGTAGGAACAGGGAGCATATGAGAAATTTCTGCACCTTCTCTTCATAAAAAAGTAAAGTGTTTAAAAACAGAAAATGCAGCAGAATAATAACTGAATGTGTCAAATTGGGTATATTTGGACAAGGCAGATGGGAAGGGGGGCACTAAATGACACAGTAAGGTTTTCATTTTGAAAAGATTACCGTGGATATAGTATGGAAAACTACACTGGAGAGAATGTGCTAGGTAGAAGTAAACAGATTAGATGGCTATTCCAACGATGGTAACTTGAACATGTCATGTGATGACAGATTATTGTTAGAATTTGAGATATTAAGATAATAATGAGGAAAGCATTGGCATTGAGTTACTATAGAAGATTCAGGGAAGGGAAAACAGCAAGGTCTCTGGTTTGTGTGGCTGGAAGTTTGGTGATGCCATTCTTTGATATCATTGGTAAGGGACCAGGTTTGGGGTAAGAGACGAGGGGTGGATATTACAAGTTTTGAACAAGTTGAGACTAAGGAAGACTTGAGAAATCAATTAAAAAAAGGTTTTCACCAAAGATACGAATTTGGTAATTATCAGTATGATGACCGTGAATCTCTGGTTTGAACATAATCACCTGTGGATAAGGAGAAGTTAAGGAGAAGAGAGCCTAGAGCTTAGAGTCATAGAAACCTAGCTTTAAATGCCTAACTAATGGTGAAGAAAGATGCGGCCATGCGGTGAACGATGAATGGTTAGAGAGTTGGAGGTAAAAACTAGAAGAATCCAAGTGAAGTGAATGTCTCAGTTAGAAGAACATGGCTAATGGTGTCAAACAGTGCTGAGAGCCTTTTTATGATGAGGACTGAAACAGGTTCCTTGATTTCTCACTCTAGGAAAACATTCCATCCAACTTGTGGTGATAGTCTATTACCAGTCCCAAGTAACATGCCACTTGGAACTGAAAATGCAGAGTTAAACAAGTATAAAGAATTACAGATGACCCTTGAACAAAAAGGGGGGTTAATGGCAGTCAATTACTTAACTACTTAACTACTAATAGCACACTGTTGATAAGTAGCCTTGCCCATAACATAAACAATTAATATATGTATATGTTGTATATATATATATATAATCTACATATATTTTATGCATTCATGACATACCTCACTTTTTTCTTAAATTTTTTCAATATGTCTAGGATTTTTGTGGTTCATCTGCAAGTTTTTTTCAGATCTCCACAGAAACTTCCAAAGTATTTACTGACAACGATCCAAGTATAAGTGGACCTGTACAGTCCAAATCTGTGTTGTTCAAGGGTCCTTAAGAAAATCAAGAGGAACAATAGTGTGTCTGAAGCTGTATCATTTTCAACAGTTTACTTAAGGAAACGTATTAACTGTAGCAGTACACGGATTCCTATGTCTAGCTTTACATCTAATATTTACAGTTTCATTAAAATGTAAATTCATTCGGAGAGGTATTATCTTATTATTATTAACAACAGTTGATTAGTAATCAAGAGCATTTTCATGGAAATGACAGCAGATGTATATTAGGTTCCAAGACAGAAGAAATAGGCCAAAGTAAATCACTTTGGGTAGATTAGTCCGCATCAATATCTATTTTTAATGCAGAGATTACATCTTTATCTTCTCAGAAACAGACTAAAATTATAAAATTTAAAGGTGAATTTTAAGAGAAAGACGAAAGTGAGTAGATTATAGACACTTCTCAGTGTACAACTTCTTTTTTAATATGTCAAATGTAACGCAATCACGAAACTGTTCAATGGATAAGAAGACTTTCTGAATACTGAATATTCCTGCCTTGATACATGAAGATGATAAAATACTTGCTATTATAAAAATAAATAGGCCACGAGGGAGGGGAAGGGAGACGGAGGGACTGGGAACTTGGGTTAATAGATGCAAACTATAGCCTTTGGAATGGATAAGCAATGAGATCTGCTGTATAGCACTGGGAACTATGTCTGGTGACGTGATGAAGCATGATAATGTGCGAAAAAAAAATGTGTACATGTATGTGTGACTGGGCCACCTTGCTGTGCAGCAGAAAATTGAGAGAACACTGTAAATCAGCTATAATGGAAAAAATAAAAATCATTATAAAAATAAATAAATAGGAATCAACTCTCTATGTAATATGCATTCTATATATTATTACTTCATTGCAAGAAAAATATACTACAGTTGTCCTGGTAAACAAAATTTTAATATGATATCATACTGAAATCATGTGGAACATTAAAAAATACACAATTTTAGAAATTTGCTTACAGCTCTTTGATGGGGCTAGGGGTTGATTCAGAGCTACAGCTGTAGACCTATGCCAGTGCTGGATCCTTAACCCACTGAGTGAGGCCAGGGATTGAACTCACCTCCTCATGGATACTAATTGGGTTTGTAACCCTCTGAGCCACAATGGGTACTCCCTAGGTTAAAATTTTATCTTGTTTGTGAACTCAAGTTGCTCGGGTGACCCAGTCAAAATGTTTCACTGCATTACAATACTGCCTTTACACAAGACATTTGGATCAAAATAAAACAGATCACAACACCAGTGGCAGGAAGCTTAAAGATGCACAATAATATGTTGTGGCTTTTTTCTCCCCACAATCAAGGAAGCAAGTACAAGTGTCAAAGTTTTCACACGTGGGTCCTTTGTGAATTCATGTCTTTTCAAATCCAACTGTTTATCCTCAGATCTTATCTCCTCTCCAATGTGAATTTTTCTAGTAATACTCAAGGCTTCACTCACCACCATTTATAAAACAGTCTCCCATCTCACACCCACGTCAAGTGTTCTCTCCCTAGAATATCCTCCTTAAATCTAACCACTGGGAAAGAAGAGTGGTTAACGCAGGGCCATTGACTGTCCCTCATGTAACTCTCTTGCAGCCCTCCTTTCAGAGCATGCCTTTGCTGTGGTTTCAAGCATCCTCCTTTTCACATATTCCCAATTTCCCTGATTGGAATTGTTGACCTTTGAATGTGTCTCTCTACTAATGTGCAAACACACACACACACACACACAAAATCCAGACTGGAAATGTTGAATGTCCCCACACACACACACTACACTTGCTCAATGAAAAACATTAATTTGCAGAAGCAGTGCGATCCAAACCCACACGAGGAAGTAAGGAATGGTTTTCTGACTATTTCACACTTCCAAAGAATCAAAACAATAGACACTAATATTACGTACGTATTCTTAGTTAGTCTCATCCTTTTATTCCTGGCTTTCAAATGAGGCCCTTTAGTCTATCAGAAGTAAGAATGAGGCACATTGCTGGGACACAGGTGGCTACTAATTTGACTAAATGTGCAATTATTTATAATAATACTAGGTCCAGTTCTTATAGGTACAGTTTAGGTTCAGATTCTGCACAACAAGTCTTTTTTTTTTTTTTTTTCCCCCTTTGGCTATGCCTGCAGCATGTAGAGTTTCCTGGGCCAGGGACCAAACCTATGATGAAGCAGCAACCTGAGCCATTACAATGACAATGCTGGATCTTTAAGCTACTGTGCCACAAAGGAACACTTCAGTGGAAGACTTTTACTGTAGTTACATGTATGGCTTCTCTGTCCTGGGTGAAAATAAGGCTCCACAATCCCCAACACTTTGAAAAATTTTCTGGGCTTTATAGGCAGAATGGTCCTTGGAAGGAAAAGATAAATGAAGTTTAATCTGGAGTCATCACATCACTTGTTGAGACATTACATTTGTAGTGCCTACACCCCTGTATCTATCTGTAGGGTTGATTTCATTCATTATTTAGTCATTAACCAATTCACTCAAATTTTTCCTTTGCTCATTCAAAAAAAAAAAAAAAAAAGAAAAAAGAAAGATGCTTGCCTGTGACCTGAAGGTTGTTTATTTGTTAATGAGTGACTTGGAGTAGAGTGTCTGCAAATTCTCTTCTATACATTTTCTTTCCATGATTTGCCAAGAGAAGTTTACACACTCACCTGCTTCCGGTCTGCTATACAGATTGAGACTCCACCTTGCTTTCAAACCCCTCTTTTATCTCCTAATGGTAATAAATGCTCTCCAGTCCAGCAGACTTATCCCTACAGATCCCCAAAGTATTCCTTCTCTAGTCAAATAAAATCGGCTCTCAGTGGAAGTAAATAGTTTGAAAAGCAGACAATAGCAACAAGGAGATAATTCCAAGGGGTTTCTGCGCATTTTTCGTACTGGCACAAATGAGAAAGTTCACTGGTCAGTGACTCAGGAGTCATTTTGCTTGGGCAGGTGTCAGCTGACTGCATAAAATCCACCCAAGGTGATTTTTAAAATTACTGATTCTCGGTGTCACCACAGATCTGGGGTGTAGACCAGGAATCTGTATTTTTTTAAAGCTCTTCCAAGTAATTATGATGCTAAGTCAAATTTGTGAACCTAGGCTATACTTTGTTCGCCATCTAGAAGACAGGACTGTTCCTAAATTGCTTCAACATTTAATATTCATGCTCATGAATTCCAAGGTTTGTCACCCAGTTTCTCTGTAAGCTTGGCCAAGTAATTTAACATTTCGGTGCTTCAGTTTCTTCAGTTACATGTATTTTTTAAGTATCAGATAAGCTGAAAGATGTAAAATGCGGAGAACAGCATTCAACACAGGAAGAAGTTATTTTCAGTTTTATTATTAATCATTCATTTATGATGAAGCCATCAAACATTAAGAACTTATACAATATCGAGCATAATAGTTCAAGCTTGGGGAATATGAAAATAAAGAGCACCCCGCTTTTCTCCCCTGAATGAGCGTGGTGCAGAAAACAGATTTATAAATGAATAATAAAAACTGATGTGTTTGGATCAAATATCTAAATGAAACACTTGAAACTATAAAACTCTTGGAAGAAAAGATAGAGGAAAGCTGCATGACACTGGATTTCGCAGTGATTTCATGGATATGAAAAGCACAGGCTTTTTACATGGGCGGCATTGAATATAATGCACGTAACTAACATGGAGAAACTTTACCTTTTCAACAATTTACCCCTTATATAATGACTCTTATGAAATCCTGAAGCAGGTGAAGTTTTAGTATAAACTAAAAAATTCTGTTTTAGAATGTTAGAAACTTTTGGAATATTCCCACAGAGACTTTCAAGAAGAGAGAGAATACTAGATACAAGCAAGGAACCAAAACATAGTGATGACTAGTTACCGGGCTTGGGGGACAGCTACACAGTAGCTGGCACAATGGACTAGCAGTTCCACATGGCCTCTGTCACAAAATACTGCAAAACAGGAGTGCCTTGTGGGATAGGGATTTTGGAATGACTCACCTATAAATTATTTATCATCAGTGTCTTCACCACAGAAGAGGAGTTCGGAGAGAGTTGAGGGAAATGGTCACAAAAGAAGGGAACCAGACAGTCGGTGTTTTGCTATCATTCCAGTATGACAAGGCCAGCAGGTCAGGAGGAACTGCCACCGAAAAGGGAATTTGTTATCCTCACGGATCCTAAGAGGAGGAGGTACGCCACATGATGGTGGAAGGGCATGTGAGGAGGCCCGGGGTCCACCAGGAAGCAAAGGGAGGTGAGAAAATTTGGGGAAGAATGTGCACTGTGGTTTCAGGGGGAAGGAGTAGGCAAAATGGGGTAAGCAGGTTTAGAGTTGGCTAGTTTGGATCATTTCAGCAGGCTTTTGGGGCACAGGAACTGCCCCTGGTTGTCTGGTACCTGGCCCTGGGGTGATTAGGGCTGACGGGTGGGGGCCAAGTGTATGAGAAATAGAGGAAGTGGTTGGGGCTATGGGCTCTGGATTGGTTGGTATTTGAATGACATGCTTCTCTAGGAAATGGTTACCCTGGGAGGGACAGTCAGCAAAGTCCAGATGTCAAAGCACAGAGTACAGAAAACAAAAGACACGGTTAATGCAGTCAGCTATCAAGGAAATCATTTGAAACAAGGGTGTCGGAAAGAAGAGTCATCAGTGCCAGATTCTAGCATTTTAGAAAGAGATGATATCTTAGGAGGCTACAGATGATACTATAGGCAAGTTCTGCCAAGTGGTGAAGCCAGATTCATGGTGCAATATTTAGACTGCAGGTTTGGCAAGGAGAAAAAGCAAATGTAAGCTGTCCTATAAACAAGCTTAGTTTGGAAGGCAAAGAGAGCACTAGGATAATACCCAGAAAAGAATGTTCCTTTTTCTCCCCCCAGAGGAAGACTTGGAACTCGTTGATAGACTTAGATGGAAAGTCACTTTAAAGGGAGACCCAGAAAATTGAAAAGGTGTAGGGAATAGATGGAGCAAACAAAGTTCTGAGTAAGGATATCTGAAGGGCACGGCATTGAATAGGCAGAACAACAGTTTTCTTGGGTGTGGTTGTACTCATGCAGATGTGGATGTGAAGATAGACTGAGATAATTAATTTCTGGTGACCCCTATCTTCTTCACGCAGTGGGTGAAAGGCACAATGTGACAATTTGAAAGTTGAGGGGAGCAGTTCCCATTGTGGCTCAGCAGAACGAACCTGACTAGTCCATGAGGATGCAGGTTTGATCCCAGGCCTCGCTCAGTGGCTTAAGGATCTGGCATTGCTATGAGCATCAGTGTAGGTTGCAGATACGTCTCAGAACTGACGTTGCTGTGGCTGTGGTGTATGCTGGCAGCAGCAGCTACAATTTGACCCCTAGCCTGGGAACTTCCATATGCTGTGGGCACAGCCCTAAAAAACAAAAGGTAAAAAAAAAAAAAAGAAGTTGAGGGGAGTATACATTTCTTCAAGTGGCAAGAAAAAACAATTTGGCCGTGATTCCAATAAAATACAAATTTGTGGTCCCACCGGTCTGCATGGTTTTGCCTTTTACAGCAGTTCATGTAAAAGATTCTGAGGATGAGCAACTAGGCCACCTCTGCAGTTTGAAGTTTTACTTTCAAGATGCCTGAATGGAAGAATGCTGGCGTGGAGTTGTGTGTGGTGATGTTAAAGTAATTAATACAGAAGAAAGGGAAAAAGGACAGAAATAATAGGAAATCTAAGAATAAGAAGGCAAGGGAGGTCAAGACACAAAGTATTTCACACAGTGAGAGACAAAGGGAGATTAAGAAATCATAAAATACTAGAACTAGCGTTCAAAACAGAAAACTAGAGTTCAAGATCTCAAAGGTGAATCAGGATAATCCAGAAGACAAGGAATCCCAAGTTGCATAAAAAAACATTATCCTTCTAGTTGCTCAAACATTCAAGTCCTTTGACTCCTCTATTTCTATCACAGCCCCAACCAAATTGCCAGGAATCTTGATAGCTCTTTAAAAATACATCTACACTCCAACCACCGGCCACCATCTCTGCTCTGGTCTTTCTCTTCCCCCCTCGCTTCCCAAGAGTCTATCCTTACCCTATTACCCAGAGTAATCATTTTAAAAATGTAGGGAGTTCCCCTTGTGGCTCAGCAGAAATGAAACAGACTGGTACCCATGAGGATGCAGGTTCAATCCCTGGCCTTGCTCAGTGCGTTAAGGATCTGGCGTTGCCACGAGCTGTGGTAGTTTGTAGATGAGGCTCCAATCCTGGGTTGCCGTGGCTGTAGCAAAGGCTGGCAGTTGCAGCTCCAATTTGACCCCTAGCCTGGGAACTTCCATATGCCACAGGTGCAGCCCTAAAACAAACAAGCAAAAAAAAAAAAAAAAGTAAATTTCCATCACTCTTCTATTCAAATCCCTGCATATAGCTCTATTTCACTTTTGGTGGAAGCCCTCTGACCTCACCTTCTCTTACATTTCTCCTCTACTTGATATTCTTCAGCCTGGTTGCTCTTCCTCAGCAGGCACACTTCCCACATTCATACTGGCTGTTTCCTTTCCTGAAATTAATTCATCACACTCTGTCTGACAGACTCCTTCCCTTCCATCAAGTCTTTGTTGAAAATAGGCTTGGTGGCCACTCTTATTTTGGAAACTGTCTCATCCACCAATTTTATTCATAGCAATTTCTGCATCTAAATATTCAATTAACTAATTATTAAGGTACCACTTGCCATCTGCTGCCTCTCAGTGGTGTGTAGAGTTCAGGAGACAGGAATCTTCATTTTTCTCACAAATCTATCCCAAGGGTCTCTACTAGTAGAGGGCACATAGTTCTGTTAAATAAAAATTTGTTCAGCTAATAGTTTGTAGAAGTTGAAATTCAGGAACAATGGCAACAGGAACCTGTTTTTTTCCAATGGAAAATGAATAGTTCAAGAGAGATTTGAATATATATAAAATCTGAGATGTGTGTCAGAAGTCTTCATTCTACATGCTGGAGTGATTGATGCTCAAAAGATGCCAGCACTGAGAGAATAATAGAGGGCTGAATAAAGACCAAATCAAGTGGCAGTCAAGCCATAATAGAATGAGGAAAGATATTCTCTGTCTTGTTTACCTTATGCCTCATTCAGGTGCTGTTCACTACGGCACTGAATTACCAGTCTACATGGATTTCCTATGATAAGATATTTTGCCTTATTTAGCTCTCCTCATTGGACATTTGGGAAAACCTTTAATGCCTAAAATACAAGTTAGCACAAAGAAAGTTTCAGAAGAAAAGAAACAAAAGTCAGGGAATCTTGGATGTAAAATAATTACTAGATTAATTGAGCCATCTCTTGTTCTTCCACATGTGACTTGCCATATTGTCTGCATGAGAACAATGATGGCTCCAGCTGGAGTAAAAATTCAGAACAATCCAGACAAAAAAACCAAATTTTTGATTGTCCTACAAAGAAATGAATTACCCATTGCAAAATGACTGCTTTCACATTATCTAGGGCAACATTATTCCAATGCAAGTCTGTGTTATTCAATTCTTTTGTATTCTTTAATAATAAAACCTGAAGGTTTATAAAGTCAAGTAAAGAATATATCACCATAATTTCAGGCAGTGTGGTATTACAAGTTACGAGAAATGCCTGGAAGCAACCCGCTTGGGCCTCTTCAGAGACAGCTTATTTTCCACCTTAAAGGCTATAAAATAGAAAATGAACATAACAAATGTTTCAGTTTGTTCCCCAGATATAGTTTAAAGCACAGGTAATCCATAACTGTAAGATAAAACATGGCAATCTCTTTCTTAAGGTATTCATATCTAGCAATATCTTTGAAGTTTCATTCATTAGACAAATGGGAAAGCCAGTCTGCTCTTCCTCTTGTAAATAAATTTTATTCAAGCATTCAACAGTAGGATTCTATATCATCATGTACTATTACATTCTGTTTTATGAAAGGCAAGTGCAAAATATCTCACTGACTCAGGCTGCTAGACCATTAACTAGAATCATAAGAATCTACCCAGTCCTCAGACAAGCAAAAATTAAAATAGTTCTTCAATACAAAAGCTACCCTAAAAGCAATGTTAAAAGGTCTCTTAGTGGACAAGAAAAGGATACAAGAAGTAAGAAATTATAGGAAAGGTAAAATTACACTAGTCAAGGCAAGTGTATGGTAAAGGCTATAGATCAATCACTTACATAAGTTAAATGACAATTAAAAGACAAAGAACAGTAAAATCAACTTTTACTACAATAAAAATTTAAAGAATAAACATGAAGATGTAAAATAGGGCACTAAAAGCACAAAACATGGGGAGCAGAGTAAAAAACGGAGGATCTTTAAGAATGTGTTTGAACTTAAATGACTACCAGTTTACAAGCAGATGTATTTATAGGTCAACTATAAAGTCCATGGTAACACTAAACAAAAACTTACAATTGATACACAAAGACAAGAGAGAAAGAAAGCTAAGCATACTATTAAAAAATCACCAAGTGACAAGAAACAAAAAGAAGAATGTAACAGTGAAGAACTTCAGAAACAACCAGAAAACAAGTAACAAAATGGCAATAAATGTATACCTATAATAAAATAATCAACTAAATAACAGTGGACTAAATCAAAAGACATAGGGTGGCTGATTGGATTAAACACAAGACCCATATATATGCTGCTTACAAGAGACTCACTTCAGAGCAAAATACACCCAGGGACTGAAAGTGAGAAGATGGAAAAAAATATTTCCTGCAAATGGAAACAATAAAACTGGATTAGCAATACTCATATCAGAAAACAGACTTTAAAACAAAATCCATAACAAAAGACAAAGAAGTGTCTTTATAAAGGCATCAATATAATTAAGAGAATGTAATATGCTAATGTATATGCACCTAACATAGGATCACCTAAATATATAAAGCAAATATTAACAGACATAAAGAGAAACACTGACAATAATACAATAATAGTAGGGGATGCTAACACCCTGTTTACATTAGTGGACAGATAATCCAGATAGAAAATCAGTAAAGAAATAGTAGTCTTAAATGACACATTATACCAGAGGAACTTAACAGATATCTATATGACAGTCCACCAAAATCAGCAAAATACACATTCTTTTTAAGTGCACATGGAACTTTTTCCAGGATGGATTATATGATAGGCCACAAAACAAGACTCAGCAAATTTAAGAGAATAGAAATTACATCAAGCTTTTTCTCCAACCATAATGATATGAAACTAGAAAAGAAAATGGCAGAAAATGGAAAGGGAAAAACAAGAACTCACTGAGATTAAACAACATGCTACAAATAATTAATGGGTCAATGAAGAAATAAAAGAGATGCCTGTTCTCACCCCTTCTATTTAACATAGTATTGGAAGTCCTAGTCACAGCAATTACAAAGAAAAAGAACAAAAGGCATCAAAGCTGAAAGAGAAGAAGTAAATGGTCAGTACTTGCAGAAGACATGATGCTATATATAGAAAACACTGCTAGAACTAATAAATGAATTTAGTAAAAATTGTAGGATACAAGATTAAAATACAAAAATATATTGCCTTTTTTTTTTTTTTTTTTTTTTGCTTTTTAGGTCCACACCCATGGCATATGGAAGTTACCAAGCTAGGGGTTGAACTGGAGCTACAGCTGCTGGCCTACACCACAGTTATAACAACACCAGACCTGAGCCGTGTGTGTGACCTACACCACAACTCACAGTAATGCCAGATCCTTAACCCACTGAGTGAGGCCAGGCATCAAAGCCACAACCTAATGGATCCCAGTCAGGTTCATTAACCACTGAGCCATGAAGGTAACTCCTATATTGCTTTTCTGTACATTAATATTGAACTATCAGAAAAAGAAAGCCAGAAAACTATACCATCTCTAAATGCATCAAAATAAAATATCTATGAATAAATTTAAACAAGGAGGTGAAAGACCTATACTGTGAAAACATTTAGAAGGGAAGGAAATTGAAGATGATACAAATTAACTGAAAGAACTCTGATGTTCATGAATTGGAAGAACTAATATTTTTGAGACATCCATACTACCCACAGCAGAGTACAGATTTAATGCAAACTCTATCAAAATACTATATACCATTTTTCATAGAACTAAACAAATAATCATAAAATTTATACACAAACACAAAAGACTAGAGGCATCACATTCCCTAACTTCAGGCTATACTACAAAGCTATAGTAATCAAAACAGTATGGCATTGGCACAAAAACAGAAACATTGAAAAATAGAACAGAATACAGAGTACATAAATAAATCCATATACCTTTGGTCATTTAGTTTATGAAAAATGAAGCAAAAATATATAGTGGAGAGAAGACAGTCTCTGCAATAAGTGGTGCTGAGAAAACTGAACAACCACATGTAAAAGAATGAAAGTAGAACATTTTTCTCATCCTATACAAAAATAAACTCCAAGTGGATTAAGGACATAAATGGGAAATTAGAAACCTTAAAACCCATGGGGGGAAAACATAGGCAGGATGTTCTTTCACACAAATTGTAATTTTTGTATGTTTGTTTGCATTTGTCCTATAAGATCTTGCCCGGTTACACAGACATGATGGAAAACAGTAAAGACGTGCTTCCAAAAACTGCAAACAGAAATAACACGTGATCCATTGATTCTAGTCCTAGGAATATATGTGAAGAAAACAGAAATACTAACTGGAAAAGATACATACACCTCAGTTTTAACAGCAGCATTATTTACAATGGCCAAGATATGGAAACAATCTAAATGCCCATCAACAGATGAATGGATAAACAAGAGCTATACACAGAGTAATTTTTCAATCATGCATTAATAAGTCATATACTTTAAATTAAAGCATTTATTGCAATTTATTGAATCTAATTAAAATTAAGAAACGATTTTTAGAAACTATAAGTTTTAATTTGCCAAAGATATGCCTAGGTTGAGGAAAATATATCATGAAAACCGTTTTGAGTTGGAAGTTATCTTTTAATCTGACGTTTGCGTCTTAAATATTCCAGAGTGATTTGATTTGTCCTATGAATGATGAATTGATTAGCTTACTTACCCTCCCCCCTCCTTCCTTTTCTCTTTTTCTCATTTCTGAGCTTTATAATGATTTCATTTTCTGAGTTTATAATATCTACATTTTATTCAATAATTTAGCTTATATATTTAAATCATGCACTTCCTTATCAGTTCACATGCCAGACTATTTCTCAGTTTCAGTAGTTTATTCTGGCTAACATCTGGGTTCAATGGATTCAATCAACCAAGTGTTTTTTCTAGAATATGTTTAAGTAGATGCTATATTCCCAGTCCATTTTCTGATTAAGAAAAACCTGCCAGTTTTCTTAAATTGAGAATAATAATTTTCCTGGAATATAAAATACCCCAGTTACACCTTCTCATTCTCAAAATACTATGGTTATCAATGCGCTGTCTTCTGGCATCTACTGCTTCTCTGGTGAATCCGACACAAGCCTGACTGTTTTTTTTTTCTGGCTGTGGGACAATAATTATCCTTCTTATTCTTCCTCATTCTCAAAGTTTATTTGCTAACAAGAGTGCTTCTCAACCTTGACCACTATGTGTCAAATTTTATATGCCTTCCAGGTCATCTTCTGTGTCTAGAAATTATTCTCCCATTATCTTACATATGCCATCCTATATTTATGAATAGATTTGTTTCCAAGTACAGGACTCGCTACTTAGGGACATCATCATCTTTCAGTTAGATATACGTGTACTCTTCATCTGTCTTTTTTCCTGCCTTTTTTCTTCTTTTTTTTGGTCGTGCCCATGGCCTGCCAAAATTCCTGTGCCAGGGATCAAACCTGTGCCACAGCAATGACCTAAACCACAGCAGTGACAATGTCAGATCCTTAGCTACTAGGCCACCAGAGAATTCTGATTTATGTATTTCTTTATGATGATATTTATAAAACAGAAGTCAGAATATGTCACCCTTCTACACTGAATCTAAAAATTAAAGATAAGTCAAATACAATAGAGATATAATTCAAAAATAATTTGATAAGCATGAAGCAATCCTCAATTTATATGAGAGATGGAAAACAACTATCAGGGGTAGATTAGTTATCCTTTGAATTAAGCACTGATTATTAATATATTTTAAGAGAAGAAGAGGGACAGGATTACAGGTAATTTATTAGCTAATCTCCTAAGGATCTATAAAATTCTTTAAGATAGTCCAGCAGTGTTTTGAACATCAAGAGAAAGTAAATATGCTCCAAATAAGTGAATTCTTTAAAGAAATATGCTCTCAGCAGTTACTAAAGTCAAATATCATTGGAAATTTGTTTAGAAGTCTAAGCATTTGACTACCAGAATTAAGAGATTAACTTTGAAGTCCAGTACTCATAATTTATATCCTTATGGTTATTCATTCACTGACTCATTCTACTCATGAAATACCTATTGAGTACTTAGTAAATACCAGGCACTCTCCCAGATGCTGGGGACATATCTAAGAATAAATAATTTCCCATATGGGAGCTCCTGCTGTGGCACAATGGAAACAAATGCAACTAGAAACCATAAGGTTGCAGGTTCGATTCCTGGACTTGCTCAGTGGGTTAAGGATTCCACATTGTCGTGAGGTGTGGTGTAGGTCAAAGACGCGGCTCAGATCCTGCATTGCTGTGGCTGTGGTGTAGGTCGGCAGCTACAGGTCCACTTCAACCCATAGCCTGGGAACCTCCCTATGCCGCGGGTATGGCCCTAAAAAGCAAAAAAAAAAAAAAAATAAAAAATAAAATCCCCATATGTAACTGGCATTCTTTTACATTAGAATTAGTTGAATGGATTAAGAAGAGGTGGTACATATATACAGTGGAATACTACTCAACCATAAAAAATAACTAAATAATATCATTTGCAGCAACATGGATGCAACTAGAGATTCTCATACTAAGTCAGAAAGAGAAAGACAAATACCATAAGATATAACTTATATGTGGAACCTAAAACATGGCACAAATGATATTGAGAGAACAGAAACAGACTTGTGGTTGCCAAGGGGGGGAGAAGTGGGAGGTATGGGGAGTTTGGGTTGGTAGATGCAAACTATTACATTTAAAATGGATAAGCAATGAGGTTCTACTGTACAGCACAGGTAACTATACCCAATAATCTTGGGATAGGTCATAATGAAAGAAAAAAAAAAGAATGCATATATATATATATATATATATATATATATATATATATTTGGGTCATTATGCTATATAGCAGAAATTGACTCAACACTATAAATCAACTATACCCTAAGTAAAAAAAAATAAAGGAGATATATGCTACAAAGTAGAAGGACATTTTTTCCATCAGTAAAATAAAATAGAAGTAAGGTAGGGATTTCTGGAGAAGGAGAGGTTGGAATTGGTAATTTTAACTAGAGACGTCAGACTAGGCCTTCCTAAGATATCCTATTAAGTCAGGGCTTGAAGGAGATAAAGGAGTTGGCCGTGCAGACATCTCGGGGAAAAAGCACTCTCTGCAGAAGGAACGGCTGGTTCAAAATCTCTAAGCAGAGAACATGCCTATGTTTAAGAAGTGACATGAGGACCCAGTGTGACTGGGCCAAAGGGAGCTGGGAGATGAGCAGAAAGTCAGATCAGAGAAGTATTAAGGATCAAAAGTGGGTCTCATGGGCAGTTATATCGGTTTGGGCTTTGCTTTTCAATAATATGACAGCTCTTGGAAGGTTCAGTGTAGAAGGGTGAAACATTCTGACTTCTTTTTTAGAAATATCATGCTGGCTGCTGTATTGCAAAGCCTGTTACTGGCGCTTACGGGGTAGAAATCAGCAAACTTGTTAAGGCATTATTGCATTAATCTAGTCAAGAGATGATAAGGATTTGAACCAACCAGGAAGCAGCAAAGATATGAAAAATAATGTATCTCCAGACATGAAAGAGGCAAAAGTATGACTTTGGAGCAAGTGCTTTATGTTGATGACCTATCTAGTAATGGAAAAATACTCCTGGGGTGATGAGGGAAGGGAAAGCTTACCTCTGCCTGTCTAAGTTTTCAGCTAGGGCTCTAACAAAAAGACACATTAACAAGAGAACATCAGTTTATCAACCCATGCAGCATACCTCACACAGGAGAAATCAAAACCAAAAGTAACTCAAAATAGCAGCTTAGAATTAAAACTTATTTAGCATCTTCACCAAAGACCAGTAAATGTGTAGAAAAAAAAATGACAAGACAAAAAAAAAAAAAAAAAAAGCAGTTGTGGGCTTCCAAGGGTGGCAAAGCAGGAAAAGGTAAGGATATTGGTGAGAATTCATGGGAGGAAGTTTTGCATGCACTTTGCTGTGGTGCTGTCTCTGAGCTGGTCTGTTCCCAACAAAAGGAGAATTTATATCCTGCCTTTGGGTAGAAAAGGGGAAGCTTTTTCTGGGGTTTGTTACTTCTTAATTACTTTCAACTTAACATAATTTTTATGTCAAGAGGCATATTTTGAGTGACATATAAAAATGCTAGGGGATAATAACCCAAGAGCTAGAAATGGCAGGATGTCTTGAGGTCTGTATAAGAAAGAATATGTTGGGTTACAAAGGGGTTAAAGGTAATAAAACATGCTTGAGGAATAATTCACAAAACAGGCACACAAAGTATGTAATGGGTGGTTTTTTCAACAAGTAAAGCAACATTTATTTGACAAATATTTATCACGTGTTTTCTATGTGGCAGGCCCAGATCTGGTTGTTATAGACAGAGGAAGATACAAAACATAAAGACAGCTATCTGTTAAGAGCTTAACTCCTAGAAGTTGTCACCATGAGGAGAAAAAATATAGATGTTTATGTATATGTGTATCTATAGGAGATGATAGATATTAACTACACTTGTAATCATTTCACATTATTTATAAGTCAAAGCACTCTGCTATGCACACAAAACTTACACAATGTTATCTGTCAATTATACCTAAATAAAAAAATAGGGGAAGAAGATTGCTGCTGTAAAGTTCATAAATCCCAGCCAAGGGGGATCTGGGGATCCCCCTTCATGCATCCTCAGAGTGTCAAAAGATAAACTGAGGCGTATTAAGAGTTTTAAGAGTTGGGGCCAAGATTGATTCAAATTAGGTAGCAATGGACCAAAAATGGTTAGGAGCACTCCTCCAACAGGAGGTAAGGCTCAAAAATTTTATAGAGAAGACATGATAGCAAAGCAAGAAAGTTATTTGATTAGCTATAGCTTAACCAGTTATTCAGTTGGGAAAGTCCAGTTGGCTGTTTGTGATTCGTTATCTCTAGGTTTTGATTTCTGAACCTTGAAGTGGCTATAGGCTTTATCAGTTTGGGTTGCCTGCTAACGATATCAAGACATTGGAATGACCTCAGTCTCATGGCCTCCTTGTAAATTAATTTAAAAGAGCAATATCTAGGAGTTCCCATCGTGGCTCAGTGGTTAACGAATCCGACTAAGAACCATGAGGTTGCGGGTTCAATCCCTGGCCTTGTTCAGTGGGTTAAGGATCCGGCATTGCCATGAGCTGTGGTGTAGGTTGCAGACGTGGCTCGGATCCTGCATTGCTGTGGCTCTGGTGTAGGCCGGCAGCTACAGCTCCGATTAGACCCCTAGCCTGGGAATCTCCATATGCCACAGGTGCAGCTCTAGATAAGGCAAAAAGGCAAAAAAAAGAGTAATATCTAAAAGACCAGATACCCTTTACAACACTCCATTAAGAGCATGCATACATGGACAATTTAAAAATATATGAGAAAAGTAAATAAATGTTTTTACTTTAGATAAATATTTTATGAATAGGCAAAAATCTATTCCTCTTCCCCCACAAAAACAAGTTTTTTAAGTAGGATTTTTTGTTTTTAATATTATTTGTGATGTAGTGATTTATAGTAAGAAATAAATACTTGGTCTTCATCCACAGTTCTTGTCACATAGTTCCTAAATACTTTATAATTTTCTACATAAGAACCACAGGAGCATCTTAACATAACAATACTTAACTAACAATACTCAGTTTTTTCCCAGTTCTTGAAATAGCTCCAGAGCCAAAAATGTAAAACAGGTGTCTTTTGTTCTTTGTAATAAGTCCCTTTTAATCACACATGAGTTCATATTAATGAGGTGACATTTTGAAGCCCCAAAGGTTGAGAGTTAGTTGCCAGGGGTACTAACCTCATATTTAGAGAGTTGGAACTTTCAGCTCCACTCCCCAGACTTCCAGGGAAGGAAGAGGGGCTGAAGGTTGCATTTAATTACCAATGGCCAACGTTCAATCAATCGTACATACGTAATGTAGCCTCTGTAAGAGCCTAAAATAAAGGGGCTTGTGGGGCTTCTCAGTTGGTGAGCATGTGCTAGTGGCTGGTACACCTACATTCTGCAACTATTGAGAGGATTATATGGTTTCTATTCTTCAATTTGTTAATGGGATATATCACACTGATTGATTTGCAGATATTGAAGAATTTTTGAATCCTTGCGATAAATCCCACTTGACCATGGTGTGTGATCATTTTAATGTATTGCTGTATTCAGTTTGCTAGTATTTTGTTGAGGATTTTTGCATCTATGTTCATCAGTGATAGTGACTGTAATTTTCTTTTTTGTGGCCTATTTGTCTAGTTTTGGTATCAGGGTGACGGTGGGCTCATTGAATGAGCTTGAGAGTATTCTTTGCTCTGCAACTTTTTGAAACAGTTTCAAAGGACAGGTATTAACTCCTCCCTAGATGTTTGATAGATTTCACCTGTGAAACCATCTGGTCCTGGACTTTTGTTTGTTGGGAGTTTTTAAATTACATTTTCAAATTCTGTACTTGTGATTTGTCCACTGATATTTTCTTTCTTCCAGGTTCAGTTTTGGGAGCTTGTACCTTTGTAAGAATTTTTCCATTTCTTCTAGGTTGTCCATTTTATTGACATATAGTTGCTTATGATTCTTTGTATTTCTGTGATGTCAATTGTATCTTCTCCTTTTTCATTTTAAATTATGTTGATTTGAGCCCTCTCCCTTTTTCCCTTGATGAGGCTAAAGGTTTATCAATTTTATTTATCTTTTCAAAAAACAGCTTTTAGTTTTATTATTCTTTTCTATTGTTTTCTTAGTTTCTATTTCATTTACTTCTGCTCTAATATTTATAGCTTTTTTTCTTCGACTAATTTGTGGTTTTATTTGTTCTTCTTTCTCTAGTTGCCTAATCTATGACAAAGGAAGCACAAATATACAATGGAGAAAACAGTCTATTCAATAAGTGATGCTAAGAAAACTGGACAGCTACATGTCAAACAATGAGATTAGAATATTCTGTAACACCACATACAAAAATAAACAAATGTAAAAATGGATTAAAGACATAAGTGCAAAATCAGATACTATAAAACTCCTAGAGGAAAACATAGGCAGAATATTCTTTGACATAAACTGTGGCCATATCTTATAGAATACATTTTTTAGAGTAATAGAAATAAAAACAAAAATAAATGAATGGGACCTAAACTTAAAAGCTTTTTCACAGCAAAGGAAACCATAAACAAAATGAAAAGACAACCCACAGAATGGGAGAAAATATTTGCAAATGATGTGACTAATAAGTGGTTAATCTCCAAAATATGTAAAAATCTCACGCAGCTCAAAAAAACAAACACCCAAATGAAAGCTATAAATAGACAGTTCTCCAAAGAAGGCATACAAATAGCCAAAAGGCACACGAAAAGATGATCAGCATTACTAAATATAAGAGCAATGCAAATCAAAACTACAATGAGATCACCTCAGGTTGGCCAGAATGGCCATCATCAGAGAGCATACAAATAGAAACCCTAGAGAGGGTGTGGAGAATAAAGGAACCCTCCTACACAGCTAGTGAGAATGTAAATCGGTGCAGCCACTATGAAAAGCAGTATGGAGGTTCCTTAAAAAACTAAAAATAAAGTTATCATATAATCCAGCAATCCCACTCTTGGGCATCTACCCAGACAAAGCCATTATTTGAAAAGTTATATGCACATCAATGTTCACTGCAGCACTATCTACAACAGCCAAGACATGGAAGCAACATAAATGTCCACTGACAGAGGACTGGCTAAAAAGGATGTGATACATATAGACAATGGACTATTTCTCAGGCATTAAAAAGAATGAAATGTTGCCATTTGCAGCAATGTGGATGGACCTAGAGATTATCATACTAAGTAAAGCAAGCCTGACAAAGATAAATACTGTATGATATTGTTTATATGTAGAATATTTAAAAAGTGATACAAATGAACTTATATACAAAACAGAAACAGACCCACGGACACAGAAAACAAACTTATGGTTACTAAAGGGAAAGAGAACGGAGTGATAAATTTGAGATTAATATTACATATATAAAATAGTTAACAAGGACCTACTATATAGTACAGAGGATTATAGTCAATATTTTCTAATATGGGGAAAGAATCTGAAAAAAAGTGTGTGTATACATATGTGCGTGTGTGTGTGTGTGTGTGCGTGCGCGCACTTATGTATAAATATGACAATCACTTTGCTCTACACCTGAAACTAACACAACATTGTAAATCAGCTATACTTCAATAAAATTAAAGTACTGAATCTCTTCTAAGCATTACGCCTTGCTAGACTGCAGTAGGGTAGTGGTATCTAAGTAAATGTTTAACAACTGGCTTTCTGGGAGAAGAGAAAATTTGATTTAAAGAATTTTCAGTTTTCCATGATATAAATACTCCCAATATGACTGATTTAAGCTATCAACTTGATAGTGACTGAATGCCAAGTTTAAGAGTGATGTGGGAGTTCCCACTGTGGCTCAGTGGTAATGAACCTTGGAAGGATATGCTATGTCTCTGTTAGGAGATAGACGATATTGACAAGAAACGATAGTGCCAAAATCCCACAAAGGAGTATGCAATAATAATAAACAAGAAAAGGACTGTGGAAAAAACAATTTAAGCTTTCAAAAAGGGAATGCTTAAATTCCTTATCTGCCCTTCTAACTTTGAAACAAGTGAAGAGCATCTTACTATTCTTTGCTTAAATTACTTTTTTTCTTCTAATTTGTAGTCTGTTGCTGACTTGGCACAATTTAGGGTGTTCCTTCTTCTTTTTACTTGGACAATCTTTTCATTTTAAAATGGCTTTTCCTTGTGCAGGTGGTTTTCTTATTTTTATTTCCATTTAGCCATAGAGAGTTATAAATCGGCATTTTACTGTGTGTCAATAAGAGCTCTATAAACCAGTTAATGCCTAGGAAAGATAGGGGACTGAGGCCTGAGATTAATTCTTTTTAGCATTTACTTAGAATGATCACAGAAAATATTTCTTGACCAAAAGAGTTTAAAACCATAAAAAGTGAAATACTGTCAAGGTTTTTCTACCTAAAAGTAGCTGCCAATTTTCAAAAAGCATCAGCAATACAGCTTTATGATTTTCCTATTTTCTGTGGCAGAAGAAGAGCCATAAAATTTATCCTAACATGACCCAGTTTGATCCATCTGCTTCCCTGACTAAATCTCTTTCAGAAATTCTCTGTAGAATTGACTACCTTGGCTTCACATTGAATTATACATAAGAGTATTTTCCCTCTACATGTCTACTCGGTATGGGGAACCTCAAAAAAAAAAAGTGTTTTCAGCAGTGTCTTTTTAAAGGTTGAGCCAACTTTATTTTAGATCTCTTAATTATTTTTATTGGCTGATTTAAACATGGTTGATGATTTGAGCTCTTTATCCTGGCTTTCTTGATTGCAGTTGTTTTAACATACATCTTTATGTGGCTCAACCTCACCAAAGAAGGAAAACAGACTTTTTTCACCTTGTGCGCAGTCCGGCAACGAAAAACACAAAATATATTTTTTAATTTGGTGTCTGCCACTATCCATTATCAGGGATGAATGCCAGTGCATGACCAAGTTTTCATATCCTATTTGGTATGTTGATAATTCAGGTTGTCTGCTTTGTCATCCCTTTAACTTGTCTAGGCCACCCAAGATCAATGGGAACTTGAAATTAACTGCAGGAAGCTATTCAAAAAGAGTATTGCTGCAGATGTAAAAATGTGCATGTGGTTATGAAAACAGAAAGTCAATTTCACTATATTATATCATGCATATGTCTCTTTAAATTGCTGTATCAATATATGATATGTGGCAAAATAAGTAAAATAAACAAGGAACATTCTCCTTTTCTCTACTTTCTGTCATTTCACATTAGTTTTAATGAAAATACTTTGATTCGGTACATCCTGTGGAGAATAGGGAAAATATTTCCCTGCAGGTTTAGTTATTCAGTGGTTATTAAAGAGACACTGGATAGATGTATTTTTTCCTAAGACATTGATTTCACTCTTATTATACTTCAGTAAGTGGGATTTATTGAGCAGTTTTTTCATCTATGTAGTTTGAAGCGAGGGGAGGCTTGATGAAAGATTTAATTATTTATTGGGAAGGACTAAAAGGATACTTTATAGTTAAGGAAAAACAATGTCTCAATAAAATAATTATTTATTTCAGAGATGCCAATAAACATGAAACGGGTCGCAAAGCCCAATGTTTTAATCTTAGAAGAAATATTTTGTGATACTTCTTATCCAAATCAGAAAGGGGTTTGTTACTTTATCACATTTGATATGAGATGAAAATTATCAACCAGCAAGATAATTTAAACTCCACATAAATTTAGGATTATAGAAAAAAATTAGAAATACTCATTCAATATTAGAGATTTTGCAAATAAATATCACAACAGAACAGCGTGAAAGAGAAATACATTGATTTGAATATAAAAAAAACAAAGGGGTCCCACCTGGCACCTACCTTGCAATACGCAGAACTACAATTTCTCAAGTTCACAATACTGAACTTGGTAACTTGTATATAACTACTGATAGCAATTATTTAATTTTCCAAAAAAATACTAGGTGGTTAGTCAATTAAGAGCAGGAAATGAAGTATCTCTTAATAATCAAGGAAAAGCTTTGTAAAGATCAAGAAGAAGTCTACCCATTAAACGATTTTTGAGAGCAAACAAATAAAACGTTCAGAAATCTTAGAGGTACAAGCATGCTGACTTCAGTTCAAGTATATTAAAACTGATTAGAGGTAAATAAATTAGGGAGTTATTTCAAATCCTTTGCACATTTATATGAGTTAGAGGGAGAATAAAATAAAAATGAGCGTGGGGAGCTCTTAGTTCACACTTCCTGCTAAGAAAATCTGGCTGAAATTCTTCAAACTGCCTCCCTCTTCCTTCAGAAGAAACTGGAGTGCTTTGCAGATTGGATAGATGTTTAAATTCTAGGTTATTTATTTATTTGTTCATTTGTTCTTATCTATTTTTAGTGTTGCACCCTCTAAAGGAAGGCCCCAGGCTAGGGGTCATTAGAGCTGCAGTTGCCGGCCTACGCTACAGCCACAGCAATGCCAGATCCTTAACCCACTGAGCAAGGCCACGGATGGAACCTGCAACTTCATGGATACTAGTCAGGTTTGTTTCCACTGAGCAAGAATGGGAACTCCTAGGGCACTTATTTACTACTGTAAGTGAACTCTGTGCATTAAATATTTGTGTGGTCAGATGGTTATCATTAGTCAGTCTACAAATAAATGCTGGAGAGGGTGTGGAGAAAAGGTATCTCCTAACACCACTGGAGGGAATGTAAATTGGTACTTCCACTATGGAAAAGAGTAAAGAGCTTCCCTAGAAAACGTAATATAGAACTACCATATAACCCAGCAATCCCACACCTGGACATATATCCAGACAAACTTTCATTGAAAAAGATACACGCATCCTTGTGTTCACTGCAGGACTCTTCACAATAGCCAAGATATGGAAACAACCTAAATGTCCATCAACGGATGAATGGATTAAGAAGATGTGTATATATATGCAATGGAATACTATTCAGCCAAAAAAGGTACAAAATAATGCCATTTGCAGCAAATGGATGGAACTAGAGACTCTCATACTAAATGAAGCCAGAAAGAGAAAGACAAATACCACATGATATCACATATCTGGAATCTAATACACTGCACAAACGAACCTATCTGCAGAAAAGAAACAAACTCATGGACATGGAAAACAGACTTGTGATTACCAAGAGTGAGGGGTGAAGTGGAATGGACGGGGAGTTTGGGGTTAGTAGATGCAAACTATAGCACTGGAGTGGATAAGCAATGAGATCTTGCTGTATAGCACAGGGAACTGTAACTAGTCACTTGTGATAAAACATGATGGATGAAAATGTGAGATAAAGAATGTATATATATGTATAACTTGGACACTTTGCTGTATAGCAGAAATTGACAGAACACTGTAAATCAACTATAATAGAAAAAACAAAGATTTTACAAAAAACAAACAAACAAAAAAACGCTAAGGAGGTTCCTCAGAAAACTCAATACAGAAACACCGTATTATCCAGCAATCCCACTCTTGGACATATATCTAGACAAAATTATAATTCAAAAAGGTACATGCTTGTTCATAGCAGCACTATTCACAGTAGCCAAGCCATGGAGGCCACCAAAATGTCCATCAATGGATGGATGAAGATGTGGTACATATACACAATGGAATACCACTTCGCCATAAAAGAATGAAAAGATGCCATTTTCAGCAACACAGTGGCTACTAGAGTCTCTCATACTAAATGGAGTTAAGTCAGAAAGAGAAAGGCAAACACCATATGTTGTCACTTATGTGTGGAATCTAAAATACGGCACAAATGAACCAATCTACAAAACAAAAACAGATTCACAGACATGGAGGACAGATTTAGGTTGCCAGGAGTGAGGGGAGGAAGTGGGATGTTTGGGGAGTTTGGGTTGGTAGATGAAAACTATTACATTTAGAATGGATAAGAAATGAGGTCCTGCTGTACAACACAGGGAACTAACTATATGCACTCTCTTTGGGTAGATCATAATGGAAGACACTATAAAAAAGGGAATATATATATATATATATGAATGACGGTCATTTTGCTATGTGGCAGAAATTGTAAAATATTGTAAACCAACTATACTTTAATAAAATTAGAAAAAAATTTAAAGTGTGTGTGCATGTGTTGTATTATATACAGTCTCTCTCTTTGTGTGTGTCCCAGTGTGCTCATCACCTTGAATAATTGCTTAATCATTTAGCCAAACAATGGTGAGCTTCCAAGAACAGGATTTGAGATCATGTATTTTCACCATGAGTTAAAATTGTGTTCTCCAACCAATATTTACTAGAACTTCAATTGAAAAGTATTTGCAAAAACTCAGATTAATAGAGAAGCATCTCATTCCTTATTTATTACAGCTCCCTTGACAAACTTGGAACCTACACTGGCACCAGGGTTTCAGGCGTTCTTCAGTCAGCTAGTCAATAACCTCAAATTGGACCAAGAGTCTTCCTTTTCCAATATCAGGCATAAATTTATACATGTGTCAGCAAAGACAGTGTGCCAAGCACATACCCAACTCAAGATTCAGTTACACTAAGTGTTTACAAGGGGCTAGAGTTCAGGAAATGTTCCAAGAGGAAGAAGAGTTTTCTTCCTCATTTTATCATTTCCTTAAAATTTTTACATCGAAAGTGGATGCAGATTGCTTGCTGAAATCTTTTACCTCATTAAGATAAAGATAAAAACAGTGTGACTAGTGAGTGCTAGAATAATGACCGGCTGGAATTTTGTTGACAATTTGCATCTCATCAAGGATCTCAAAGACCTGGTGATGGTTAAAATTTTGGAGAGCCTAGAAATGGCTAATCTTACATGTGAACTAAAGTGTCTAAGTACAATGCCTCTCACGTATTCATTTTTCAAAAAGGACATGACAGAAAGGATAGAGTCACAGATGGCATCGTCACATATGGTAAATGGTTGCTGGTTTGATTGGCCTCCTGTGAAAATACATGCATCCAATTGACACAACAGAGTGTACACAAGGGGAATTTCCCGTATGCAGATAGCATCACACCTTAGCAGCTACAGAGTTGGGATTTTGGCTTCCGTGGCCAGACCGAGGTGCCTGGATATGTGACTATCGGCCTGCTGGATGTCAAGAGAGATGGGTTTAGCCAAGCACTCACCATTTTGGTAGGTGAGACCAAGGCAAGAAATAGAAAATAGCTGGAGAGGCTCTGAAGGGAAAATGGTCATTTAATACCTTAATTTTTTTGCACAGTAAAATGAACATTAGATACTCATATCTCAAAATTTCATTACATGGGTGCATAATTATTTTACTGTAGTAAGAACACCAAAATAGGGCAGAGGTGCCATATATACACACAGAGTAAATTAGCTGTTGATGGAAAACGTTTCTATGTGAATAACAATCATAACTAAAATTTAGCTCTTTGTCTTCTATTTTTAATTTCTATAAAAGTGTTTGAATTCTACAGTGTCAATTTTCCCCTAAATTGCCAGGCAAGCAATGAAATCAATATACACCTTCTACTGGCAAAGAAATTATTTATTTGCCATACCAGGTAAAGTACAAGAACTGCAAGAGGAATTTTACTATATGGGGATACATTTCAGTCTGATCTACTTTAAACACTAACTACTTATTATTTCTTTTCTTATTTCTCGACTGCACCTGCACTAACATGTTCCTAATTATTAATAAAATCAATATATGGTAATGTAATCAGTGTACCCTTTATTGTTGCTTAGAATGATGGTGTTACCTTATGTATTTTTTCAATGGAAAACAGTTATACAAAACCTTAATACATAAAAGCTTATTTCTGTATTACAAAAAGGAAGCTTTTTAAATGATGCCAGCCCAGAACTTCATGCACTCAACTTCTCCCTCTTCAGGAAACTAGGAGTTGACAACTACACCCATTCTAAGGGATTGGAACTGTCAGGTTCTCGTTTTCTCTATCATTTGAGAACAGACTTGTGGTTGCCAGGGAGGAGGAGGGAGGCAACAAGACGGACTAGGAGTTTGGGGTTGGCAGATGCAAACTATCACATTTAGAATGGATAAACAACAAGATCCTACTGTACAGTGCAGGGAACTATGTCCAGGCTCTTGGGGCAGAACATGGTGAAAGATGGCATGAGAAAAAGAAATGTATATACACGTGTGACTAGGTCACTATGCTGTATAGCCGAAACTGGCACAACGCTGTAATCAACTTCACTCTAATTTAAAAAAATACAGTGTCCTCAGTCAATAAACCAATGTTTGAAGGTGGCAGAGGGAAGCTTATCAAGACAAGGCAATCAAAAAATACGATGAAAGCATGCTGTAAAACTGTTTCGGTATTTTACCTTATTATTGTATTTAAAATGTTTTGAACAAACCAAAAGGCTTACTTCCTTGTATGACTCCTTAGAGATGTTAGAACGTAGCATTAAAAGAAAAGTGCCAACTGGACCAGCATCATTTTCCACATCTATATAGATTTTATAAGACCTACCCTATAGAGGCAAAGTTGTTGTCCTGTGAATTACTCATGAATATATTTGTCTCAGTGTAACTTGAGAATGACAAAAAAAAAGTAATTATGAGGGACAGACGGTTTTAGGGTGAAATGGTATGATGGCTAAAACCACATATACAGAATCTTACTGTTCCCTCGAAGAAAATATGGGGAATCGGCTAAACACTTAGTCATGTTATTCTAATAATGACATGAAAAAGAAAAGTATTGCTCTATGTCAGTGATATTGCTCTGAATGCTTATTTTTACAGAGAGGAAAAGTTTCCATTTTGAGAATTTTTTTTCTGCTGTTTTTGTGTCATGCCTAAAAACATACTTAGTGAAAGAGAGGTGATATACATTCGTAGCACAAATTGAAAACAGTATCAGCTCAGGTCTTTGTGACTAGATAGAACACAATATTAGCATTCAACTTTAACATAAGTGAATCTTCTGAAAAAAAAAATTTTTTTTGGTTGCACTTGTAAAATGCAGAAGTTCCTGTGCCAGGGATCAAACCTGCACCACAGCAGTGAACTGAGCCTTAGCAGTGACCATTCCAGATCCTTAACCTCCAGGCCACAAGGAAACTCTTGAAAAATATTAAATCATAGGCATGTACGACGGTTACTACTACCTATGCTGCACTCTTTTTCATATTAATGAAAATGTAATATGCTTGGCTCCCATTCTCTGCTCATGCCCATTTGTAAATGGCATGGGCTGAATTTCTTACCCTCTACCAGGAGTTGTTGAGGAGTAAGGAAGTGACTGCCTTGAGATAATCCTACTTTCAGCTCCACTCCAACTGTATAGTCATTTTCTTTATGCTTGTTTTCCATAGACAATAGGGATGTCATGGTAACCTTAGCAGCCCTTTGCATTTATGGAATTGCCTCTTTTGAGGCACATTTCTCCTAACTTGTGCTCATTGCTCTTCATGACTCCTGTCGGGTGGCAATAAAATAGATGTTATTGATAATTATTATCAATATCATAAGCGATATTGATAATATCAATAACTCATCTTCCCCTGAACGCTAGCAATGTGCCACATAGTCAGGTGAGTCTTTTGCAATCAAGAGGTGAGCTATGGTAATAAACTTGAGCTTCTAATTAGTAGTCATTGACACAAGTTTTCATCGGAGTTAACTCTGCACCCTTAAATCTGTGAGTGGAATTTTGGTTGAAACCTTGCAGGCCAAACAGGGGTCAGAAAATCTGAACATGTATGCAAAACTTCTGGAGAATTCCCTCTGATTCTGCTGACCCTCCTGCAAAGAACTTGCTTACTTTATGCTGTAACAACATACTAGATATTTCTTATTTTAGCTTTCTGTCAGATAGGGCTGAGATATTTTTACTGGCTATCCTGTTTTCTTGGACATTATGAATATTGCACTTTCTTCAGTAAAAGATGTCCACACTGAACTTTAACAGACAAATAATTATAAAACAGCATTTATGAAGCCATGCTTAATGTTGACACCAACACTGCTATGCCCTATCAGTACTCTCATGGTGATATCTGATTATACATTGAGGCTAAATACCAGGAAATACGGCAGATGCAGTGCCTGGAAGGATACATCTACTACTTTATGCTTTGTGTGTTGTGGTCTTTATGACATAACAGTTTGTTAAGATGGCTGTTGGCCTCCCAAACAGTCATGAACGCAGCACATTTTGATTAGCCCCCCTCTATTTATTTTGCCTGAAGACAGAATAACAGAATTTTTATGTTAGTTGAATGGCTGTGTAATGTTTTCATATACCCCAAAGACTTCATTTTACTTTGGCCTGCACGAGAGCTAATTTTTGCTGTGTAACAAATGGTTCCAAATCGAAGTGGTTCGATATTACAACTATTTATACAATTCTATGGTTTAGCATTTGGGCTCAGCTCAGTGGAGACGGCTCAGTTGCGCCCCGAGCGGTGTTGGCGGGGTGCATGCTCACATTTGCAGTCAGCCAGAAATAGGAAAGCTTCACCTTAAAGTCTGGTAGTGGTGTGGCTGTCGGCAGGGATAATGGAGAGAAGTGGGCGTGTCCCATTCACCAGCCAGTCGACGACTCCAGGCTTTTCACACAGTGGCGGCCATGGGGCTCTCCGATGCACCAAGAGAGGGCAACTGCCCATGAACAAGCATTAGCCAAGCCTCTGCCTGCACCAGCCTTGGCAATACCTCATTGACCAAAGCCAGTAGTCAAACCCAGATTCCTAGAGTGGAAAAATAGTTCCATCTCTTGATGGGAGTAGCTCCCAGTCACATTGCAAAATGACGTTTATACGAAGATGCAAAAAAAAAAAAAATTTAGTACCGTTTTTGCAATTGACCACAACTCATTGATGATAGTGGTGGGTCAGACTGCATAGATTTGTTTCTATGTCATCAGTTCTTATCTCTCTGTCACTGGACAAGTTCCTTGACATCCTGTGCCAAAATTCTCTCGTATATTAAAAGATGTACTGTTCAAGGATCTGCCCATAGTGAAGTATAAGGATTAAATTATGTACTTCTTGTGTGCTTTGGAGAATACTTGGCACCTAGTAAGATATCAATAAGCACCAGCTATTATTATTTCAGCAGTAAAAATAATATGCATTATGTTTTATTATGAGATGCACATGGTCTCTTCCTCTCTATACGCACGCACTGCTTGTGGTTGACTACATCTTCTGCATTGTCCATCATCTCTATTTTTCAAATTCAGATTGTTTTAGTAATAGCACATTATTGGCTTTAATAACGGTTAAAATATAGTTTTATTAACAGAATTCCTATATCAGGGGCCCTGGTTGACCTTATTGCCCTCTGAACCCACCAGACCTGGTTTTCATTCAGAGCCTTCACACCCCATCTCCGTCTGGAGCACTCTGACCCCAGTCTTCCCACGGCTGGCTCCACCTCATGATTCGGATCGCACTTCAACTATCACTTCTCACAGAGGATTGCTCTGACCATCGTGTCCAAAAGAATCCTTCCTCGTGGATTATATTACCTCATGATCCCTTGACCAGTTTTATATACTACACTGCATGCTCTGCTCCCTAAAACGCTGGTAACCTTCCCTCCACCACTGTGCTGGGAGTCCCATCAGTGCATGAACCAGGCCTTTTGCTTTGTAGGTATACACTCCCTAGGAGTATGTCTTCTATATAACAGGTTTTCGGTAACCATTTGATAAACTTCTGGAAAGTTTATGCTCTAGTCTATGTTTCCTCTTGTATTTACATGACATTTACACCCGGAGTTGGTTCTTAGTAAACGTCCTTTCAATAAAGGAGGCCAAGCTTATTCAGCTTGCCTTTTATTAATATTTTACAGCGATCACTAGTCATGTTAGAGGGTTTGCTCTTCAAAAACAAAGAACTGCAACATCAGGCTGGAAATGATGTTAAGGACCTAAGAAAACTTGTGTAGTACAGGACAAAAGTAATGGATACGCTTGAGAGCAGGAATTCGGTTAGGTCTCTATTATCTATGCTAATGAAGAAGAGCAATGAAGCAGATGATCCATGACAACGGATAATGAAAACTATTTGCACGTAGCTCTGGGATGCATGATCGAGGGTCCCTAACTTGTAAACAGGTTATGTTCCGAAAGGTCACATGTAGATAGGTTATTTTGGACTCAGATAACATTTTTCCAAGGAGTGAGATAGTTGATTGATCATGCTAACAATATTTAGGAACTAAAAAGCAGTGAGAACGTGCTTTTATGCAATTTTAGTACGAAAAAAAAATGGCTTCCAATTTCCAAATAGAGAAGTCTGGAATCTTTCCTCACTAGCTATGGGCCAACTTCCTCCCATACAATCTAGAGGGAGCAAAAATTTATTTTCTGCCCTTATTACCTCCAGCCCCAAATAAATTAAGGGGAGCTGTGCTCCAAAGAAGGATGCAGTGAGTGAAGCGCCAGATTCTGGGAGGGAAGCCTGGGACTTTGAGAAAGACTGAGGATGGCAGGATGCTGTGATAAGCACTTCTCTGGCAGCGGGGTAGACAGAGCCCTTCAGAATGAGCCCACCGGGAGTAGGCAGCCTCCAGAAAGTCAGGAACCCAACACAGGGAGTGAGAGATCTCTGGCAGCTATGATGCTCAATGCATCAAATTTCAGACTCATTTTAGGACTTGTAAGAACAGGAGATAAAGTGCTGGGATTTTGTGAAGAATGAGCATATATAAAAAGAGACAAATAAGAACTGTAGCATTCATAATAAAAAAGGGGTAAAGTAAATTCTCATGATCAGTATAAACTGCAGAATATAGACAAAATTAGACATTACTAAACCAATAAACTATGGTCACAGACAATATTTTAGCAATACAGTATTGTGTTAAGATGCATCCAAAATTACTTGCACTACAATGGTCTTTCTATAAACTTAAATTCAACTCAAATAACATATATATATATATGTACATACATATACACACACATATATACACATATATACAGATATATATACACACACACACACTATAATAATATAAAAGAAACTAAGGGAACAATAAACCTGGAAATCTGGGTGACAGGGATCTTGGGCTGGGGGGATAATGGAACTGGAGGACCATAAGGTTAAAGGCAGGTTACTGTTAAGGACAAGACTGTTAAGGTTTTGTCCTGAATGTTCTTTTTTAATCCCCATAATATTTACGGTCTTCCAAACAATATCTTATTTATTTTGCTCATGACTCTATCATCTACATACTAAGTTTCTAAATGTTAGTGTTCCCTTTTTTCTGATTTGTTAACGATGCTCCAGCCATAGAAAATGAATTTTAAACAGAGGGGTCATGGTGCGTGTCACTGATTAGATGATATTTGAGCAAAGTTTAAAGAAAGAGAACTACTCATGAACTTATCTGGGAGAGAGTATACAAGGAAATGGTAACAGCCACCACAAATGTCCCATGGTGGAGCTTTCATGATTTCTAAGAAAAAAAGCTAAAGGAGCCAGTAGAGCTTGAATGGAGCGTGCAAAAGAGTAAAGAGTAGGAAGATGAAGTCAGAGAAATAACAAAGAAGCCAGAGCATCTGGGACCTTGTATGTACTGCACAATCTTTGTCCTTTACTCCCTCTCCCTCTCTTGGGGTGTGTGTGTGTGTGTGTGTGTGTGTGTGTGTGTGTGTGTGTGTGTTACGGTCAGACTTTGGTAATAAAAGCCACTCTGGATACTGCACTGAGGAAAGACTGCGTTAAAAAGTGTGGGGTCAAATTTGGAAGGAGACCGAGTAGAATCCATGACGAAGCTATTCTAATAGTCTGAGACGGGAAGGCAGTTCAGAATGTGGCAGTGGCAATGCAGATGTTGAAAAGCCGTCGGCGTCCAAAGATGTGAAACAAAGTAAAATCCAGACAACTCCACGTTTGGGCCTCAGCAACTGGAGGAATGGAGTTGTCATCTGCTGAGACGGGGACAGTGATGAGAAGGACAGGTTTGAGGGGGAGATGATGAAGGAATTCTCTGTTACATTTAAGATTTTTATCAGATCTGCAATGGGCATTTAAAGAGTACACAACATGAGTCTGGAGTTGAGGAGAGAGAAAGAGACCTTGGATGAAGACGTAAAATTGGGAATCTTCAGCATTACAGATGGTAGTTACAGCCCTGGACTTAATGAGATCCCTGTGTTATCATCTGTCATTTACCTTTATCACCGGGAACTGAAAGAAAAATTTACTTTCATATGCGTTACTCAGAAACTTTATTTTTCCACCATGTATTTTAGATTCAACAATCCTTATCTACTGTCCCCCACAAATAATTGTCAAAAGTTAGAACACATAGATAGGACTGTACTGAAATAAAATAACTCTTCACCAATTCTGCTCGGAATGAATGAAATACTTCATTCAGGGTTATTTAATTCATTTTTACTGTTTATTTATTTGTACCTATAGACTCACTGCCTGAGGCCCTTTGAACGCTGCCAACGATTTTCCCCAGTAAAATAAAACTTTGTATTTAGAACACACTTCTGTTTTCTGTTACTTTATTGTCTAATTCAAATGCCAACCTCACTGGGAAGTGAATTGCTTCATCTCTATTTAGAGATGTAATTTGAACTCTGGAAAGGAACAAACCCTTCAAGGCCATTAGGGTGTTGACACACAATCTTACCAGTAAAGAGAAAGGCAGCACAGATAATTGACTATCTTCTATTTACTTAAGTTTATTGACATTGCTTTAGTGTCCTGTGAACTACCATAGCATTTTATAGAGGCCACCTTGTTTTACTAATCTTATATGGTATGTAATCAATCTCCAGAGTATTAAATATTGCTTTTCTCCCCGAAGATGCATCTAAATATACAAAAAGGGAGAATTTTAAATATAAAATAAAACCAGGACTTGTTCTACAAAACTTTAAATCTCCTGGTAGGTAATACATGTTAATATTCTTTCTGTATCAAATTTGGGAATTTTCCAAAGATCTCTGGTCAATGATATAATAATTTTCATATTCATCACTCCCTTTAGTATGTTCTCAAATTGCTTTTCCTAGAAATGCTGCTCCTTGACCTATTTTTCTCAAGTGTTTTATAGGTTTTTCAGATTTGGGTTTTTTTTAAAGACACTTTTCAATACTAATGGCAACGGCAGGTCTTTGATATGCTTATTTGTCCTGATAGATATACTTTTGGAGTCATTTATTAAATGAAGTTGATAAATAAATTTTATAGAAATTTGCCTGGGATTCAAAGCAGATTTTCAGATGTGTCTGTTACACAAATCTTTAAAAATTAATAATTACACTACTATATTATCAGATCGCCAGGTAACAAGTTGACTGTTCAGGCTATAATTATTTCTGCTTTAGCTTTAAAATGTGGATTTTATGCTACATTCCTTATTTGTCTATTACTTCCAAAACACTGAGCTTAGTACAACTGAGTGCTACCATTGCCAAGGATGGGGAATTTGCAGAAAAGACTGGAATGAAAGTCTGCAGAACTGAACAAGCAGACAAGCCTGGGAAGGCAGATTAAGACATTACGATGTCAAGTGTAAATCAGACACAGCTTCCGCAGTTGTGTTGTATACAGAAAGCTGCACTTTGAGTCAGTAGATCACAATTTAAATTGATCATCTCTGTTCCCTTGAGAAAATGCCTCATCTCTGGAGTCTTTTTTTTTTTTTTTTAATATAATTAAGACATTCAAATGCACTCCAGAGTTGAACGCAGTCAGGGTGGCTAGATAAGAGAGTGGAAGTGGACACACCAGCATTAACTATGGAGCTGGAGGTGGCTAAAGCTTGTGGACACACCCGTGAAGACCCAGCAGTGGGAGGTGACGACTAGACACCTGCCAATATGATTGGCACTTGGCGCCTGAGACCAGAACAGTCAGCAGGAAGTCAGCCATGTTGGAAACACGACATCCTAAGCCTGGGCTCTGACAGCAGAACAGAAGGCCAAGGTCTTGAATGGACAGTGCAGTTTTGACTGTCCAGATGCTTTCGGCAGTGATTCGGTACAAACTTGACTCAAACACAATGAGGTTACTCTCTATGTTACTAGAGGCAGATGAGTGAGTTAGCCTACAACTGGAGTTTCATCTGTGTTCATATTTGGGATTCTGTGGCCAAAGACCCAAGACATGTCTCATCACTGCGTTGTAGTTGCTACTCTTTCAGAGGTCAGGCTGTAGGAAGACCCTCCTGGGACTCTTGTGCCAGGAAGCTGGGACTCATTCTAAAATCGTAATCTGCTTTTGAAAAATCTGCCTTTGAAGGTTTCTGTCAGGCAGCACCAGATTTTGCTGTATTTGTGCACTTACTTTTTCCTCTTTTCAAATGTAAAATTACACATCTCTACTCAGCAGCTGAGTTTTACACGAAAACATTTTAATTTATAATACGGTTGTAACTCATAATGAATACATAAAGAATGATTCTCAGCTTAAAATATGTTTTCTGCAGGAGTTCCTGTTGTGGCTCAGAGGGTTATGAATCCAACTAGTATCCATGAGGATGCAAGTTCGATCCCTGGCCTCGCTTAGTGGGTTAAGGATCTGGCATTGCCATGAGCTGTGGTGTAGGTCACAGACGCAGCTCAGATCTGGTATTGCTGTGGCTACAGCTCTGATTCGACCTCTAGCCTGGAAACTTTCATATGCCACAGCTATGGCCCTAAAGAGCAAAAAAAGAAAAAAGAAAAACATGTCTTCTGCATTTCTGTCTCTCTCTGCCTGCATTATTCCTCTTCAGATATCCTCATGGCTAGTGTTCCCATTGGGTGATTTCTTAAATGCTGACATCTTCAAGGCTTTCATTAGCCGCCCTACCTACCATGCACTATCATCCCCACCTGACACTCCTAATTTGGTGATTTATGCCTATTCCCTGACTTATTTATCTCTGCATAACTTAGCAAATATAATGCATTTATTTATTATTGCTTATCCTTTACCTCACTAAAGTGAAAGCTCTATGAGAACATTACATCTGTTTCATTTGCTGCTAAATCCGCAATACAAAGAATGGTACTTAGCAAGTAACAGCCACTTACACACATTCTGCTAGATGAATAAAATGATATAAATGTGAAAGCACCTAATACAAGGCCTTTAAGAGAATCACGAGCATTGCTACTCCAATTTTGGTCCAAGTGCCAGTAACATCAGCATCCCACAGGACCTGTTTAGTAATACAGACTCACAACTCAATCCCAGAGGTACTAAACGAGAATCTGCATTTTAACCAACTCCCAGGTGAGTTGTTCATTAAAGTCTGGGTAGCAGGTGAGATTAAGTACTTGATGAATATTTCCTGAATCTAGATGCAATATATTCATGGGCTAGCACCATGTAGAACATTATAGTCTCTTAAAATTAATACATTTTAGATTAACGAACAAAGAAAATCAATGATGGAAAGGAGCACTGGACATTCATTCTACTAGACGCCGTTTTGATTCACCCGGAAGATCATACACCAGTAGAATTATTTGAAGGCTACAATCCTCTAATGAAGATTCAAAAGGAGATATGAGGCAGATAAGATATATAAATTTAAAAAATAAAAAATAAAGATCATTTACCATAATCAGTACGGCTAGCCACCCAACAGTCAGTCAATGAAGCTAAGAGAAAATGTTTTAAAAGAATTTAAAGAGTGAAGGCCATATGCTTTTATTTTTCATCCCTTAGTGCCCTTGGGTTATTTCTGCATCCTGTACATGCAAACTGCACAATAACAGATATACATTCAGAAAATAAACGCTTCCTTCTCTCCTACTTGGTTTTGTCTGCTGTTTATCTGCTTCACACTTGCTCCTTCGAGCACTGAGGGTGAGAAAGGAGTGATAATTCTAACACCCAAAATGGTGTCTGGATGAATAAGCAAATCAATTGATATGAGGTCTTTAATAATAAGGTGGAGGGCACTGGATATTATAATTAACATCAGGTTCTTCAGGGGAGGAGCACAGTGAGTTGTCAACTTGAATAGTAGTAGGAAACAGGAAGAGACAGATCCCCTGCAGGGCTGAGGGAGAAACTGCCCAGGAGAAACGAGGTATAATAGCAAATTTCTTTGAAGGCGTATACATGGCCGGTCTTCTCTCTCTTAAACTAAAGGACCACAAAGAGTTTGAAAACTGAAAGGGGAGGGAGGATGGAGAGGGATAGACAGGGAGTCTGGGGTTGGTAGATGCCAACTATTACATTTAGAATTAGGCAAGCAATGAGATCCTACTGTATAGAGCGGGGAACTATATCCAGTCTCTTGGGATAGACTACGATAGAAGCTAATATAAGAAAGGGAACGTATATATATGCATGGCTGGGTCACTTTGCTGTACAGCAGAAATTGGCCCAACATTGTAAATCAACTAGACTTTAAAACAAAATTGTTTTAAGTTTGATAACTGAGCCATACATAAGTCTACCTGTGTATATTTCCATATTTAAAAATTCTTTCATATTTATATTTTTACATCATTACCTTTTTCCTGAAAGTACTTTAAGCACATTTTGTGAACATGAAAGTTACGAATATAGTAAATGAGCATCACATTAATTTATGTGAAGTTTTAATGTTGACTATTTCAATGATGAAAGAGGCTAGAAAGAAGCATAAATGAGCTGATAAGTTAAGGTTCTCAGCTATGTCTCTAGGGCTTATCTTTCTGCTCTCTATATATTATTTTTAAATTAAACAGGTCTTTCCCCTAAAAATATCTAGTTAGCTATTACACAAGTGATCCATGTGCCTATAATATAAGGATAGAAATACGCAATAAATTCAAAATTAGGCAATGTGTACTCAAACCTAGAATTTTCTGATCTTACCAGTGAGAAAGGTAGTAATTTTTTTCACTAATTAACAAGAAATGTAATTTTTGAACGAAGAAATCTGAGTTAAAAAATTTCTTGCTGTGAGACTGAACTCTAATCACCTGTGAGAATAAAGAATGACTTATTTCACAAAAATTTTACTCATATTCAAGAGACATCTTTTGCATTAAATAATTAGTCAATGGTTTTTCTTCTCTCTTACTTTGGGGCATCTTTTGGGAAGAAAGATATTTGATATAGACATGAAAAAATTTTGCAGTCAAATAAGTCTGTATTTTATAATTTTTTGGGGTCATATTCAAATGTTCCAGAGGTTTTGTGATAATAATACAAAGGTAGTGAAAATCATTGTGTCCCAATAAAATAAAAATAATAGAAGTAATATGATATATTTCGGCAGATAATTTTTAATCTTATTTTGTTGTTTTTTTTGTTTGTTTGTTTGTTTTGCTTTTTATTTTAGGGCCCCACTTGTGGCATACGGATGTTCCTAGGCTAGAGGTTGAACAGGAGCTGCAGCTGCCTGCCTACAGCAAAGCCACAGCAACCCTGGATCCAAGCCATATTTGTGACCTACACCGCAGATCATGGCAACAAATGATCCTTAACCCACTAAGCAAGACCAGGGATCAAACACACATCCTCATGGATACTAGTCAGTTTCGTTACTGCTGACACAATGGGAACTCCGAGGATTTTTAATATTCAAGTATGCTTTCCCCAAGCCAAACTGCCACTCATACTAATTAACTATTAAAAGGCATTGGAGGAGTTCCCATTGCGGCTCAGTGGTAACAAACCCCTGACTAGAGAATGGAGGTTCAATCCCTGGCCTTGCTCGGTGGGTTAAGGATCCAGCATTGCCATGAGCTGTGTGTGGTGTAGGTCTCAGACACAGCTTGGATATGGCTTGCTATGGCTGTGGTGTAAGCCAGCAGCTACAGCTCCGGTTTGACCCCTAGCCTGGGAACTTTCATATGCCATGGGCATGGCACTAAAAAGACAAATAAATAAATAAAATGTACTGGAAATAATAAGCAGAATAATTACTACGGGGATGACATTTCATAAAACCTATATGATTTACTCTGTTCCCATCTGTTTCTTCCTTCACACTAACCAGATCAACTCTGAAGTTAATAGCAGATACTTTTGTTTGCCTACTCAAACTATTTCCTTCACTTTCTTCTTATTTAGAAAACTCCTGTTTCATTAGGTTTCTGCCACTTCCCGCATGACCACATACAGGGTTGACTGGCCTCAATTTCAGGCCCAACAACGGGGTTCTGATTGACCTCAGCCAGTCACCGGACTTGCCACCTCCCTCCCCAGTGAGTGATTTAGGTTTGTATGGGATCCAGTCTGACTCCTGAAAGGTAAGGGTGTCGACTGGGGGGCTTCTGCGAAAGGCCTTCTCCCTCCCCAGAAATATTCAAAAAAAGAGACAGTCTCTTTCGCCCACACACAGGCATCTGATGCCATCCCGCTCCCCCAGCTCCCAAGAGTGTCGGTACAGCCTCCTCTGAAGGACCAAGGGACAGAACGGGACACGAAATACCACGGAACCAGGACCGTGTGTGGACTCCACAGGGCAGCTTTCAACAGCAGCCCAGGGAGCAGCTCAGAGCAGAGCTTCTGGGGTTCCTCAGAGCCCGGCCCTCTCCCCACTGAAATGTGGAAGTCAGACCATGCTCTGGGATTCTAGCACAGCGGTACATGCGAGAAGAACAGCTCTTAGACATACGAGGCCTCTAACAATACAGAAAGTGGGTGCTTACGTGATTACGTGAAGAGAAAAAAAGAGAGATCTGAGTATATTTGAAGTGTGTAGGGCAGGCCATGCTTGCTAAGCCTACCTTCTATTTGTGACCTGCTATTTCCCTCTCTTACCTTCAGAACACTACTTCCTTTTAAACCAGAAGGTACGGTGAGGTAGTGGACAGAGCACGAACTTCAGAGCCAGACGAGTCTGAGGCTGACACCCAACTCTCTCATTTATAAGATGCTTCAACTTGTGCCTATTACTTCTCTGAGGTTCAGGTTCCTCAAATGTGAAAGGGAGAGCTGGACACTAAACTCACAAGGTTGTTTAAAGAGGAAGAGATAACTTATAAAGTGGCCAGCACTTCTTCTGTCACATGAGAAAAATTAATAAGTAGTAAATAATAGGAAAACAATACATTATTAATTATCTACCATTAACAATTATGATCAGTTTATTGATTTATTAATAAATTAATGTTATTTATATTAATAACTAGTAATCAATGTTAAGCCTGATGATGTGATTCCATATAATTGGCTGTAAAGAGAGAGATTTCTATACTTTTAGTTATTCTCACAGAAGAGTTTTTTTCACTATGACTATTTTTAAGAGCAGTTTTAGGTTCACAGCACAAGTGAGGGGAACGTACAGAGATGTCCATACACAGCCTGACTCCACTCATGCACAGTCTCCTCCATTGTCAACAGGCCCCAGCGGTGGGGACAGCACATTTCTTAAAATCAATGAACCTCCACTGAGACATCAGAATCGCCCAAAGTTCATAGTTTACAATATAGTTTACTCTTGGTGTTGTACATTCTGTGGGTTGCGAAAAAATATATAATGGCATGTATACACCATTATAGCATCATATAGGAGTCATTTCACTGCCTTGACCTTACGTGTTCCATCTATTTATATTTTCCCCAAAGCCCAACCCCAGCCACACTCGACTTTTTATAGTCTCTATAGTTTTGCCTTTTCCAGAATGTCATATGGTTGGAATCATACAGTATGTAGACTTTTCAAACTGGCTTCTCTCACTTTGTAATATGTATTTACGTTTCCTCCATGTGTTTTTGTGACTTGATAGCGCTTCCTTTTTTTCCACATTGAATAATAACTCATCATCTGGATGTTCCAGTTTATTAATCCATTCGCCTGCTGAAGGATATCTTTGCTGCTTCCAAACATCAGTGACTATGAATAAAGCTGCCATAACCATGTGTGTGCAGGCTGTTATGTGAAGGTAAGTTTTCACCTATTTTCGATTAATGCCAAGGAGTATGGTTGCTGAAGCATATGGTAAGGGTATGTTTTATATCCTAAGAAACTACCAAACTGTCTTCTAAAGTGGCTGTACCGTTTTTCAAACCCGCCAGAAACAAATGAAAGTTGCTATTGTTCCAGCTTCTCATATTTGATGATGTCAGCGTTCTGGATTTTGGCCATTCTAACAGATGTGCAGGGGTGTCTCACTGTTCTAATCTGCCTTTCCCTGATGACATATGAGGAGAAGGACCTTCAGTATGCATATATATTCAGTACGCATATGTATTCAGTATGTATATATATTCAGTATGCATATATATTCAGTATGTATATATATTCAGTATGCATATATATTCAGTATGTATATATATTCAGTATGTACATATATTCCACAGGGAATAGGGAATATAAACAATAATTTATAATAACTACAAATGGAGATACTTTTAAAAGTTGTGAATCAGCGAACACCTGTAACATGTATTACTGAATAGCACTTACTTAAATAAAAAGTAAAATAAGATGCGAAGAATGAATGAATAAATACCATCCTTGAATTCCCGGAATAACCAAAATCCAGGAGACTTCTGTCATGCCAGCGTAACGATCAAGAGTCAGGGGCCTCTGGGATTCAGTCCTGGTCAGCTATGTGGCAAGAAGCAAAGTATCTGATCTTTCAGTGCCTGATGTTCCTCACCTAAACAAAGGACACAATCAAATCCCCCCCCCACACACACACAGAGTTGTTGTGAGGATTACGAGTATGTGGTGTATGGAAAAGCGCTAAACAAGCGTGCACTGTACACACCCCTCGTCTCTCTCAAATGTGAAATTCTCATGGTCCTTGCATTCAATTATTGGTACTTAAATGCACTTACTCTTGGCTTGCACTGGCTTGCATCTGTTTAAATATTTTATCGAGTCTGCTATATATGGATGCAGAGTTTGGAACTGCTATGGAACTTTTGCAAACATGAGGGGAGGTAGCTTAAGCCAACATGTCCAGAACTACAGACCAAAAGGATGAAAGCAACTTGGTCTCCCATACGTGTACTGCAATTGTCTGTAACTGTCTGCTTATGAGGCCTTCTATGTCTTCCCCACTAGAACGCAAGTTGCATGAGAGCAGAGGTCATGGCTGCCTGTTTCCTGTTGTTCCCCCAAGTGACAGTAACACATCAAGCATACTGGGAAGCACATTACATGAATGAATAAACTCAGTGTATAAATCAGAAATGGCACGCTGGCTATATCCATGAATACTTAAACTAATCCACCAGGATGAAATTAGGGAGGCTGTGTTTCTTCTCAAACCCTATTTAGTTTCCCTAACGTGTAATTTATAGACACAGAAACCATTTTTTAAAAGAACAATTCAGAAATACAGTGAAAGCATGAAGAAATAAAGGATAATTTTGAGAGGAATAAGGCAATCTAAGGTCCCGAAGTATGCCACTTCTTCACTAAATCACGAGAGATCCCACCTCACAGGATTATTGTGAGGGGTAGATGGACCTGGACAAGTAAAACCTTCACAGACAGTAAACACTCAGGGGTTGTTAGCACTAGTTACCGCAGAGGGCAGTTAAACACACACAGGCTCCACTCAACTCAGCAATGCCACAAGGTGATAAGCTGTATGTCTATGGTACTGGTGGGGAAACCAAGGTTCAGAAAAATCAAATAGGCAGCTCAATGCAGGATGCACTGTAAGTAGCTGGTTCAGTGGGTATTTATCTGCACGTTGCCCAACCCCAGAGTGGATTCTGTTTCTCCCATCCCCCTGCGTAAACAGACAGCTATAGGGACACTGAGAGACCTGAAGGAAGAGGGCAATCATCTCCAAGGGAGAGAAAGTATCTTCTCTAGAAGTTGAAAATTGAATGAGTGAAACTGTGTTGCCCAGGCAAATCGTATGCAGCAAAAGCAATGACACACATCTTGAGGGAATTAAAACAATTCTGGAAGACTGGAAGTAAAGGTTTCATATGTCGTCTTCTCTGATTCAATTATCTTAAGCTTCCAGCGCTTTCTTAGAGACATACAACCAGCTTAATAATTTACGGGGAGCGGCTGGAACCTAGAAGTTAGTCTCTCCAGTTGAAACAGCAGCCATATGTACCTTTTATCCGCTAAGATATGCTCTTCATTCTTAGCTCAAGTTTGTGTCAGCAATCATTTAGATCACTCAAATATAAGATTTGCTGATGTGAGCAAATTCAAAGCTGGCTAATTGCATCAAATTCTTAAGTGAAAAGCATCTTCTTTACAACTCTCAAATACAATCAAGGAGGGGCTAAATACAATTTAAACACTCTTTTTGCAGCTCTTTGGTGACAAAACTGCTGACCTGGTTGTTCTTTCATCAGCTTATGCTGAACCCAAAAATGAAGAAAATAAAATACAAGTTTTTGAATCTTTATGTAAACATCCAGATGACATATTCTGCAAGGAAGGCGGTTTTGAATAATAAAAACTTTTGCACAGTCTCACATTTCATCATGTACAAAAGCTTATTTCAAACATTATGCAGAAGGAGATTGAATGTTCTTTCCCAGATGCAGCAAATTGTTTTGGATGACCCAGCCCTGAAATCTGCTATCATTGGTAAATGGAAAATGACCTTTCATTACTTTTCTAGGTTTCTCTTCCCAAGAAACCAAGCCTGTAAGTGTACTTTTTAATTATTATACTATGCAAGTATTTCTCTGACCACCCTAAAATAAGACAGCTATGTATTGTTTTAAATAAAAAACTAAACTAATGGACCCATTTAAAGTGCTAGTAATAGACTTTAAAGAAATCACAATGTATACATTATGTAAAACAATTACCTTTACTTCAAACAGAGGATAGATCCATCAAGTTTAAATTCCTTCAAGAGCCCTTCTTTATAAGCCCAAACTTAACATTTCTCTTATTCTTGAAATGAGTTACATTAAAACAACCTCTCTCAAAAACTAAACATCCTTCATTCTTTATGGTGTAGATCTCAATTTTTTTTTGAAATAGTGCCCTCTTCTATCTTCCTTCAATTCATCGGTCCCCATTCATTTCTCATCCCATTACCTTCTAGCTCCCATATCTCTCACTTCACTGAAATTGATCTTGTTAAAGTCACAGAAGATCTCCAGTTGTCAAACCCAAGGGCCGCTCTTTGGTTTGCAGCCCAATCTTCATAACACTGCCATTCAGCCAGAATTTTGTCCTGGAGTTCCTAGATAGCTCTGACTCTTCCTTCTCTTTCCATTCATTCTAAAAACGCTTATTAAATGGCTACTGCTTCAGCCCTTGCTCTAGACACCAAAGAAAAACAGAGTGAAGAAAGATCCAAACTGTTTCAGAGCCTAAGTTAAAATCTAACTGTACATAATCACGGTGCAGTGGCCTAAGTGCTATAAAAGCAGGATGTACAGTGATAGTGGGAACAATGATAAATCAGTTACTGTTTCCTTCATGATATCTACTTTCTCTTCATGCTTTCATTCACTTTCGCATCTTTAATATCCATTTATTTTATGAGGTTTGCTAACTTTTGTATCTTTTGCTTCAGCACACTTGACCTATAAATATGTATTTACAACTGGCATTTATCATTACCGCCTAGATTATCACAGCCACCTTAAAGGAAACCTATAATCACTGATTTTTCAAAAAAGAAATATAACTCTTATCAAAGTAAAAATACAAGGAAAGTTCTTCTGTAGAAAGCCAGTCCTGTAAGAATACCACACTTAAGGGAGAAACAGTATTTCCACTAACATAAGGGGAAAAAATACCAAGAGTATGCATCAGTACTGTTAATTTTAAATATCCCTAACAGATTCTAAACATTCCAAAAGAAAAAGAAAAATGCACAATTTGAGTATGAAGGGATAAAATGCAAAAGAGTCCATTGAAAATCTAGAGAAAATAAGTCAGTGAATTACCAAATTTAAGGCCAGTATACAGATATTATGAACTGTCATGTACCAAAAAATATATTGGAAATTTTCAGTCAAAATAACGAAAACAATGAAATGCTAGAGAACAACCCTAAAAAATGGAAACTCTAATGTTAATATTAGTTTTTAATTTTATTTAATCATGGAAAATAATACCTGAGTAGTTTTATAGAAATACCTCCTATTTATGGTTTGAAATACTCAGTATAGGCAGTAATCAGCCCTTCTCAAATCAAGGTATAAATTAAATAAAGCCACAATCAAAATTCTAATTGAATTTTTAAAATATGACAAAGTGAATCTAAAGTTTTATATTGGAAGATAAATACAAAAGAATAACCATTTAAAAAGGAGAGAGGAGGTTCGCGTTCTTTGCTGGTTGTAAAAAACATACAATAATTCTTCACTAATCCCGACACTGGTATTGATATAACAATGCAGAGACCCCTCAGTTCAAAACAGAGGGTCAGGTTGAGAGAAGAGAGAGGAGAGGAGAGAGAAGGAGAGCAGAGGGAGGGAGGGGGGAGAGGCAGGGGAAGGTACCAGAGAGAGAAGAAGGGGG